>OY986436.1:190303495-190893630 GCA_963920525.1 Dichetophora obliterata
GTAAAGTTCGGTCACACTCCCAACTTCAAAGAAACGAAAATTCTGCAACAATAGCACAATTACAAACGAAGATACACAATAGAGATGCTCCACATAATCAACACACCCATACAAAAGAGACTTAACTATAAAACAGACACTGATAACTGCGCTCATATTTACAAACATTTAATTAGACAAAACATTAGTTGACGAAAGTAATTCTTTGTAACAAGTACCTTTTTGTTTAGTGTTACTGGTAATAATAATTTTTTTAATGTTTAATTGTAATTTTTATTGCTTTTTATTGAATTAATTGTGTTAATATATCGTTTAAGTGTTGTGATTAATGATTCTATGTTTTTTGCTGTAGGTCGATCCTGATGATGACTAACAATTTTAGTCGAAATATCGAAAAATAAATACAAAAAAACCAAAATTAAAACTAGTGTTTAATTTTTACGGCCAAAGCCTACAAAAATCAATTATAAATTAATAATAAAACTTCTAAAAGTGCGTCTGAAACGGCAAATTTTTTTGCTGATTTCTTTGAATCAAACTTTATGCCTACATTAGGTTCTTCTGTTTCATAGTCAGACAATGTATCATCCTCCAATGATTTTGGTCAACTTGAGTTATCGATTCTTGACATTAAAAATGGAATTCTTAACCTCAAAATGTCAAACAAATTAGATATCGATGGCATATCCCCGTATTTTCTTAAAAAATGCTGCTCATCTCTTATGAATTCATTGCAAATTTTGTTTAGTAAATCTTTACACACAGGTGAATTTATAGCCAATTGGAAAATTGCTTCTATTACTGCGATCTATAAATCAGGAAATAAAAACAATATCATTAATTACAGACCGATTACTAAATTATGAACTATGTCAAAGCTCTTCGAAAGAATTGTTAAAGAAAAGATATTCTTTGCAGTGAAAAGTATAATTTTTTCATATCAACATGGCTTTGTTCCTGGTCGTTCGACTGTTACAAATCTTACCGTTTTTTCTGAATACTGTATCAATCCCTTTGAAGAAGGGTGTCCAGTTGACACTATTTATACAGACTTCTCAAAAGCCTTTGACAAAGTTGCTCATACAATTCTGATTAATAAACTATCTAAAATCGGCTTTCATTCAAACTTTTTAAACTGGCTCAATTCATACCCAACTGATAGAATTTGCTTTGTGAATGTTGAAAATGAAAAATTTAGGCCATTCTTAGTAACTTCTGGTGTCCCTCAGGGAAGTATTTTGGGTCCGTTATTATTTATTTGGTTTATAAATGACATAACTGATTCCATTGTTTATTCCCGCTGCTTGTTATTTGCGGACGATTTAAAAATTTTTTTAAAAGTAAACAATTCAGTAGATGCTTCTAAGCTTCAGGCTGATCTCGACTTTGTTTACGATTGGTGTGTTAAGAATATGTTGTCTTTGAATCGAAGTAAATGTGCTTTTTCCACTTATTCAAAGTTAGATCATTCTCACTCAAGTACTTACATTCCGGATAATACTCCGATCAATTGTGTCACTGAAATTAAAGATTTAGGTGTCATTTTTGATAAAAAATTTCATTTTATTTCCCATCTTAACTACATTATCCCTAAAGCGTACTCATTGCTTGCGTTCCTGCGGCGAAACTCTTCCAACTTTAATGATCTTGTCACGTTGAAATCTTTGTATATTTCTATGGTGCGGTCAATCTTGGAATATTCCTCTTTTATATGGAACCCTTTTTATACTATACATTCTAATCGCATAGAACGGATTCAAAGGTCATTCGTTAGGTTTGCTTTTCGATACATAAACTTTGAAGAACCTGGCCCTTCATATGATGCCAAATGCAAGCTCATTAACTTAAAAAGTCTTCACATTAGAAGAATTAATCTTGCAATGTTATTTGTTTTTGATATATCAGTCGGTAAAGTCGATTGCCCTCAACTTTTGGATTTAATTAACTTTAATGTTCCGACGAGAACACTAAGGCATTCTAATTTATTTTATTTAGGCTTACGCCGTACAAACTATGCATTCAACTCTCCAATGTATAGAGCTTTATTTGAACTTAATAAGTTATCTGAATACTGTGATGTAGATTTTGCTAATTCTAAGGATCCGCTAAAGTCATTACTAAACAGAATTTACTTCTTTAAGATATATTAAATTTTTTGTATATAGTTATCGTAGTCTGTAAGAATATTGTTCATAGACTTAATAAATGAAATGAAATGAAATGAAAAATGCACCAACATCAAGCACAACAGAAAGTATGATTGCACGTGATGGTACTCAATGGCAACCAACACCACCTATTTGTCAACAAATAAGGAGTCACAACATCGTAAGAACTCGCAGTGGTCCATTACGAATGACGGAAAGTATGAATGGTATGCAATGCTTCAAGAGTTATTTTACAATAGATATGGTCGATATAATCGTGCGTCATACCAACAAAAAAGCCAATTCAACTCATGATGCCTACAATGCAGCAAACCCAACAAAGCGTCAATTGAAGTGGAAGGATACGACAGTGGTAGAAATATACGCATTCATTGGAATGCTGATAATGGCAGGCGCAAATCATTCCAATGATGAAAATGTAAGGGACTTATGGACGCAATTGTCTCATCCTCTATTTCGTGCAACAATGGGATTAAACCGCTTCTGGGATCTTATTCGTTTTATACGTTTTGATGACGCGAGAACAAGAAACGAGAGGCAGCGCACAGACAAAGCTGCTCAAATACGAGATATTTGGATAATGTTGAACGCCAATCTCGCAAAGTATTATGTGCCTACAGAAAATTTAACAATCGACGAACAATTGTATTCGTACCGCGGCAGAACAAAATTTACCCAGTATATTCCATCGAAGCCTGCGAAATACGGGATCAAGGTATGGTGGATATGCGACGCTAAAAATTCATATCCTCTTCATGGCCAAATATATACTGGCAAACAAGACAGTGGTCGCGAAATCGGTGTAGGCGAAAGAGTAGTCAGAGATTTGGTTGGGCCATACCACAACAGCGGACATAATATCACCATGGATAATTTTTTTACGACGCTGCCACTGGAAAAGCAGCTGATATCCGTCAAACTTAGCATTGTTCGAACACTGCGGCGAAACAAAGCCTATATATCAACAGAAATGAAAGACGATAAGAGTTGGACCGTTGGGACTAGCAAATTTGGTTTCCAAGAGAAGGTGACTATGGTTTCATACAAACAGAGGAAAACAAATTCCGTAATATTGTTGTCGACTCTGCATGATGATGCAACTGTAGAAGAAAACGGCAAACCAGAAATCATCAATTTTTATAACAAAACGAAAGGTGGCGTGGATGCTATGGACCAGACGCTTCGGGAGTATACCACACAGAGACACACAAAAAAGTGGCCTTTGTCGTTTTTGTACAATATGCTCGATGTTAGTGCTTTCGCGGGATACACTATATTTTATAATAATACCAGAACTGTTCCATTTCAAACAACACGGAGAAAACGCTTTTTGCGTAAACTTGCTGGAGATTTGTGTGCGCCAATAATAGAAGAAAGAGTAGCTAATCGCCAAGTAACGCGCCATTTTTCCACCAAATCAGCAATTGAGAGCTTTTTGGGAAGACCAGTGGAGACGGTAACCTATATCGAGCAACCATCTACTTCTACGGCTGCTTCTACTGATGGCAGGAAGCCAATAACAGGATGCTGCTATTTGTGCGCTTCTTTGCCAGACAACAGGAGAAGAACGACGAGAAAAGTCTGCAACGTTTGCAAGAAACCAATTTGCGATCAACATACTCAAACAATATCAAAATGTTTTCCATGTTTCAACAATGACTCAAAATTAGACATCAAATATTAGAAATAAGTTAAAATGAATAAAATATAAATAATTTAACTCAAAAACAATTACAGTTCATTTTTTATACATCAATAAACATTTTGAAACAAAATAAAAATAAAACAAACGTTTTTTCTTTGAAATATTAGGTAATTTGCACTAAGGTACCCCGGTACCCTGGTCATGGACCCCTGTATGCAGAAACATTAAACTCATTTTTTAGTTAATATATTTAATCAAATTTGATAAACTTTTTTCTAGTCTCTAAGTTTAGCCGAAATCTCTGATGATCCTGAGTTTCATGTTGATATCTTGAATAATAAAGGAACAGCAGCACTTTAAAGTTCAAAAAAGTACCCGGGTACCCGGTTATGGACCGTAGGGTTAATTCTTTCCAATCCAAGTTAATGAAAACATATCTCAGTTTTGTTAAATATATTTTTAAATGCTTCTTTATCGTTCTTCCAAAAATGTTCCAAAGTTTCAACTAAAGGTTGTTTTTTATAGAGTGATACATGTTTAAATCATAAGAAAATATAGTAATATATTTTTCATATCAATGAAATGAGCTTTTTTGGATAGAAAATTTTATGACATTAATGCTTAAATATGACTTTTGTCATGTGGTCGCCACGGCTAGCGCGTACAAGGTGCAATCTGGAATTTCAATTTTTACAATCTTTTTGCAGCATTTGCGGTCGTATCTCACCGATAACTCTTCGAATGTTGATTTCCAGGTGTTCAATTGTTTGTGGTTTATCAACGTAGACAAGTGACTTTACATAACCCCAAAGAAAATAATTCAATGGGGTTAAATCACACGATTTTGGGGGCCAATTAATTGGGCCATTTCGTGAAATTATTTTTTCGTCAAAAGTTTCCTTGAGTAAATCAATTGTAGTGCCTGCTGTGTGGCTCCGTCCTGTTGGAAACACATATCAGCAGGATTAATTCCAGCTAATTGAGGTACGAAAAAACTTCGAATCATGATCCTATACCGTTCACCATTGACAGTAACATTCTGACCATCATCGTTTTTGAAGACATATGGGCCAATGACTCCGCCAGCCCATAAAGCGCACCAAAAAGTAATCTTCTGTGATGTAATGGTGTTTCGACGAAAGCTTGTGGATTCTCCTCACTCCAAACACGAGAATTCTGTTCAAATGTTCAAAACCAAAATTTCACATTTCAAACCAAAAATGGGCTTCATCGGAAAAAAAAATTTTCCATTGAAATTCAAAACCAATATCAATTTGTGCTTCAGCCCATTCGCCGAATTGGCAGCGCATACGATGATTGTTTGGCTTTAATTCCTGCACAAGTTGAGTCTTGAAAGGTTTTAAGCCAAGATATTTTCGTAAAATATTCCATAAAGTGGAAGGACACAAACCCAGTTGTTGAGAACGGCGTCGAATTGATTGATTAGTATCATTTTCAGTGCTTCAGATTCTTCAGTGCGCACTGTTCGGCGTCTCACGGGATGCACATTATCAGTAACAGTAAATGTGGTCCGAAAACGATATATTGATCTTTTCCAATTTCTCGCAATTGTATAGTCAGAGTTGACGTAAATGGAAATATTTTATGTATTTAAGGAATGTGCATCCAAAAATTCAGGACTCGCAACTGCGCACATTTATTGATTTGCTTGAGACGAAGTGTCATCAATAGAATTTGAAGAAAAAAATTTTTGCAAGCACTTGATGATAATCACATACACATAAGTTAATAACTTAACGAACAAGGTAGCAACGCTAATTACACTATGCGCCTCATAGTCATAATTGACGGATTTGGTTAAAAGAAATATCAATTTAAAAGATAAATAAATTTTCTATTCATTTATTTTGCCACCTTGCAAATTGGCTTAGAAGCCTTTGCTTAAATGACCTTGTTATATATTCTGATTAAGCCTTTTGCAGGGCCGAAATTGCAATACAATCAGCTAGTGATATTTTCCTTTTCATATTGAAAAAGTTGCTGTTATTGTTTCTTTGGAAAGATTCGTTAGAACAACTAATTGTTCTAACCTTGACCTAAAGCTCAATAAACGATTTTAAACTATTAAACAACTAGAATTTGTATGTACAATCAAGTACGATTTAAACTATCAAACATTTAGAATTTGTATTTAAATCATATAAAATCAACATATTAAATAACAAGGTCATTTAGAAAAAACTTTAATTAATCTCTGAAAGCCAAAATTGGTGAAAACGATGGGTGTTTGAGTAATTCGTACTTTATTCATTCAATTCAGCCTTGTTTTTCTTCTGTAAAGCAGGTATTTTCTCACCAATTTTTTCATTCACCTGATCCAAAAGGTTGCAATAGTATTGAGAGTTGATTGTTTTACCTTTCTCAACAAAATCTTTTTTAAATCCCAAAACACTGATTTCATAACCTCTTTTGCCGGTATTTTTGACTTCACATGTTTTGAAGGTGAACAACCACGTTTCGTCCACTGTAAAAGTTCTTGTTTCAGTTGAGGATCACGGTTGTAGCTCCTCCATAGATAACAATCTTGTCCATAGTTGCAAGACGACTCATAAAATTTATGTTATTCTGCTTGAAATGCTTCAAACTACGCTGAGAAATCTGTTTTCGATTCAGTTTTTATTGAAGTATTAAGGAATGCGGTACTAACTTTCCAACCAAATTTTTCATAAGTAGTTCTTCATGTAAAATATCGAGTACTCGTTCGTCTCAGATACCTATGGTATCGGGAAATGCATGCTTAATCAAACTTTAATGTTCACAATCAATACCATATATTTGCTCAATGATTTCTAGTGTTGTTGCACTTTGTGGACGTCCACTATGTGGTTCATCTTCAGCGTTTGTACGTCCACGTTTAAACTCTTAAAACCCGTTAAACGTTTAAACGTTCAAACGTTAAAACCCATCGAGTCACAGTTGGAAATGAAAGAGCAGATTCTTTTAACAATTTCACCATTTTTGTATGGATTTCTGTTGCTGATAAGCCTTTTAAAACAGATAATTCTATTACTGCACGACATTCGATTTTTTTCCATTGCATTAAATACACTAACACATTAACTTCAAATAGTTTGTAAACAAAGAATGAATTGACAGATCGAAAAAAAATTTTTCTTATGAAAGATGAAATCTTAAAATTAAGTACATATGTTGATTCTTCCGGCTATAAATGTTCTACCGCCTGCATAATTGTGCAACTTTTTATTATTTTCTACTAAATATGTTTCAAATTTTTTTTAAAACGCAATTCGATACGCAAGTATATAGTTTAAAAGGAATTTGATTGAAATGTTGAAATCGTCTACTTAAATTTCACTCAGATGAAATCCATCTTTTTATGAGCTCAACATACTGTGAAGCAACTCTTGAAGGGATAGAAGCGACTTGTAACGTCACTTTTTTACACCCAAACACACTTCTTTTCATAACAGTAAGGGAATTAATTTTAAACAGTGATTTTTACAATTTAATCTATTGTCCGAAACGTAAGTCTGTCACTTTAAAGCAAAAAAATTTATTTTATCATGAAATATGCAAAATTTAATCATCTGTTTGTAAAATGTATGAAAATGTTTTAATCTCTTTGAAATCCGATTATTTTTAACTCCCAATTTCAAAAGATACCGATGGTGATAGAGAGATTTGTTTTTTCTAAACTCTTTGTAGCGCCCCAGTCTTGGACTGCTTCACATGCCCCTCAAGACGTCCCTGCTCAGAGATTACTAAATACTTGTATCTTTCGTCACTTTTCTTGCAGCAGCCGGGTTTACTTGAAAGCCACCTCTTTTACGAGTTTTGCGTTCAATCAGTTAGTTGCTGGTATTGTTGTTGTTGTTATTCAACTTTTTAATGTTATAGTTGTTGCTGTCGACGATCGACAGACAGCGTGTTGCCAATTTGAATTTGCTCTGCTTGACTAAACTATAATTACAATTGTTGCTAACGATTTTGTGTCTGAAACATAAGACAAGCTGTTGCAGCTGCTGCAATTCAGTGGCAGAATTTATATTGAAATTGTCTTCAAATGTTATAGATTGTTCGTGATTAAAATTTTTTTTTATTTCCTGTTATATGTTCTTCTTCAACTGTTTCTACTTCCGCTTCATTTAAGTTTGTGATACAAAATTTTGATATTGAACTTAAAGTTTGTTCATTACATTTTAATTAGTTCAAGAAGTAAAATTCTTTTCTTGTATCGATAAATTATTTAACTTGATTCAAAAAACTATGAAATTAATACTTGAATGCAACATTTTAAACTATAATAAGAAAAATGTTTACTTTTAGTATTAATTTTAATATTCAATATTATTAATAAAATGGAAAGTAAATTTCATGATCGATAGATTAAAAAAATTATCTGGCCTTAAAAAAACTTGTTAAATAAATTAAAAACAATGATTTAAAAAAAAAAACGGAAAAAGAAAACAATTCATTAATTTACTGGCATCAAGCAATTGTCGCTAAAGAAAATTATCTATTTAGGTCAAGCCAGATATGCTTACAGTAAGAAAATAATTGTGTTGAGGCGGAAGTGATGTAACGAAAAAAATTTGTTTTGTTAATTTTAATACTTATGTTAAACAATAAAAATATTTACTCAAATATCTCTAACCGTTTTTCACAATCCTTACTTAAAAAACTCCTAAAATTTCGACAAAATTAGATAAAATTTCCCTCATTCAGTTGTTTTCGTAAGGACATTCGTTTTGTATTTTCTCAATAATATTAAACAAATACTTGGTTAAAGAATTTTATGAATGACTAAGAATAGCAACTTTTTTCATAGAATTCTTTGTTTTTTTTTCGGCGTTTTATTAGCTAGAAAATGATTAGTAAAAACAAAAACTATTGTTCTACTTTATTAAAACGTAAAAGTTTATAGTAAGTCAGTCTCTTAAACTAACGCTATAACACAAAAAAATAGTCAGAATCAAAATTAAGTCAAAATCCGCCCATGTGTGAGAAAATTGTCCCATCTTTAAAGAGTTAGAGATAATTCATGTTGGCGTTGAATAGTTCTAAGAGAAAAATTTAAGACTCATCACCTAAGATATATTAATTAAAACAAGGCGATTCGCATATAATACTTTTTCTTTTAAAAACAGCAGCATTTTTTTAGCATTTTTTTATTATCAAAAGAAATTGCTGTGTTTACAAATTCACATTTAAGCAAATACCAAGGATGGTTACTATTGAGTTTTCTCAAAATAATAATTTTTTAACAGTTACAGTGAACCAAAAAAAAAACCTTGTTCAATATATTTACTTATGTTAATGTTGCATTATCTTTGAAACTATATACACAAACCATATAAAATAATATGCTTAAATATTCTTTATTTATTTTTTTTAAATACTTTTCACAAAAATTGTAAAAATAGTACCTTTTTAAAACAAGGTAACAAAAAGCAAAACAGGCACATTTTTTGAAGCCAAAAAAAAAAAACTTGTACACTATTCATATTACGCTGTCTCGAAAGGTACCGTTATCAAATTATTTTTTTTTTTTTCATTAGTTGACGCTACAAGCAGTTTGCTCTTAATATTTTAAATGTTATGTAATATAACTAAATGACAGTTTAAAAAAAAACATATGGATTCAAAGAGAACTTCAATACAAATGAAGAAATTAATTATAAAACTTTGGGAAGGGAAGAAGTGTTTGAGGAAATTTGCTGAAAGGATTAAAAATGCCGAACTCTACGGTCAAATATATTATTAATATTCGCCAGAGAAATGGGTTTTTAAGTAGACCAGGTTGACGTGTAAAGTCAAGAAATTGTTATCTCTACAAACTCAAAGGAAAATAGGTCGAATTATTAACGAAAATTCCAAAATATCCGAAAGGGAAATTGCGAAAAATTTGAGCGAACACAGTACACCCACAATCAGTACGAAATATTAATATATCATTTGAAATGAGTCATTCAAAAGTGTTTACTGTTGTAGTATCGTGTAAACGCCCTTTAAAATCAAAAGTTGAGTTATCGAACCAGGGATGCTGTGGTTATGGCCTTTACACGATACTACTACTACATATGCAATAAAATATATTATATGTAAGTTGTTCATTTAATAGACAAAAAAAAATGTAATATTTTGTACATAATAAATTCAGGAGAGAATATTTTCTTGTTTCATGCTTTTAAGAGAGATTTTCTTAGTAGTGGGGATTTAGTTTTTTGAACTTATTTTTTAATTAAATTATTTTAGGGTTATAATTTTAAAATAATCGAAAGTATTAACTACTAATTAATTATTTGATGATCAATTTATAAACAAAGATATTTATCATTTTAAATTTTTTTGATTGCATGACTTTATGTCTTAAAGAAGTCACCACATTCAAATAAATGTGACGTCACAAAGCCTATAATAAGCGGACTAAAAAAAATGCTTCCATCGGTATCTCATTTATCGAATTACGATAAGTAGTTCAGAAGTTAGGGGTTTATTTGACTTTTTGTCAACTTTTATGTAACGTCACTACAACGAGCGGACAATCAAAACGCTTCCATTAATGTCTCATTTGTCAAATTATGATAAGTAGTTTATAAGTTAGGGTTGTTTAGAAGTTAGTAGTTTAGTTGGCTTTTTGTCCTCTAGAGCACGCTATATTAAACTTTATGTGACGTCACATAACTTTTCTTCATCGGACAATCAAAACGCTTCTAACAATACCTCATTTGCTTATGTCACTAAAATTTTTTTTTTGGTCATGACTTTATGTCTGACAGAGGGCGCTATATTAAATTAAATGTGACGTCACATAGTCATTGAGCAGAAGACTATCAAAATGCTTCCAACGATACCTCATTTGTCAAATTATGATAAGTAGTTTAAAAGTGAGAGTGGAACAGATGAACATACATATCGGTCAAACACATATCCCAGTGGGCATTTTAGCGAGTGCTCCGCAAAAGAAGGCATGCTAGCACTGCTATTATTAACGCCAATACACCTTCCATGATCACTGCATTGATGAGCACTTCTGTAAAGCCTACCTTTTGAAGGTTCTGATTCTTTTCAATTTATTTTATATGAAAAAATTTACAAAAAAAAAATTTAAAAAAAAATAAAATACACAGAACAGTTTGTAAAAAAAATGTAGATTTAAAAAACAACAAAAAAATTTTTTCCGAGTTGGGTCTCGAACCCGGGCTCCCGGAAGCTTACTTTCATTTGTATTCATGCAAAATAAGCAATTGCTTCTTAACAACCACGGTAGACGAGTGGGTAAGATGTCGGACTGCCGCATAAGAGGACCGTGGTTCAAATCTGAAATTGTTAGTCGTTTTTTATTTGAAGATGATATTTATATTGTTTTCCTTCTAACGTGACATCTCGAAAGAGCGCTTCTGGCAGGTCTCTTTTGAGCAAGGAGAGCAGAAGGCCTGACAAATTTTCCCATTTCATACAAGCAATACAACGGTGTTTTCAATGAGTGCGGAAGGCCTTTTAAAACCTAACGCAGGCCTGCTAGAAGGCCTTCGGACTCCTGCAATTGCCCACTGGTATACCTGTCCTTTCTCTTCACCGTAGTCAGGTAAAAATGGAAAGCATTGGCTAAAGATAATGAAAAAATGGTTAAGGCAAGGAAAGAAAAATATATTAAATTTGTTTTTAATTACTAAATTACATAATATTTATATTGTTTTCCTTCTAACGTGACTTCTCGAAAGAGCGCTTCTGGCAGGTCTCTTTTGAGCAAGGAGAGCAGATGGCCTGAAAAATTTTCCCATTTCATACAAGCAATACAACGCTGTTTTTAATGAGTGCGGAAGGCCTTTAAAAACCTGACGTAGGCCTGGTAGAAGGCCTTCGGACTCCTGCAATTGCCCACTGGGATACCTGTTCTTTTTCTTCACCGTAGTCGGGTAAAAATGAAAAGCATTGGATAAAGATAATGAAAAAATGGTTAAGGCAAGGAAAGAAAAATATATTAAATTTGTTTTTAATTACTAAATTACATAATTACTTTACTACCTAATTACTTAATTACCCAATTGCACAGCAATGGAAAATTGTTGCACGTGACGTCCGAACAAATAAAATTGTTACATGAGACTTTGAAAATACGATATTTTAGATGTCTCACAAGAACTTCCTTCTTTAGTAACGTTTGAATGCAATAAAAAATGACAAATAATTATATATTACTAAATATAAATACTAAATATATTATTTTAATTAATAGATGTATAAAATGTACTATATAAAAATAAAAAATTATACTCATGAAGACCTATTTAACATGACTGATTGATTCTTAATTGAAAAACTGTTAATTATATTTGTGAAATTTATGAAAAAATGTATTCGAATGTAACGTTCGAACGTTAGGATTTACCCATATATAGATTAGTCAAATATCAGACGTGTACCTGGAACGAAATGAAAGTTTTTGAAGAAATACAACTTTCAGGAAAATTTTCAGTTGAGGTACTATTTTCTATTTGCAAAATGAACAATTATAATTTACTAAGTAAATAAAAGTTTTCAAATCGAGTAATTTTTATCCTTAGAATAGACCTTCACTTACTGCTCTTTTTAATGAACTCAGGTTTTTTTTTATGTAGTTTTTAAAACTATCGAACTATCCATTTTAATATTATTAACTCTTTAGTGCCTATTGCCAACTAAAGCTACCAACCGCTAGCAACCGATATGCTGCTCTTATTTGCGCTCTAAGATTAGGATGGAATACAAATATAACCAAAAAAATAGTATGATTTTGATGAAAAATCTGCTTTGCTGTATCTGTGCTCACTCGAGTTTTTTTCCTGCACGCACGTGTTTAATCGAGCAAAAAGACAAATGTCTTTATTTATCAACCCGAGTAAAAATATTAGCTGGCGTGCAGCGGTCTAACATGAGCCCAATGGCCGAACACGGGTCGAACATTGCCTAAAAGTAATAAAAAAATTCTAGCGACTAAAAGTAAAGTAGATCAGTGGCCGTACAAAGTCTAAATTAAGTAGTACGTACTTTGTATGCCACCAAATTTTTCAAAGCTCTTATTAAACAGAAAATGTATGCGCAACAACAAAAGAAAGCCTCACTCGGCGATGCCGATGTTAATAGTTTCACTACTTGTTTGCCGCGCGTTTGTTTTTTTATATGAATTTAGCTGTTAGAATACAATGCCCTAATGAATTTTCAATTAAAGCAGTATAATTTTGTTCCTATGATATTTTATTAACTATACTCAATATGATTATGTGGTTTTCCTATATAAACCTTTTTCTGAACTGTAATTAAATAAAACAAACTAATAATTGCAGCTATATTAACAAATAAATTGAGAGAATTTGCTTTTGTTTGTCATTTTTTCTCAATTTTGTTGTAGACATACCACTATTCGCCCGATGTACTGCCGCTATACGTCCGTAGTACAGCTGAGATTGGCCAAAAAGTTCTGCAAACAACCGTTGTACGACCTTTGTACAGCCGAAAAAAATTTTAAAATAAGACTTTGTTCGGCCGCTATTTTGTCTTCGCATTTAAGTTTTTATTTTCACTCGGGAACCTATCACAAAATACATTTTCACTTAAAATTTGTTTCTTTCATATGCAACAAAAACAAATTTTTTGTTCTGGAGCCAATCATATATTATGTTCAAGTTGAAATACTAGTATTAATTAAAATAAACGTGTTCTGTCCTTAATATTGCTTTTGAATTAATTTAATATTAAAGCCAGCTACTTAAAAGACGTATTCCACAATAATTGTTGCAAACTTAACTTTACATAATAACATTGAAAACTCTTGGCTTGCGTGAAAATATTTTAATTAATAATATTTTTGCGGCAGCGTAGTAAGCAAAAACCAATAACAACAGAAATAATAATATTACATGAAAAAATAAACGTAAAACACCAATGAAATTCATATAAAAATTTTAATGATTGCATAAAGTATACGTAAAGTAGAACACAAGTGGGGGTAATAATAGTCGGTCAAATAAGAATATGAGATGATCAATGTGATAATGTCTAGGATAGAAAAATTTCTTGACGGATAACAATATAAGCGAAGCAAAGCTAAAATTTGAACTAATTTAAATATTTGGAAGCAAACAATGCTTAAAATAATTAAATTTATAATTTTAGTTCTAATATTTTTTCGATATTTTTTAAAAGTTTTTCATACTTTTAATTCTCTTCGAAGATCACCAAGATCTAGTTTTGATAAATCAGAAAAAGTCGGTTCAAACATGCAAATCTACAAATATATGACTGTTGCATGTGTTGACTAACATTTAAAATACCTGCTTTTTTTCCTGGTGTGGTTAATTATAACGCAATGCAACTGGTTTAACATGCTGATGCAGCACTTAAGGCGAAATCGCTGTATTTCTGAGTTGCTGATATGCACATCCTGGCAATAAATATAAAATTTTATTAAAATGCAAACTTAATGAAGGCAAAAAAAACTCCAAGCATTTATATTTTAAAGAACTAAAAGCTTTAAAACATTATTTTACTAAAAAAAAACCTCTAGTTTGCGCCTTAAAGTATGCAAAAATTATTTTTTTATATATTTTTAAGTTATAAGTTATTCAGTTGGCTTATCCAGGCGCTTACCTGAAGTTTTTAATAGAGAAAAAGTTTATTGAATAAATCAATGGCAGCATCATCATCATCAACAACAGCTGAAACAGCAGTAATAGCGGGAACTTCTAAATTTTGTGCTGCAATACTTTATCTTGCAGTGCACCGCATGCAACCTTTTGATCTAGTTTTTGTTAGAATAATTTTGCTCTACAGCCTATTTCACACACAACACACACTCATTCATACATCACTTTATGTCAACCGCATTATATGAGCCATCATTCGTCTGCTGCTAAATCAAAGTGTTTTCTGCTCAACCTTCCAAAAGTCCTTCGAGTTGTTGCAACAGAACCATTTTTATTTTTGCTTCATATATCAATGCTTCAATCTTCAATTGTTAGCTAAAAGTATGCAAATTTTTCTCTGCATGCTGCATGCCGTATGACATCCGGTACTGTTTCTCTTGTTGTTTACTGTTGTTGTTGTTGCTGTTGTAAACTAAGTATCTGGTGTCATGTAGATGTTGCTCCAATTTCCAAGTTGTTGCGGACCGCAAAAACTATTTCGTTTGTGCGGTATGCCAGAAAAACAGGAAATAAAATATCTCTGTGTCGGTAGAATATGTGTGCGTGTGTGTTTAACTTGTAAGTGTGTGTAAATGTACTAACGTAAGAGTGTCCACCACTGAACGTTTGTGCATTGCGGTTGCATCAAGTAAAGCGTTCAGAAAGAGTTCAATGAGTCAGTCTGCTGAATGCTGTTGACTGCGCCGGATGATGTCAACAGAATAAGAAGAAGAAGTGATGCATAACACTTTTTTGCGTAACTTATAGCAAATTTTGAAATAAAACTGATGGCCGACGCAAAAACTGAGCTAAAGTAAATCAATATACAGTGGAATTCGGTTATAACAACCCTGAAGGGACCGGAATATTTTGTCGTTACAACCGAATGTCGTTGTATGCACACATAATTTTTTGTTGTTCATTATTTACTTAATTCATTTATTATAAAGAAAAAATTTACTATCAATAGTAAAAATAAAAACATAAAACTTAGGGTAAATAAATACCATAAGTTTTTTTGTTTCTTTGACTTTCTGAAAATAAATATTTTTCTTTTCAAACTTCCATGTTTGTAGCAACCAAAACTGTAACACGAACCATCACAACTTTTCCTCTTATACACTTGTTACCTATAATTTTTAAAATTCGATCGGGCATGAGTTTAAAGAAGAACCTTGTTTCATCAGCATTATACAATATTCCCGAGTCCTGATAGCCATCTCGAAGTTTTGGGAAAAAAAATTCTGTAGTCACCTTGGGATACATCACCTGCTTCACCTGAAACCCTGCATTTAACAATGCAGTGTCGTCGCTATCGAAAATGGTAAATCCAACTTTCTGAATAAGAAAAATTTGTTTTACCTAAAATATTAACTAAATCATTGGCTTTTTCTTGTAAAATATGATCGGTTAGAGGTATATTTCTTGATCTTTGGATTTTAAACCAAGTAAATATTGCATTTTCTACATTTTGAGGAATTGTGCTCCTTATCTTTTTTTTAGCAAGTAATTTTTCGCCGTTTTCAAGCCGCCAGATTATTGCAGATTTTTCTTCTGTGGTGAACGCGTTACGTTTAGTTTGTGGAGGCAAAATCACATGCGCAAATAAAGCTATGCAGTTTTGTTGCCAGTGAATTTTATACGGTTATTTCCCTTTCAACAAAGCGAAAATTGCAAATATGTACACTAGGGCGGGTCGATTTCAAAATCGCCCACTGCTCAGTGAAAATCATATTCTAGGGATCAAAATAAGAAACTTTGCCCGAGGAACTATACCTCTAAAACGAATTCTAATGCCCCAAATTTTCCGTAGGGTCAAATTTTGAAAAATCGCCCTTTGACCCATTTGGAGTACCGCAATCGAGTCTAAATGTATGACCGACCCCCACTAACTTTTGAGGGCCGATCCACCCATGCCAGTGGCACACTCCCTGGAACCTCCCTGAGGGGTTCCCCATACAAAAAAAGTTCCCCATACAAACGCCCAGGGGGTTTCAGGGGTGTACCACTGGCATGGGTGGATCGACCCTCCAAAGTTAGTGGGGGTCGGTCATACATTTGAACTCGATTGGGGCAAATCGGATAAATCGACCCGGCCTAATGTACACATTAGGGCGGGTCAAATTCTGGCTCAGCGAAATTCGTAAAATACATGTAATTTCAAGACTTTTTCTCCACTACAGCATATACAAATTCTGAAAAAAAGCTGTGCGGACTTTCGTAAATAGATTCATACACATACATTCATACATTCATATTTTATAATTGAGAACAAAATCTATTTACGAAAGTCCGCACAGCTTTTTTTCAGAATTTGTATATGCTGTAGTGGAGAAAAAGTCTTGAAATTACATGTATTTTACGAATTTCGCTGAGCCAGACCACCAAAAAATTCGTCCATACAAATTGACCCGCCCTAGTACACATATATAAAAAAAATTCAAAAGTAAGCAAATCTAGTCCCAACTTGCTTTCGTCGTCGCCATATGTGAAAATATTTATTATATTTTATGAAAACTGCGTCGTTTTATGTGAACTCGTCGTTATATCCACCGACGTTAAAAGCGAACTCAGTTCCTAAGAAATTTGAAATTAGAAAATGCGGACTTCAAGAATACGATGTTATAGCAGAATTGTTATTATAACCGAGGTCGTTATAAATGAATTCCACTGTATTTTGTTGTGAATAAAGCTTAGATCTACATGAAAAATCAATAATGGCATATTTTCATAACTATATTGTTTTATATAATTCTAAAAATTCTATTTTGAGTTTAATGCAAAATAAGTTCATGATACAACGGATTGCAACAACAACAATAGGTATATTTTTTAGCTTCAAGTATTTTTGAACTATTAATAAACATATGTACTTATTAATGTGGTAGAAAGGTTTTTAAAGGAATATCTACTAAATCAGCTGAGACGAATATATTCGAGCAAAAGTAATCAACTTAATACATAGCTCCATTTTTGTTTTGAGGAGCATTATTCTAGCAACTAATTTTTTATTAAATTACTTAAGAAATCAATATTAAAATTCACTTGGTTTTTTTTATTAAATATTTTTCTTCATCGTTTCGAGGTTCTTTTTGAAACTTCTTGAACAATAAAAAACTTTTTAATCCCTATAGTTCAGCAGACACTATTTAAAAATACATTACTTAAATACATAAGAATCTGTACTTTTCATGTGCACTTTCACTTTTTCAGTGAAACACATACACACATTAATTTTTTTTTATTGGTATGACGCAGCTCTGTTTTCTGTGTTCAAATCCCCACCTCCCCATAAAAGTTTTGAAGTTTTAAATAATTCATATGCAACAGGCTCTAAGAAGTAAATAAAACACTAATGCGCCGTCAGACACACGTATTAGAGTTTTATTAAAGTAATGTATTAAAACTAGATATGATTTTATTTGGGGGAAAAATATTCAGATAAGAACTCCTTAGTTTAAAACTTTGCATTTAATACAAAAACTTATTTAAAAATTGTTAGATTTGCTATCTCAAATAAAATATTAAAAAAAAAAATCTTTTATTTAACATAAAAAACATATTCAGTCAGAGAATATCAGTTGTTTTGTCAAAAGATGGTTACAAGTTTTTATACAAGTTGTAGCTTTTTCCATATACCTGATATCGTCGTTGCAAAAGTAGACTTAAGAGGCTTCTACACGATACAACGGCTGTACAATCGCTTGTTGTACAGCAGTTAGCAGTTTCAGCCATTTGACCGTCAATATTGCAACCAATTCGTTGCATACTTGCTTGCATTCACACAATACAATAATCGCACGCAACTGCCAAATATCAGGCGATATTGGTACAATCATTGTATTGTGCAGAAGTCCCTTAACAAATCTGAAAAATTTCATTTATAATTTTCCATAGAATGTTTTTTAGAAATGAAAAAAATAAATTTTTCAAATTCGTTAAATTCAACATTACAAAAAAGTCGACATAATCTGCTTTGTCATAGAAATACGCTGATAAGACAAATAGGTACGCTTTGACAATTTAGCCACATTATAAAAAACCTTAAAAATGTTCATATAGCTATCGACCTTAAGTTGTTTTGACAATAGTGCACAATTTTGATTTAGATTGCTTGTAATCTATGAATATTAAATGAGTTTTTTTTTCAAACGTATTCCAAAACCTCCCTGCGATGCTAGATTCTGAATCCTGGATGAAATATAAGAACGTGACGGAAAAAGTTCAGAAAATTCCCAAACTGAATAGATGGTTTTAAAAAACGTGAATTTGAAGAAGTTTAAATGTGATATTTTAAATCGAGTTTCCTTTTTACATTTAAGTCATAGAAAAACTTTTGACCATGACATATTCAAATGTTAAATTGTTCGCTTAATCCGAATATGTCATCAGATTTTAACAAAAATTAGTCATTGGCCCCATATTGGCCTATTTTCTTAAGAATTTTGTGATTTTTTCTTTCGATTTTGAACTAGACACTTTACCTTCGCCTTTACCTAGTCACTTTACCTTCGTTTGGTTAGTAATCATGTCGTTCGTTGTTGTGCTGCTTTTATTCTTGTTTTTGTTTTTATTAATATGTATGCAAAATATTCATAAACATATACACATTGAAATATAAAAATGCATAATATTCATTAAGTGGGATTAGCAAAGATTATATGGATGATAAAAAAATGCCAGTTACCTTACGTTCAGAGAAATATCATTAACAGTGCTGAAGAGTCCATCGTTCTTAAAGCTCTGTCTTCAGCTGTATAGGTTTTGCTCAAATTAATTTTCAAAGTTTATTTTAATTTATTATTGTTCATTAATTAAATTCAAGAAATTTTATTTAAAACTTTTATTATTTGAAGTTATTTTAATTTTTTTTTTTTTTTTTTTTTGAGACTTGCGCCTTGATTAATTCTTTTTTTGCCAAATAAGAAGAAAGTCCTCGCATCTTTGATAAATTCATCTTCGCCCGTTCCTAACTGTAGAGCCCCATCTAATAAATGTTCAAATTAATTGATAATTTTTAAATTTTTTAACTTATTTGTAATAATAACCAAAATTGTTAAATTAATATATCTGTAACCAAGTTTTCAATTTTCACTGCACGCAAATAAAAACAAAACATTTTTTGACAGAAAAAACATGGCTTGAGATTGTGTTGCATAAAAATTGTTTCCTCAGTAATATTTTATATTGTATTGTTATATAAAAGTGTTTATTAAGCATAATTGGAAATCCGTTATAAATTCAAGCGTTTCTCAAATACGATTGAAATTTTATTGTGATTAAAGAAAAGCTTACAACCCTCTGTTTATATCAAGCTTATTATCAAGTACGATTGCTGTTCGCTTTCTAGATGGCCGGTTGGGCAGTTGCTTTAATTTTTGTCATTTCCCATATAGCCAATCGGTTGGGTTGAAAACTGTGTGCACTTTTAAAAGCACTGAAGCGAACCGTTTCGTTATCAGCAAACTATGCATTGTGTGTTTCATATAAGCGCACCATTTATTAAGTTGTATATTTATGTTGATTTTCTATGATTTAAATACAAATTATAAATGTTTGATAGTTTAAAATCGTTTATTGAGCTTTAGGTCAGGTTAGAACAATTAATTACTCTAACGAATTTTTTCCAAAGAAATAACAACAAAAACATTTTCAATATGAAAAAGAAAACATCACTAGCTGATTAATTAGTTTGATTAACTGTTAGAGCAATTAGTTGTTCTAACCTAACCTCAATAATTAAAAAACACCACGCTGAATTCAAAAATTTTATAGGAATTCCCAAAAACAAAAATTCCTATGGGCAATTAAAAATTACCACGATTGGGATTTTTCCAACATAACTGGCAACGTTGCTACTAGCTGCTGATATTGTTGTTTTGTCCCGGTTTATACTCGTCAAGACTTGACGGTCAAGTCTTGCGTTCGTTGGAGCGGGAATCGTAACAAAAGGGAAAGAAAAAAATTGACCGTACCGTCAATTCTTGGGCAATTCGTTTTGTGTTCGTTCATTGTCCCGCTATTTTCAATTTTAATTCGGCGTCATCAGTACAAACTTGAGAAGGAAAGGGAGGGGTGCAAGAAATAATTGACCGTCAACTCTTAACGAATGTAAATTGAATCGTCAAGTTTAAAAGGGAATATGCAAAACTTGACCGTCAAGTCTTGACGAGTATAAACCGGGACTTTGGTTCTGCATGCGCTGCAAAGGGCTGTTTTTCACTCGGCAATTCTATGAGCAATAATTTCTTTCGTCGCCAGTAGTTTGTTGACAACTCGGGTTTTAAGGGAACTTTTGTAAACACCCTCATGCGGGCAAATAATCGAGGCCTCTCGGAGCAATAATTGCTTTCGGGGCAATAATTTTCATGTGTGACGAGTGAAAAGCGGGGCAGAGTAAGCAAAGTTATGTTTATTTTCTGTGAACGATTCGGTTCATCCCCTCTAACGCTGCTCAACCGCTGTGATCTTACTCTTATCTGTGCGTCGTTGTTTTAGATTTGCTTGGTAATTGTTGTTGGTTCAGTTAGCTGAAATTTTTTTAGATGTTTTTAATTTTTACTCGACATGAACAGCTGATTTTTCACAATTAGCTTGCTTTTCTCTGCTTTCTACTTCATTCCTCTCCGAGTTGGCCCTACCTGGTTATTCTGCCTTGAGTTGAAGTACGAATAAAACGAATGTTTATTTTCAGCAAGGTAAATACAATAGAGAATACAGATGCGTGTAGCTACAGAGGCAGTATGTATGTATACTACTATAGGGCTGCCATACGTCTCGGTTTTCCCAGACATGCCAAGGTTTTGAGATCAATGTCCCTGTGTCCCGGTGCAAAATAAAAACTGCCCGGTTATAAATGTTGAAGGAAAAACTAGAAATAAGTTTAAAACAGTACAACTTTTGTTCGCTTTTCCAGGATACAACGGGAATGGAGCGATTATTTTCACTAGTCTCCTCACACTGGAGTAAAAAAAGAAACTCGTTTAACATAACCACCTTGGAAAGCATTATGCAATGCAAATTTAATTATTCAGTGACGTGCACAGAATTTTATTACTATATTAGAACGCAAAAGTATGTTCTTGACCAAAGAAAAAAATCTTCAAAATATGATTGGGCCAAACCTTAATTATGACTAAGTCCAAACAATATTTTTTTTACCTCACTGACTGAATTGATAGAAGCAAAAAAATATATTATTATTAAAAAATTAGAATTGTACATTAAGACTTAACTTTTATAGTACATCAAAGGAGGAAAATCAATCAAATAATCAATCAAATAATTAACATTTTTTAACATTCTGTTAACATTCTTAAAATTATGTAAATAAATTTTTAAATAAAAAAATTAAAATACATATTGGGGGTTGGAATTAATTTTAAAGGTTTTTTTTTCGGTTTTTGAGCATTTATTTAGAAACAACGGTACAATGTTTATTATTCAAAGTATTGTCCATCGTTAGCTACAACATTTTCCCATCTTTCTGGCAGCATATGGATTCCGCGCCGGAAGAACGATTCGTCTTTTGAGGCAATCCACGAATCGACCCATTTTTTGGTATCCTCGTAAGAAGTGAAGCGCTGCT
Source organism: Dichetophora obliterata (assembly GCA_963920525.1). Classification (NCBI taxonomy): domain Eukaryota; kingdom Metazoa; phylum Arthropoda; class Insecta; order Diptera; family Sciomyzidae; genus Dichetophora; species Dichetophora obliterata. Next base: position 190,325,543 of record OY986436.1, read on the forward strand.
CAGCCAAGCCATGCGTCATCGATCTGAATAGGTGGTAGTCGGAAGGGGCTATGTCTGGGCTATAAGGCGGGTGGGGTAGCACATCCCAATTCAGCGCCTCCAACGTTTCCTTGACGGTTCTTGCAACATGTGGCCGTGCGTTGTCATGTTGAAAAACCACTTTGTCGTGTCTTTTGGCATATTCCGGCCGTTTAACCTTTAATGCTCGGCTCAATTGCATCAATTGTTGTTGGTAGCGTTCCCCAGTGATGGTTTCGTTAGGTTTTAGCAGCTCATAGTACACGACACCCTTCTGATCCCACCAAATACACAGCATAAGCTTGGCGCCATGAATATTCGGCTTGGCCCTCGATGTTGATGCATGGCCGGGTGGTCCCCACGATTTTTTTCGCTTAGGATTATCGTAATGGATCCACTTTTCATCGCCAGTGACAATACGATGCAAAAAACTCTTCCTTTTATGCCGTTGAAGCAGTTGTTCGCACATGCAAAATCGCCGTTCAACGTCTCTCGGCTTCAACTGGTACGGCACCCAATTGCCTTGCTTTTGAATCATTCCCATGGCCTTCAAGCGTTTGCCGACCGTTGATAAGTCGACTCCCAATGATTCTGACAATTCTTGAAGGGTTTGACACGGGTCTTCATCGAGCAAAGCCTCCAATTCCTCATCTTCAAACTTTTTCGGCTGGCCCGGACGCTCTTTGTCTTCCGTATCAAAATCACCACTTTTAAACCGACGGAACCAGTACTCACAAGTAGAAATCGATGGAGCATAGTCCCCGTAAGCCTCAGTAAGCGTGCGTTGTGCTTCAACCGCTTTTTTCTTCAAATGGAAGCACAAAAGTAAACCTTCCCGCAAATTGCGTTTTGTTGGAACGAAAGTCGACATGTTCACAGAGAAAAAAATATATGTTGTTTACACTTCAGTGGAATGACACATACTGAAAAATGAAGCTTAGACAATGTGCTTTGAAATGAATATAGTCACAGGTGTGCCCGATGCGATCTATTGATAGTTACGCCATCTCTTAGAAAACCTTTAAAACTAATTCCAACCCCCAATATAATATATTACATCGAAGTTATTAATTAATGAAATTAAACAAAGAAGTTAAAGAAAAGATAATAGATTAGAAAATGAATTTAAATCATTCGCTTCAAAAATATGCTATATATATGTGCTTTGAAATGAATATAGTCACAGGTGTGCCCGATGCGATCTATTGATAGTTACGCCATCTCTTAGAAAACCTTTAAAACTAATTCCAACCCCCAATATAATATATTACATCGAAGTTATTAATTAATGAAATTAAACAAAGAAGTTAAAGAAAAGATAATAGATTAGAAAATGAATTTAAATCATTCGCTTCAAAAATATGCTAGATTTCTTACTACTTAGCAAAATTTTGCTAGAGTTTATTTATGCTAGAGAATAATAATAAAAACCTTAACAACTTAGCAAAAGTTGAATTTTATCAAAATTTTGCTTAGTTATTATAAACTGGAGTAACAAATTTTGATTAGTTTTTGCTGAAATCCCATAATTTTAAAGTGGCTGAGACTCAAGCGCAAGTTTTGCTTAGCCACTATACAAATTTAGCAAACAGTTTTCTCAGTGTACGGATGCCCTACAATAAGCATTTATTTAAGTAACATGTGCGAATATAGTAAATTGGGATGGTGAAATTGCTTACAAACAGTAAATTATGAAAAATTTCCGTTACTTTGACATCAAATCTATGACAATATCTCCAAAACTGTAGCTTTTCTCAGTTCAACGTATTTTTGTATGAAAAGTCGTTGGTTAACACCGAGCGGCAAACTGAAAATAGAAACAGAGTCGTTTTTTATCTCTTTATATGGTCATCTGAGAACGAAAGCGATTTAATATCACAGTGTAGGTCACAGTGTAGGTCAAAGTGAAAAAGTAGAATTCAACCGCTGGCGAACTCTAGTAAGTATTAAAAGGTAACATTTTGCTTTAAAAAAGTCATATTTTTAATAACAAATATTTTATAAGACTTAAAAATAATTGTTTTCTTGTTATTTTTTTAACTAAGTTTTAAGTTCTTGGCTATTTTGGAAACTTAATTCCTGTTATGTGTAAACAAGTTAAATATAAGATGGTTTAATGAGAATATAAACTGGTAAAATGCAGAAAACAAGAAACAAAAACTTTTTTTGTGTTTTCTATATTTCCAATTTCGAGCTCATTGTGGCACGGTTTGGCACACTCCGATCGACCTGAGGATTAAAGACGTAACTAATATCTTATCGTAATATATAATAATATAATATAATAATATAATAAAATAATATCGTAATAATATCTTAAATTTTAGTCCGATCGGTTGAATAGTTTTTTCGTAATAACGTCAACGAGGTCGAAAAGTGTTGTTTCGAGAAAAACGTATAGAACCAGGCTGCCTCTTAAAGATATTTCTACTTCAAAAAATAAATACTAACTATTATAAAAAATTTATTTACAATTTAATTGAAACATCCGCATCCGCGGATATGAATTTTAACTATCCGCATCCTTAAGGAAGGCTTTTTACAGATCTGCATCCGCAAAATGACATCCATAACATCCAGTTTTCAATTGTTACTGTTTTTACAAATAAAAGTGCAATTTATTTAATGTTTACAAATTTATGCAGAACTAGAGAGTTTGCAACTAGCAAAGAAGCTAGTAAATTTATGACTACTTAGTTAAGAGCTAGAAAAACCGTTGGTATGTTTTTAACTAGCCAAAATGCGACTAGTTAGTTAGCCTTAAATTAAGCAACTAGTTCTTTTATAACTTGTAGAACAATTTGTATTTTTAAACTAGCTGGAATACATAAAGTAACTTATGGTTAAGAACTTTTTGGTTAGTAAGAGCTGACTAGCTTAACAGGAAGTATTTATTTGACTAGTTTCGTTTTAACTAGTGAGCTTACTAGTTAAATTCATAACTAGTACAATTTTTCAAAGTCATTGTTAGCTTTCTGCATGCTTAGTGAATTAAATTATATTAATAATAAATTTTTTCCCTAAGTCAGCTAACAAAAACAAAAAAAAAAAACATGAAAAAAAAATTATGACACAAAGACGATCCTATTTGGATAATTTTTTTATTATTGCTAAGCCTAATTAAATTACCAACAATCCTGCAACATAAAAATTTGCGGAAATTGCAGCGATCTAGGCGAAGGTAAAGTTTCTAGTTGAAAATCTAAAAAATTAAGAAATTCTTATTAAAGTAGGTGAATATGGGGTCAAGGACAAATTTTTGTGAAATCTGAAGGCTACTTTGGATTAAGCAAAAAATTTTACATTACAACACGTTATGGTCAAAAGTTTTTGTATGATTTTAATGTTAATAGAAAACTCGATTTGAAATATCCATTTTATATTTTTATTTAAATTCACGTTTTTTTACAGCGCCCATGCAGTTTGAGAATTTTCTGGACATTTTTTCGTGCCGCGTGCTTATATTACATCCAGAGTTCAGTATCTGGCCTTGCAAAGAGGTTCTGGAATATGTTAAGATCTGGAGATCAGCTAACAGTGAACTAATTCCACAAAACCTTATTCCAACCGTTAAGCACGGCGGAGGTTCAGTGATGGTTTTTGTTCTGAAATCTGGTATTTGTTGAGTACACAATGAATAGCCAGGACTACCTACAAATTTAGGTTTTTAGCTGGGTATTTCATCGCCTTGTGTCTTCCAACAGGGTAACAGGATAATTTTGTTTGGAAATCTGGTATTTGTTGAGTCCACAATGAATAACCAAGACTTCCTACAAATTAAAAAAAAACAAATTTAATCTACAGTGTGCAAAAGCTGGCTCTTTCATCGCCTTGTGTCTTCCAACAGGATAACGACCCAAAGCATACTGCCCTAATAGTAAAGGAATGGATCCTGTATAATGTCTCTAAAGAGCTTAACTCACCACAGCGGTCTCCAGATCTTAACGCCATCAAACACTTATGGGAATTTTGGACAGAAATATACATAAAAGGACTATATCATGTAAGCAAGATCTTGAAACTGCATTGACAGAAGAATGGGCAAAAATCTCACCGGCAGTGACTGGTAAATTCAATGCCAAGAAAAGTGATAGCAGTTAGTAAGGCTAGAGGTGGACCCACAAAGTACTAAAACTTACCTCATATTTACGTGTAGGTAAAAATAAATGGAGTTTTATATGAATGCATACTAACTTTTGACTGCCTTTTACAGGGTATTTTTTCATTACTGCCACATATTTTTAAAATAAATGTTAATTTCTTATTTTATTTTATGAATAATAAAACACTATTTAATGACCTTGATTTGTGCATTTAACATTTTTTTGGAGTACTTAAAATATATGGTCAACGTCCAACGGAACTTAAAGTTATGCCCTATATACTAATTTATGACTCTCATTGTACAAATATATAAGATAAAAATAGGCGTAGCTACAACAGTCCGGTATGATTTCGCGTTTCTCAACCGATTGTGTATATTTTTTTTATTGATTAATTCATAATAAAATTTAAAATAATTATAACAATAAATACAAAGTTGATTAACAAATACTACATTCTGTTGTTCAATACGAACAAGTGGCGAGTGCAGTTTAACTTAGAAAATAACAATATAAATTATTTTTAATTTCAAGTAACTTAGTGATATGAAATTATGAACAACAGGATAATTAAGAATAATATAGTGTTATTTGTTGGGGTCTCAAATGAAAAAATGTAATACATTGAATTATTAAAGAAGAGCAATCGAAAAAGATCAAAAAGATCAAGATCGAGAAGATAAATAAATACAATCCACATAAATTTATAATAAAACAGAGATAAGAGAGTTGATAGTATTTAAATAATAATGAAATAACCATGATGTCATTTTATTGAGAAACATCATTTTAGAACGTACACAACGTATATTATTAGGTAAAATATTGAAAAGTCTGGGAGCCACACAAGTACAGTGATGTGCGATGAAATAGAGTCAGTTCTATAAAAATTAGTTAAATCAAAAAATTTTAGGAAACTTTGCATATTTAGTTTTTTTCTTTTAATAGGTAAAAAGAATAATTGATTTTATTAATATAATTAAATAAATTAATTATTTGAAGTGTGAAACATAAACGAAAAAATTCAAAATTCAATGATATGTCCTCTTTCGGCTGTGACTTGAAATAGAGCCAGAAGTAATTACTTAATTTAAGCCATGACCTGTGAATAGAAAATTTCAAATTTCATGATATATCCAATAGAAATAATTGAAATATAATTATTTCTACCTGAATATTTGGTGGAGTGCCCATTATTTCTGATAACTGCTGCGCAACGCCTAAGAATAAAATCCACTAGTTTTTGGCACTTAGTAGCTGGAATTTTCTCCCATGCTTCCTTGATTACCCTCCAAAGCTCATCTTTGTTTGACTCTAAGAGCCACTTTAACCTCTCGCCATAAATTTTCGATAGGATTAAGGCTAAAAACTTCGATGTGTTTTTGTCTGAAACATTATTTTCCCCGCTTCGATGTGTGCTCGAGTCGTTATCCTGCTGAAGCACTCATCGAAGCGGCATATTAAACTCTACGTACAGCAACATGGTTTCACTCAAAATCCTGATGTATTGTAAAGCATAAATCATTCCCTCGATACGAAATAAGGGACCTGTGCCACTATATGAGATATACTTCAAACCATTATAATCCCACCGCCATGTTTAACCGTTTTTATAGCGAGTTGAGGGAGGATTCGGTATTGGGGGGTCTTCTCACAGAAAGACTGCCTCGGTCTGAGTTAAATAAATTAATTTTGGTTTCATCTGACCAAAGAATTATTCGCCATTTGCTCGTTGGCCAATCAGCATGATCCTTTGCGAATTGTAATCACCTGCGGACAATAACTTTGGTCAGGAATGACAACTTCCGACCAGTTTTAGGCTTTTATCCGTTTTTAATTAAAAATTTTCGAATCGTTGAAGTATCCACGTCAAATAAATAATGTTTTTTGAGAGCGAAAGAGGTCACAAACGGATCTTTTTTTTTCGTGACGTAGGATTAATCTTTGCAAACTAGTACTTATTTTGGGTTGGTTCCCCTACGGTTGCTGTTTATTTTGGATTTCTCAAAAATTTTCTTTGAGCAGCTAACTAAACTGGCTATTTTCCTTTGGATTTTACCTTGTTTACGCTAATTTTTTAATAATTTTTTAGTTTTCATGACTGCTTTGCTTGGCTCTTCCCATTTTTAGACCTAATTGTATGAAACAATAAAATTTATTTTAAAATCATAAAACTGAGAACTCTTGCTCACATTCCGTAGTAAAATTTTACTAAAAAATAGCTTTTTAAATTAAAACGTTTTTAATTATATTGGTTGAGTCTACTTTAATGCACACTTTTAGAACAACAATATCACAGTTTCACAGATTTGCGAAAAATAAACGCGCAATTGTACTCAAAGACAACTGTACAATATTCACAGGAGAACTGGTTTTTAAACTACAGTTGGTTCACAGCATGTTAAGTTTTTACAAAAAATTTTAAATATGTAATATCATCAGCAAGTGCGTGGCTCTTTTTCATCGCACATCACTGTATAGAAGTGAAAAAAGCGATTTATGTAGTGAAATGTAACAGTGACAAGATTTAGGACATTTATCCTTAACTTATAGCCAGCATAGAATCTGTTTAATAGATAACCAGATCTATTAAAAAAAAAAAAACTCTTAGCACCCGAAAAAAACAAATGTTTAATGGGTAAGATATTTAAGTTTTTAAATAAAGGCAAGCTGCTATTTAACCCTCTTTTCGCAAATTACATGTTTTTGAATGAATAGTAAAGGATTATATTTATTTAAATGAGTACCAGTTCTGTGCTTTCGCTTGATGAGTAATCATCTATTAGTCTCGGCTTGTGCTTTATTAATTATTAAGTGCTTCATTCAGATTGAAATATTGTTTCAATACAATAGACTTAAATCTTAAAACATCTTAACCAGTTATAAGAAATAAAGTGTAAAATAAAAGAAAAATAATTTTAATATCATAATATAAACTATTTACTAAACCTCGTGTAGGGTCTTTAGACCAAACCAGCTTCGCGATGAATGATCCACCAGACCACCCTTACAACAACGGGACTCAAGCTTTCAGAGTAGATAAAACAAAAAAACTTAAAACAATTACTCCCGGTCCGAAGTTCTTAGTTATGGTGAGAAAAGAGAGTACTGAAACTTTAGCAAATGTCTCTCCCTTTTTTATAAAAAAAGTAATTGACAATTTATGCGGAGGAGAAGTAAATTCATGCAAAAAAACTAAGAAACGGCAACATACTAATCCACACGAAAAATTTAACACAAGCTCAACAACTGATTACACCCAAAAAAAAGCGGAGTAAACAAAGTCATATTCGGAGTCAATTTAACTCTTTTCGTGCATGGTATTTTGCCAAAGCTGTAAAAACTATATTTAACTCCGTTTGTATGTTCAATTTACTTCAAAAATTGGATTTTTTTGAAAAGTCGTACTGACTCCGTTTTGAGTTGTTTTAAGGTTGAGAAATTGAGAGTTTTTAAATTTTGAGTTCACTCAAAACAAAACTAGAATAAACTCATTTAAATGTAGCATGAAGCTTTAAAAATAAACAAACTCACCCACAAAAGAGTCAAATAAAGAACCCGTAATATCTTTTGTGATTAATTATTTTTATTTATTTCTTATTTAAATCGAATACAAAGGAAATTAAAGACATGGTTAACGCCTAAAACAGAATCTCTTCTCCATACTCACAGAGATGTTTATCCACGATTTGGTAATTTTGAATCTCTATAATTTTTTTTACTTTTGAGCTTAAACTGCGCTCAACTCTCAAAATTTGTTCAAAGGTGTTGCATATCTTTGATTTTAGCTGGAATTTTTCAAAAAAATTATTTTTGTATTTAACATATTTGAAAAAAGGAATAAATATTTGCATTGATTTTACAATTGATTGCTGTAGTTTTGTTTGTTGACTGAGGGAAAAGATATTTTAAGCATTTATACAAATGTAGTAAGGATTAAACAACAGGGTGTACGCTAGGTTTATGAAAGTATTTTAAAAGATGAGTTAGTTATGTTCCTATACTAATGGAGAAATGGACGTGGCATTTAATTTAATATGCTTAGTTCTGATATACATTGTAACGAACCCTTTTGCTCGTTACTGATTTTTGCTGAGGTAGGCTCAGTGAGTAAACCAGGGGTTCTTACAAAATAATTTATTTACCAATGATTGCGTTGTTTTAAATAAAAAAACCAGCGTTTTAGTTTTTAACTGTAGTGTAATTCTTTATTATTTTCATTTGTTTTATTTATTACTTAACGAGTACGTTACTTAATTATTATTAATTATTAAGCATTATATAAATTAGATTGATATAATTAATCTTTGCTTATTCATATTTATGCCTTTACTTGCTATGATTCCATTCGCTGTGAGTGACTATGATAGAACTCAGATTAAAACTACGTTCGAAAGGTGGAGGTACCTTCGCTTAAGATAACTACGTTTTGATCTTAGAGTAAACAACGTTCAAAGGGTGAGGACACCTTCGCCTAAGATAACTACGCCTGAGCTTAGAGTAAACTATGTTCGAAGGGTGAGTATACCTTCGCTTAAGATAACTACGTTTTGAACTTATAGTAAACAAAGTTCGAAGGGTGAGTACACCTTCGCTTACGATAACTACGCCTGAGCTTAGAGTAAACAACGTTCGAAGGGTGAGTACACCTTCGCCTAAGATAACTACGCCTGACCGTAGAGTAAAACTATGTTCGAAGGGAGAGTACACCTTCACTTAAGATAACTACGTTTTGAACTTAGAGTAAACAAAGTTCGAAGGGTTAGTACACCTTCGCTTACGATAACTACGCCTGAGCTTAGAGTAAAACTATGTTGGAAGGGTAAGTACACCTTCGCTTAAGATAACTACGTTTTGAACTTATAGTAAACAAAGTTCGAAGGGTGAGTACATCTTCGCTTATGATAACTACGCCTGAGCTTAGAGTAAAACTATGTTCGAAGGGTGAGTACACCTTCGCTTACGATAACTACGCCTGACTTAGAGTAAACAACGTTCGAAGAGTGAGGACACCTTCGCTTAAGATAACTACGATTTGAACTTAGAGTAAGCAACGCTCGAAGGGTGAGTACACCTTCGCTTAAGATAACTACGTTTTGAACTTAAAGTAAGCAACGTTCGAAGAGTGAGGACACCTTCGCTTAAGATAACTACGCCTGACTTAGATTAAACACTATGTTCGAAGGGTGAGTACACCTTCGCTTAAGATAACTACACCTGACTTAGAGTAAACAACGTTCGAAGGGTGAGTACACCTTCGCTTAAGATAACTACGTTTTGAACTTAGAGTAAGCAACGTTCGAAGGGTGAGTACACCTTCGCTTAAGATAACTACGCCTGACTTAGATTAAACACTATATTCGAAGGGTGAGTACACCTTCGCTTAAGAAAACTACGTTTTGAACTTAGAGTAAGCAACGTTCGAAGGGTGAGTACACCTTCGCTTAAGATAACTACGCCTGACTTAGAGTAAACAACGTTCGAAGGGTGAGTACACCTTCGCTTAAGATAACTACGTTTTGAACTTAGAGTAAGCAACGTTCGAAGGTTGCGTACACCTTCGCTTAAGATAACTACGCCTGACTTAGAGTAAACAACGTTCGAAGGGTGAGGACACCTTCGCTTAAGATAACTACGATTGAACTAACTACTCAGTCTCAAAGCATGTGCGTGCTATTGCGCCTGCGACAAGACTGTCTGTCCTAAGCAAACGCTATAGCTTTATATTCTCCAGTTGCCTTTCTGTTCCATGTTCACTTGTTTTGTTTTCCCTGCCTGTGTATATGTGACTGTGTACATACATACTTGTATGTGGGTATATGTTATTTATTCATTTATTATGTTGACTTTATATGATTTAAATACAAATTCTAAATGTTTGATAGTTTAAATCATACTTGATTTTAAATACAAATTCTAGTTGTTTGATAGTTTAAAATCGTTTATTGAGCTTAAGGTCAAAGTTAGAACAATTAATTGTTCTAACGAATTTTTCCAAAGAAACAACAACAACAACAACATTTATTATTTATTCAATTCAATAAACTATAAACTATTATACTTTTCCATATAGTTTCCAAAAATAAATTATAAATTCTTTAAACATAATTAGTTTAATTTAATTATTAATTCATATTTTCCAGTTATATTTACATTTCATTAAAATAAATCATCAATATACTTTGTGGGCACAAATTGTGTAACAATTTGAGTCCTCACAATATTGATGTTATAATAATTAAATTTGGTACAAAAATAGGTAGAATATTCTCAAGGCGATTTGTGTTAAGTGAGCAGGGTTGCCTAAATGTCGTGATACATAAATTAAAAATTTGTTTATTAGTGTTAAATGTAGTTTCGTAAATAAAATATGGTAATATGTGACTTTAGTATGTTCCAAAAACTCATAAATTCCTTTAAAAAAATACATAAATGAATACTGACTTTTATTAAAGTTGTATACCAAATTTAATAAAATTGTTTAGTCTCCCAAAATTTTCTATAAAAAATACACCGCAGGTTAAAAAAAAATTACAGTATAGTGTGTATACAGTACAGAAAGGAAACTTCTTAATATAAATAATAAAATAGATTTTTGTAAAAAAAAAACAGAGCGAAATAAAGAGATAGCATCTCAAACAAAATACAATACAAAATTTTCATAAAATATCTTTTGTTTAGAGGGTCTAATTAGAGGGTCTAATGTCTGGTCCTACTGATTTTTTCATTAAACATTTCTTCTAAGCACACCAGCACTCTATCTACCAGCCTTCTGGGAGTCCCGATACAAAAAACACAAAAAATTGAAGAAATTGTCTATTATTGTTCATATCCAAACATCGATAACCCCTAGGGAGGTCAAATGTATGAGCTGGTCCTATTGTTTTTTTTTTATTTAACATTTCTTCTAAACACACATACACTCTATCTCCCACCCTTCTAGGGGTCCCCATACAAAAAAAAATATCATTGCTTTTGTACACAATTTTTCGTGACGAGATTAAAAAAACTTTCGTGACGAGACTCGAAAACATTTACCCTCTATATTAAATAACCACATAAGAAGTTTCATTTCGATAAAGATATACGAAAACATATAACTCGCAAAAGTAAAAACAGCCCTTATTTATTATTATGCAACATTTAATTCTTACAGCACACTTGATTTGCTTGTTAAAATATTTGAGTACTTTCTCTTCATTCAAAGAAAAACGAACAGACGGAAATACATATTTCCTCGAGCAAAATATAGCTCCGTTTCAGCTTTAAAATACAAAGACGTTCTTCATAGATGGTTGCAATAAGTTTTAATGGAGTTAAAAGAACAAATGTTTGGAGAAGATGCAGAGTTAATTTGAAACTGCTTTTAATTCACTCCAAGCTTTGAAAATATGTTGTATCAAGCAAAAAAGTTTTATATTAACAAAAAAAATATTGATGCAATTCATTTTCCGTTTTACGGCGACAAAACGTTTTTAACTTCTCAAAAACTCTTTTGACTCATGAAAAAACTTGGGTTAATTCCACACATTTTTTTCGGTGTGCACTAACAGCTTTAACTGTCTCAACTCAAGTTGAGATTACCGAGCACTCAACTCTTAATAACTCGAAAGGTGTAATATACACAAACTAATTGAGAGACATACCGGAAGATATTATATTAGAAGAACTTAAAACTCTAAATCTCTGAAGTGCGAAAAATATTAAAAACAGAAAACGAAAATTTGAAAGAAACGGGACTGATTATAATCACTTTTGCTACCACCAAATTGCCTGAAGTAATAAATATTGGCTACGAAAAGGTTAATGTTCGTCCCTTTATACCACTGCTTACTAGGTGCAAGAAATGCTTTAGATTTAACCACATTGAAAAATTTTGCAAAAACATAAGTATTTGCTCAAATTGCGGTAATGAAGATCATATCGACCCATCCCTAAACGAAAAATGTGAGAACGATAAATCATGCATTAACTGTAGTGACCAAAAAATTACCAACAGCAATCATCATTCATTGGACAAAAGTTGTCCAATATTTATTAAGCAGAAAGAGCTTCAAGCTATCAAAACTCTCCAAAAAGTTGACTTTAAAACCGCTCTCTCAATTTACAATGATAAACATCATCACAAAAATTACACTTATGCATCAGTCGTTCGCTTCTCACTCAATCCAACCACGGTTAATCTACCAACCACGTCCACTCTCTCCGGCAACTATAAAAGCTCATCGAATTTATCTCAATTTGCTCATACTCAACTCCATCAAACTTTCTTTAACATGATTCAAAATAAAAAATTGTCTATTCAAACATTACAACACAGCAACGATCAAGATCTCAATCCTTTCTACAACGATACAAAAGACGAACCAGAAAAAGATGCACCTACCCCTGTCGTCAGCCAAAGTATTTTCAACAATAACTGCAATAACCATATCGACCAACAGCCTAATTTGACCTCTGAGCACAGTGATAATGGAAAAACCAAACTCTTCAGTTCCAGCACTCGAAACATCAGCGGGGTTCACATGATCCTACATGTTTTCACGCCTGGCGTGATGGCCTTGAATTTGAAATATTTCAAATTCAAGATAACATGTTGTCAGTCGGCTGTATCGAGCGTTCGAACGGTCAAATACGAAGCTTGTCCTACAATGCGTGACAACATGTAGGACCATGTGAACCCCGCTATCGCAACAAGTAGCGACCTATCATCCAAGCTTCTTGCAGGCAATAAAATAAAAATATTTCCAAAAAATACTCCGAAACGTCTACTTAAACAACTTAAGAGCAAGCAATCAGATAAACCTAATGCTAACAAAGCAACATCTCCCAGTGCAACTAACGACTCAGATTTCGATGACTCCATGTATGAAGACTAAGTATTCAACTCTCAAAAACATTTATTCAAACTTCTTCCATTTTAAAAAATTATATGTTCTAAGATAAAAAATCATACCAAACATAAACAAGCTATTTCAGATATAACTTTACATTAATATCTTATAAATTTAAAAAATTACGACTCTGTGCTTTATATAATTGAAAAAAGTTTCATTTTTATTTCTCTTCTTTTCTGGTTCACTCCCAGATCAGAATATTTGCATATGTATTGTAAAATTGTTTCCAATTTAAATATCACTTTTTGCTTGGCAAAAATTATTCTTACTAGAATAGTTAAGGCACTTTTCATATCTACTTTTGTAATGATACCAGCCAATGTTATAATCGCTTTTTCTATTATGTTAATCACACTAGAAGCTAAGCATTCTTTCTTTGACCAATTCTAATTGCATTTTCTGTTAAAAGGTATAACTAGGATTATATTTCATTCTAACGCATATATTAATTTGTTCTATACTCCTTCTTATAATTCACAAAACACAATCATATTTATAAAGTCATATAAATCGCCAAATTGGTACAACTTTAAACTTTAAACTTTACCTTAAACCTTATTTAATTTCATTAATCTGTTTTTATTTTACTTAATCAATTTGATTAACCAATTTATTATTTATCAACGATGGCTCTCAACTTAATCCAGTGGAATATAAAAGGATACTTAAATAATTACAACGAACTATGTATATTAATAAAAAATACAACCCTAAGATTATATCTTTACAGGAAACTCATATCCATTCACTCCTAAATATCCCTATTCCCATAAAATTTTCCTTATATACGTATAATTCATCATCCACTAGCTACGGCGGAGTTGCACTTCTTATACATGTTTCTTTACAGCATAAACCCATTACAATTAACAATGTTTTCGATTCAGTTGCAGTTGAAGTAATCTTCAAAGTTAAATTTATAGTCATATCGTCCTATATCGCCCCCCAAATAAAATTCTCATTACAATGTCTTTCAAATATATTCAGTTTGACTTCTTCCCCTTTACTTGTCTCTGGCGACTTCAATTCCTGGCATAGAGACTGGGGATCTCCTAAAACCAATCGTAGAGGAATCATTATGTCAAAATTTATTAATCAATCACAGTTTATTCTTCTAAACGATGGATCACCAACACACTTAACTACTCACAACACTTTCTCACATATTGAATTAACCTTTTGCTCACCCAGCATTAAGCCCTTTACTCAATGGTCAATAGAATCCGATCTTCATGGCAGTGACCACTTTCCCATAACTACTTCATTGTTTTCTTCTCCGACCCGTTCACATATTAACTATAAGCCTAAATTCCAATTACATAAAGCTGATTGGGGTTTATTTTCTAAAAATTGTCTTAAATTGAACGCCCATTTTCCCATTTCAACTGAAGTTAATAAGGAAGCTTCTAATTTGAGGAAAATTATTATTCAAGCAGCAAACAATTCTATTCCTCAATCTCATCCCAACTCAAGCCCAAAAAAAGTTCCTTGGTGGAATACTAAATTAGAAAAACTAAAACATGAGAAAAACAAATACTGGCGCACATTTAAGAGAAATATTACTGCAACAAATTTGATAAACTATAAAAAGGCCAATGCAATTTTAAAAAAGGAATAAAGTTAGAAAAATTCAAATCGCTAAACGATTTCATGTCTACTATTAGCCCAGACACACCTTTTCAAAAAATTTGGTCCAATATTAGGACACTTTCCGGATATAAAGTTACCCATGGAATCCACACCATCGAATCTCCTAATCAACCTCATATTAAATTATCAGACAAAAAAGAAATTGCTAACAATTTCTGCCAGTTCTGGTCAGAAAACTCAAAAGACTCAAACTTTTCTCACACTTTCCAATTGAAAAAATCTTCAGCACTGAACACTTCACCTTACTTCAATCCTTGTCCAGACGCAAGTATAATAGATCAAAATATATCGTTTTTAGAACTCTCCTCATCATTAGCGAAAATAAAAGGAAAAACTCCAGGCATAGATAGAGTTTCTTATCCTATGATTCGAGCATCACCAAAACCTTTTAAAGTACGCCTTCTGCAGTTTTACAATAATTTATTTAACAATCGCATCCCCCAGCAATACAAAACTAGTATGGTTATTGCCATTCTCAAACCAAAATCAATTAAAACCCTTACTAATTCATAAAGACCAATATCCCTCAATCCCTGCATTTCAAAATTGATGGACGAAATAATAGCAAATAGACTGTAGTGGTTTATGAAAAAAAATCGACTACTAGATCCTCATCAACTTGGCTTTCGAAAGGGCAACATATGAAAATTTACTCATTATTGATCATCTAATAGCAAAGACCCTTTCCCGGAAAAAACATTTGACAATAGTATCGTTTGATTTTAAAAAAAGCTTTTGAGAAAGTTGGAATTCATACTATAGTCGACCAACTCTTAGAGTGGAAAATAGGACCAAAAATTATCTATAATACTATAAATTTTATGACTAATAGGAAAATAATTGTCCAATTGGGCAAACATTTTTCCGACCCGAGAAAACTGCACTATGGTATTCCACAGGGTTCTCCCCTATCCGTCATCCTTTTTCTTATATCTTTCAATAAGCTCTGTGAAGTAATTGCTGTTCACAAGGAAATACATTTCACGGCATATGCAGATGACTTCAATATGATAATCAATTCAAACAAGGAAAAAAATCCGACTATTAATCTCAACCAACTATTTGATGACTTTTTAGCATGGTGCGATGTATCGGGTGCTGTTTTATCTACAAGTAAATGTCAGCATATGCATATTTGCCGCAAGAAAAATTGCACCTGTAGGATTCTCACTAATAATGTTAACCTTCAACAAACCAATAATTTAAAAGTTTTAGGCCTGATATTTAATTCAAGATTCACTTGGAAAACCCACATAGAAAATATGTGTACTTCTATGACTAAATGTCATCAAATGCCTCTCCACCTTTAAAATGAACTGCAACACTCTAACTATATTATCCGTCATTCAGGCACTTATAACATCTAAAATTAAGTACTCCCTATTTATTTATGGCTACTCTCCCAAGTCATCTTTAAATAAGCTTCAAACTATAATAAATTCGGCTATTCGAACTGCTCTGGGTGCTTTTCGATCCACCCCCATTAACAATCTTTTATTTGAAGCTAATATTTTACCGCTCGAAACACAAAGAAACTTAGCAACCGTTAAACTTTCTAAAGCACTGATCTTCAGTCATGACACTCCTATTCAACACATTTTCAAACAAATTTGCACCTCAAAACAAACACCAAAAATTAAGTCAACTTTATATTTAGCAGTACATAATTCAAAGTCTCTAGACATCCCTTATCTCACCCAGAAATTCAAGAAAATTTTTTTCCCTCCATGGAAACTTAACATTGACTCCTGCATTACCTCCTTACACAAGTTAAAAAAAGACAACACACCAAATGAAATTTTTTAACGCTTGTTTTCAAGAATCAAGAACAAGCTAAAAAAACACTCATTTTTATATACAGACGGCTCAAAGATAAATAAGAAAGTTAGCTACAGCATCACAATCCAAAACAAAGTTATTAAACATGCAATTTTACCATGCTACAGTTCAGTCTTCTCAGCCGAAATTATAGCCATACACGATGCAATTACACACGCCAGCAGAAATAGAGGAAATTATGCAATATTCTCGGACTCCCTATCAGCATTCGAATCCATTTTAAATGTCAACAACAATAACTTTTATTCAGCTCAAATAAGAGATTATTTGATTAAATATCATCCTAAGATTACTCTGATAGGGTTCCCAGGACACTCTAATATCACAGGCAAAGAGTTTGCAGATCAAACAGCTAAATTTTCAGCCAACGCCCCAGTAGTTATGTCCCATAATGTCAATTTTTCAGACATAAATAACTTCTTAACATTATCCTTCGCAAAAAACAAATATCAACATTTAATTCCTTTGCTACTTGGTACCAATCCACTAACTCTAACCAACTATCTATTAAGGACTTTCTGAAAGCGGTACATTTTAAAAGGTTAGACATTATAAAATTTGAAAGAATCAGACTAGGTCATTCAAATCTCACCCATAGTTTTCTTATGAACTCTGTATCCCAGCTTCCTTGTCCCTGTTCAGTCTCTCCCCGTGATTACTTCTATCATATCTTCTCCAACTGTCCCCATTTTATTACCCACAAACTAAAAATATTCCAAGACAAAAATCCATTAGCCATGATTTCAAACCCCTCAGAAAACATTATACTGTGTATCATAAACTTCCTAAAACAAGCTAATTTATATCACCTAATATAATCTATTTTACTGGATAAGCTGAAGGTTATTATTATATTGCTTATTATTTTATTAGCTTTTAATTTATTAATTAATTGTTAATAATTAAAATAAATAAATAAATAAATAAATAAATAAATAAATAAATAAATAAATAAATGAGTACCACCCAAACAAACAATGCCATATTGTAATTTATTGAAATTATGGAAATATGTAATAATTCATGGAAAATATCATGGTTTGTGTATACATACATGTCAGCAATTTTGAGGAACAAAAATAATTTAAAAGATGAAGCACCCATGAGATATCTTTTAATAGCAGTAGTGTGATGTAACCATGACATTTTCCAATCAAGTATTAAACTAAGATGCTTAAACGTTTTAACGCCTTCAATATAAATATATTTATCGGAGCAATGCCAAGAGTAATTAATTACCAGTTATTGAGTGATGCGAAAAACGAAAAATATTGTTACCAATTAAAAATTTTTAAATGAATAAGAATAAGGAAAAAGAGTGCACCGAATATTGATACCTTTGACCTGAATAATGAACACGTGTGCATTTTCTTCCATTATATATAATTAAAAAAAATTTTAACATATGTTTTATCCACAAACTTTTTGTCCCTGATTTTATCACTTTTTGAATTTAGGAACTTTTTTTAGCAAAACTAAGAGACAACTCTTAAATCTTCCTTCTTTAAAAAATCGGTTGTAACTACACTTGTCGACGGTACCGTGGTGTCTTGGTGTCTTTTTACCTCTTGAAACACTACGTTAGATCGATTTGTAATATATTAATATGAGTGGCCGATAAGACCTAGTTTGTCTTGATGCCTGCGTTCGCAACTGGTTTTCTTTATTTTATGAAAATTGGTTTTGTGAAGTTGACCTAGTTTGTCGAGTAACCACCCTGTCAAGCCAGGATTTCACCGGCTTCAGGGAGACAGAACGATATATATTATATATATACCTATTGGAGTGGTGTTTTATTGGGTATGAGACCTTGTTTGTCACACGACTCCGCCGTATACAAAAAATGTTGCCAACTTGACCTTCTTTGTCTTCAAAACGCAACCCTGCTATGCTGTCTGATTTTATCGATTTTGACTTAACTTTTTTTCTATTATTTTTTATACTTTAATAAAATTATATACTTTAAGCAATTTACTAAAACTTTTAAGTTTGTTAATAATACATTATTTCATTCAAAATCATACTTTATATCTTTGAATTGTATTAAATATCTTATTTTATAATTTTAAATTTGCTATAAAACCTGTTAAGGTTTAGCAATCAAGTAAATAAATAAAAAAAAAACAACTATCGTTGAAGTGTTGTACCTTCTCAGTGTAGGTTTTTAGACTACTTACACGCAAGTTTCAAAAATGCACCAGTCGGTGGTTTTAAAAGCGAGGCTCAAGTGCAAAATGAAAATCATTTGTTATATTATTATAAAATTTAAAAAGTTGTCATTTCTGTAACCAACTGTGTATTCAGTTAGTGATAGACTTAATCGAAATTGATTATAACATATTAAAGGAAAAGTTTTTTAGTTTTCTATGATGCCTGCGATCCCCAAATAAAGACGATTTTGTCATTCCTGTGATCGTCTTGCCTTTAATAAGGCTTTTTGATACTTGATAATATTCTGCTTATAGTTGTGCGTAAGTTCCAAAGAACTAACAAAATCTAGTTGAAAAAACTATTAATTATACTGAATTTTGATGCAAATGTTATTAACACAACAATACTTATTTAATATATAATAA
This sequence comes from Dichetophora obliterata, assembly GCA_963920525.1. NCBI lineage: Eukaryota > Metazoa > Arthropoda > Insecta > Diptera > Sciomyzidae > Dichetophora > Dichetophora obliterata. The sequence goes on from OY986436.1 coordinate 190,344,626, forward strand.
TTTATTTCGATCTATTCTTTGAATTCTTACATGAATTTAAAGAAACCTGGTACTGCTTTAATCGGCGTATGATAAAATGGCCAATGACAGAATGTACTTTATAGAAGTTGATTCAAACAGGTGTTAAATCATATAAGACTTAAACAGTGGGTTGGTCACAGCTGAATCACTCAAGACTTCTGAAGAGGAAATGAAGGAAACTAAACAGCCTGTTTCGGAAATCGCTTCATTTGCTCTTCAGAAGTCTTGAGTTATTGAGCTGTGACCAACCCACTGTTTAAGTCTTATATGATTTAACACCTGTTAAATTTGATTTATGAAAAAAATATATATTATATATATATGTATGCATATGGTAAGTTGGCATTAAGTTGACATTTAATTGCATTAAAAATATGTAATTATTTTTAAAGTTGGTACTGTTTTACAAAGCGCACCAGACTTTTTACGAGTTTTGTGGTCGTCAGTGGACATTTTTGCCTGGGCTTATTTGCTTTTATTTCTTTTTCAATTTTTTAAAGCCTCTTACTTTTTGTTTAAGTAAGTATAAAAATTTGTGTTGTCTCATAAAAAAAACATATTACCAGCGAAAAAAAATTGGTTGAGTACTATATCTCAACTCAATTTAAAAAAAGAGACAAAAAAAAATTTTAAAAATTTTGGAAACCAGAAAAAAGAAAAATTTAAAAAAACAGAAAAAAGTCAAGAAATGAAGAGAGACTTAAAAACAAAATGTTGTATCATTCCTGTAACCAATCAAAAATACTCAAAATGCATACAAATTAATTTCATGACATGATACCGTGCGGTCTCAAGTAATTTAAACTTTCTTTGGGGCCAAATAGTATAAATAAACTGAAATTCCATCTTAAAGTTTTATTTTTCCATTTTTCAATTGAAAAGAGGGCACTATTGGTGCAACTGCCCATATATAAATAAGGGTTTATTCTATCAGCCGATTTTTATAATTAAATTTTTCTAAAAAACATGCTTTTTGACATTAGTTTTGTATCGATTCAGCAGAGAATAATTATTATAAGGTCGACTTTTGACCACAGGTTAACTCTAGTTTAAATAAAGTAAGATCTTATTAAAAAAATTTTATAAAACTGACAGCTAAATATTTAACATTTTGTAAAATATAATTTAGCACAACATTTAAGTAAATTGTTAGAACAAGTCAATTGCAAAGGGCAATAATAAATGTCAAAAAATATGAGCAAATATAAACTAAAACAATGTCGAATTATTTTCATAAATTTTAATAAAGTTATTTTCAATGAAAATTTACCAAACAAAAACCAAAATTGAGATGCATATTATTGTGGTATCTTTTATTAAAGTTAAAATAAATATGATGCAAGGTTATGGCAACAATTTTATATTACAAATCATTCTTGTCGTCATGTTAAAACTTTCAAAAAATTCATTTTATTATAACATTTTTATGTACAAAATCCTGCAGGCTTTGTCAATATACAATAATATCAAAACAATATATACATACAGCAAAAATTATATAGGGTTGAAATAAAACACACACAGACACATACGCATACACACATTGAAACAGACACAAATACTTCAGAGCCGAGCTGAATGTATATACAAGCAGTCAAACAATGAATAATCAATTGACTTTGATTGGCACTTTAAGTACAATAAAAAGGGCCAATATCGGCACAGGACCAACTACAAGATGAAAAAAAAAACCAAAACAACACAATAACAATCATTGCTACAAAAGTAAACACACAGTCAGGTTACTAAAACAACATTTTGTGTAAACAAAAACAAAAAGAAGTAAACCAAAAACTACAACAACTTGAAGTCACTTTAAGAAGTATGAAGCAACAGGATTGTGCTTACAAAAATTTTAGCAATTAGATTAATACATGCAATATTTAATAGTTAGCTGAATATGTATGAGTATTCAAGAAGTTTTTGTTGTGGTAAAAACAATCAAACTCAAGCCCACTTTACCAAACACACACACACACTCACACATGCACAAAGAGACATACAAACAATATTTGTGATACACTTGCTTAAACACTAACAAATTTGAACAGTACGAACATGTATGCATACAAGCCCACACTCACTCACACATACATTAACACATAAAATAAACAGTGAACACTATTTCGAAATCAAAATCTGAGCAAAAATTGATTTTGGTTAGCAAGAAATACCTGCCAAGAAAATATTTGTCTTTAGTATGTTTTCGATACAACGATAGTGTATGTTCGTTACATACACATGCATATTACACATGGGTATTTATGTAAGTGCGTTTATTTGTCTTTACATCAATGTTTTAATGCTCATAAACGTATGTTAAGTAGGTGGTAAGAGGATAAGAAGTAGAGTGCTTGTGGTCTTGAATTGGCATACTTTAAAGCTATGATAGAAAAAAACTACCCATTCAATCCAATAGATGATGAACCACTACTCTATTTAAAGGTTGCTTCTTAACATTGGGGAACTATGCAATTTCCTGGATTTCCTCAAGTTTGATCGAAAATTTTAAACAAGTGTATTTTCCATATTGAAACAAACGTATTTCATAAAGGTTTGCATTTCTTCTTATTTTCAACTTTCGAAACACCTAAAACCCAGTTACTGTTTGACCACAACAATAATTACTACAACTGTCACAACAACAATAACAACTGTGAAAATAAAGATATGCATCCTTTGTACTCAATCTTTGTTCTCTGCTCTCTATCCATCCGACATTCATACATAAGTTTGAATAAAACAATTGTTTTGCCTGCCAGCTAGAAATATCTGTTAAATTAAAATTGACAGTTTTGAGTTTTCATTCATTTAAAAGATTTATGCAATTTTATGATTTAATTATTTTGTCAGTTGTATTGCATGTTTTGTTAGTTGACATATTTTTTGAAGAGATATCTGCATTAGAAATAGGTTCAAATTAAGTTATGAGAATAGCATTTTATAAAACACATTCAATTTTAGTATCTTATCAATTTTAAGTAAGTTGGCATTTTACAATGTTCTGTCACAAGTTTAATGAATTCTTGTCTCACTAGTTGTCTCATTGATTGTTTTGGTTTGATAATTTAGGGAATTTCAAATTGAAAATTTACATAAGTTACTGTTTTTCTAATTGAATAAGTGAAATTTGTTGAAGCAATATGGATTTGATAAAATTTATTTCATAACTTAATAACTTAATTTCAACAAAAGACATAACAAAGACGTGTAATTAGATACGTTTTCAATTTCACATTGATGTAATAAATTTCAGATTGATAAATCCTAGAGTACCTATATCGAATTTTCAGAAAAATAATGTATTCTTAACTTTATTGAATTTTTGATCTTTTAATATTAAATTATTGGTAAAAAACAAGGTAAAGGTCAAATTTTTTTAAATTTTTTTAATTTAATTTCCAATATTTCGTTTACGGAGATAACATCGTCCTGATCCAGGAGCCGTGGGTAGTCTGCAGCCTGGTATGCGGACTCAAGACCCCAGCCTATACGCTAGTGTATACCAAATCACAAGTTAACCAAGAGCGTGTATGCCAATAAAAAAACTGTGAACGCATTTAGCGCACCGACTACAATCACTGGCACCCATAAGGAAATTTTACCTTGCAACCTACAGCATTCATTCTGTTTTTAAGTGATTGTTCTTTTTGAAATTTTATTTTTTTTTTTTTTTGGAAATTCTTTATTTAAAGCAATTTTTAACATATTTATAAGAGCACTCTGGGTTTCGTGAGAATCAAAATAAAAAGAGGTCTTTCAAAAACCACAATTATTGTCACGTGAATACAATTATTGGCTCATTGATTACCACAATCGTTGGCACTTGAGTACAATTATTGGCTCCTAAAAACTATAATTATTGGCATATTACCACAATTATCAGCACCCATAAAAACATAATAATTTTCACCCAATATCTATAAAAATTTTATAATAGCTGGCTGTAATAATATAATTATTTTTTTTAAATCATAAAAACAAGTCTTTTATTTTTCATAGATGCCTACATACCGATTCTAATTAATACAGATTTTATTTAAAATTTAACTGAACCATTTTTAAGTACATAAAGATTAAAAATAAATCAAAAAAAATTAGCATAAAAATTTCATCTAAGAATAAAAAAGGATTGATTAATTTAAAATAATTTATAAATATAGCTCTACAACTTTCAAATATTGATGTGAGACCTTAGCTTGGACATGTTTTACAAAAAAATTTTGGTAAATAAACGCAATTATTTTTTTAAGGCATTTAGTGGGACTTTAACCCTTTCATGCCCGAATTAACATGGGTTGGACTACATATTTTTTGAGTTCAGATATGTGTTAGTCTTTATTCAAATACGAACTGTTACAGGATGTTGCTTATTTGAATCGTTGGGTAGTTATTGGACCAACTAAACACTTTTCTCAAGATGTGTACACTAAGAAGTTATATGTACACTTCTTTGTGTATATAACTCTCTTATCTTTATTTATTTATTTATATTATGCACTTGGTTTTACAATTAAACAATTATTTTAATGTTTTTAAGCACTTTTTGTATAAACCTTTTTTTTATGAAACGATCCCGATCTTGGTTTTGACCATTTACTCTACGAAGAACGGCTACTGAATAGACACGTACAAAATTTTCTATAGAACAAATAGCTGTAAGTTTGCACAACACATAATGCCACATGATGCAAAAACCACTAGGCAAAAACATGAAAATAACGGTACTTAGAAGCCAATAAGTGCAATGTTGCCTGTAGATAACATCGAGCATGAAAGGGCTAAGCAATAATTGCTCCCTATGCCACAATTTTCTGATTTAAAGTCACTGGGAGACTAAGCTGAGAGACCATCACCCAATCTATAATTGTTTCTTTTTCCATTTCTCTAAAGCAGTTTGTAGACCTGGCCAAATTTTAGAAAATTTTGGACCCAGACGAAATTGGAGTGTGGAACGTGGTACCCTATATTTTTTGGCTGAAGATTTTTTAGAAATTTTGCAATTTCTAATTGCTGACAGAGATTTTTGTAAAATACTTTCATTGTAAGAGCTCTTTCTTTTGTCATATTCATATGAAAATACGAAGTATTCAATTATTGGCACTAGATAAAAGTATAATGATTGGCAGTGCCAGTTATTGTAGTAACATCAAATTCAGTTATTGGCACCCCCTGCCAATAATTAAATTGTTTGTTTTTGGAATCAATTGTTGGCACCCAAGTTAAATAACAATATTGCAGTAGAAATTTATATATTAAGACGAAAATAAACTATTTAATGTTTAGTTAATGAAATTATCAAAGTCATCTATACACAAAATCCATAAATAAATAAGAAACAGTACTCACCAAATTTCAGTTCGCTATTGATATCAACACTCTAAAACCTTTTTTTAATTGACGATGAAAACACCCTAGCAGATCCGAAGTTTACAAACAACTGAGCTACTTAATGTTTTTATTCAATAAAGAACAAAGAGAACAACCACAGAATTTGAAATGTAGAATTCATAACCAACGGGAATTTAACGATATTTCATAAATGCTATTTAAGGAAAGGGTGCCAATAGTTGGCGCCAAATTTTTGGGTGCCAATAACTGTAGTCGGTACGTTACTCTCTCTAATTTCAGTAATAAAGACACCGTGGCCATAAGCGTCGAGATGGGCCAAAGCAGCCTGTAGCTGATTTCAGCATATGTAACGTTCAAATCTATATTTTTGGTGTTGATTGTATTTATACAGCTTTTACTAGTTTCACTAGACAGCGTGACCCTTATTTTTATCTGGTAGCCTTAATTAGAGTATAACACTTTTTGTACTTTCAAAACGCTCTCCTACAAAATCTCAGAATTACCAACTTAAAATCCTCTGAACATTCTTCAGAAAACGGGAACCACGAAGTAGTGTTCTGAGAGCAGACATTTTTATCTTTCTTTTGGATTTTAGCCACCATCGAAGAAAGGTCATACAATTGAAAATTATTGCGCAAATCCTGATCTTAGGTAAAGTTTTAAATTTTAAATCATATTGTAAATTAAACAATATTTTACTGTCTTTAAATATTGTATAAACGCTAAAATTCTGTCTTTTAAATGAAATTATTTGTTCATAGGAAATTTCTGATTAACCATCAAAATTATCGTTGCAACTTTACACATCTTTTTAATCAATAAATAGTTGATATAAAGATAGTCAAAATATCTACTAAAAGATTGTTCGATCAATCACTTTGCAGCACTGGAAGCTGAAAAAAGTTGGGTAGTGGCAAAGTTTTGCAGGAGGCGCAGAGGAATTTTGGAGAACATACTATTTGTACTCTTTGTTTTGTGCCCAGACCCGCAAACCAAGAAGCTTAGTTCATAGCTAAGTAAAAGCTAGCGACAGTAACGCGTGAACAGTTAGTATACAGAAAAGTATCAAGAACAACATATAAAGAAGCAACAATATCCTAAAAAAAAAAATCATAAACGTTTATAGTTTAATCCTAAAGTAATGCAAAAACTAGTTAAAAACCTTAAAAATATCATAACTTAATTAGTAAGATGTAAAAGCATAAACTTAAAGTAAAGTAAAGTAAAGTAAAGTAAAGTAAAGTAAATGAAAAAAAACATACTATTTTAGTGTTAGTGCAGTTCTAGCATTGCTATGTAATAGAGAAAAAAATAAACAAAACTTAAGTTAGAATAGCTGTGCAAGTGGAGGCTAAAAGAAAAGAAAAAGATACAATATATACATACCTAAGTGAAAAAAGACAACAAAAGGAAAAAAAAAGGAAAAAAAGGTAAGTTTGCTTTGTTACTTTTATTATTTTATATAAATTTTCTTCGCGAATAAATTAATACTAATATTTTCTATTGTGGGTGTGTAAAATTATTCTTACTAAAATAATGTAGCAATCTTAACGTAACGTAAAGTCGTCTGCTAGCAGAAATTCTCACAGTTAACTTAACAGAAGACATGCTGTTAACGCTAAAATTTCTACTAAGATGCGCTCATCTACTTAAAGCTTAATTTCGATCGTGGTGAAATTTCACTTTTGTTTACTAATGATAACGTTGTTGTTATTTTGTTAACTTCTGCTTCTCTCCCGTCGTTATGATTTATTTTATTGTATTTTTTTTGTTGCGCTCGGCAAACTTTGACGTTTAGCCAATACATTTTTATTTTCTCCCATGATAAGTCACTGTTAGCAAGACTTGCAGTGAATATATAAAGTTGTCAGTATGATGCGTAAACAATTTTAAAATTTTGTTATGAAGAAATTTTAGATAACTCAAATTCATAGTTTTCTTTTTGTTTTTTTTTTTTTAATAAAATCAAAGGTTTTTCCATTGATAAATGAATTAAAATCTTTAATCATTTCTTATTAGTTTTTATCTTATTTTTGCACTCCAACGGTTTACTGAAGCAACTAACTAAAAATTTGTTTTGCTAGAATTTTGCACTACAACAAAATAGCTGAAAATGTTTTTTTTTGAGATAAATAATTTTTATACCAATATTCTTTAGTTTTTACTTACTCTTCAATTTCACATTCTTAATTACGGTAAATACATATTATTAATAAAAGCCAACTATAAATTAATCTATCTTATATAGATTTAAAAAAAAAAAAATAAGCAGAATGAATTGCAAATTATTAAGCATTTTTGTAAATTTTAAATAGGATAAATAAAATCCATATCAATATGAACTAAATAATTTCTGTTTGTTCCTTGAGGTAATGGGGTAAGTTAAATAAACTTTAATAGATTTGGGATCCTTAACAACATCACGCGCTATAAATGATCATGGTAGGGTGGGTCAAGACGCACAAGATCTCTAATTCATCTGAGAGATCCCATTAGTTTTTTTTATAGATACTTACTTCATCTTGATTTTTTTTATCATTGTAATTTTCATTTGATCATGATTGTGGCTGGTTTAAATTCTGTTCATGATCAAATTTGGTTCCTTAGCATTCCTTTTTTTATATAATTTTTCTTTCGGGACTCTAAATAAAAAAAAATATTATGAACCTGGGAAATGGAATAAAATGGCCAAGGATCCCCCCAGCCGACTGTTTGCTAGCTGCATCAATGGGTCCCGCTGGCTTCCTTATATCCCATAAACTTGTCTCCAAAAAATTTGTCAAAATGCTTCTTTGACAACCAACCCAGTGTTCGTTACACATAATGGTAAACACATGGGACAACATGGTAAAACTGGTCTCCACTGCAGCATCGGAATCAAGAGACTTCATCATAGGGTGCGATGCCAATGCTCATCAAGTGATCTCGGAAGTTCAGACACCAACGGACGGGGTGAGTCTCTTTTTAACTTCATCCTTAATACCAATCTAAACATAAGTAATGTAGGTAATGAACCGACCTTCATTATTAGTAAAAGGCAGAAAGTCTTAGATATTACCCTTGCCTCTGACCATAAACATATATATTTAATAAAATAAAGAACTGGAGAGTTTAAAAAACACTCCTCTTCAGACCAGATATATTCTCTTTAATGTTGATGATTTTGCTACAAAACTGAGCAGCTTTCATAACCTCAAAAAAGTTATCTGAGATCTTTAATTAGACAAGTTAAAAAAAATCTCTCTACGGGACCATTCAGTCATCCCTCTTGTAAACAATCGCTAGACTACCTAGTCCGTTAAAAACACCAAGGGTGGAGCAGAAGTCACCCTGGTGAAACAAAGGAAACGAGAAACTCCGTAATAAGTCCAGAAAACTCTTTTATAAGGCAAAGGTCACTAGATCCTCAGATTCGTGGACAAACTATAAAGTGGCTCTAAAAGAATACAAGAATGAAATGAGAAAACCACAAAGACACGCCTGGAGGATCTTTTGTGAAAAAGTTACACAAACCTCGGAGGCGTCAAGGCTTAGGAATGTTCTTCCTACGATTCCCTCTAATCCAATCTTTTGAAAACGGAAAATGGTGCTTGGACTACCAGAAGGTCGGATTTCCTGAATGTTTTAGTAGAAATTCACTTTCCGGGATGTTCAGAGATTTGAAATACTCCCATTCAGGAAGATCAGTTACCACCTGTGAACAGATCCCTGAAAATACGCACACAAACAAACTCGAATGGGCCATCAATAGTTTCAAACCTTTTAAGTCACCAGGACCTGATGGTATAGCTCCCATTGAAATTCAGAAGTCGTACGGCATCATTAAAGAGTAGCTTTTTTGATCTACTAAAACTACCTTGACTTAAATCACATTCCTAAACGTTGACGTAATGTGAAGGTTATCTTTATACCTAAGGCAGGCAAAAGCTTAGACGTAAACTCAAAAGACCTTCGACCAATCAGTCTCTCATCTTTTCTTCCAAAAATCCTCGAGAAATTAATCAACATTAACTTGAGATTTAAAATAGAAGAAAAGCCACAGTCAATAGCACAACATGCTTACACCAAAGACAAATCCGTGGAAACTTCATAGTTTCTATCATTGAAAAATCCCTCCAGAGTATCATACGATGAAAGCTTCTATTGATATAGAAGGAGTCTTTAATAACGTCTCAGCAAGAGCTATCACTAATACGCTAATGGAGCTTGGGGTGGATACCACGATGAAAGCACTGATAAATCAAATGCTGGTGGGCAGGATTATTAGTGCAGATTTTGGTGAAACATCCACACTAAGTTTTGTGCCAAGGGGAAACCCTCAGAGAGGGGTTCTTTCGCCTCTACTCTGGAATTTAGCAGTAGATGAACTGTAAGTTAAACTGGAACAAGAGAGGTGCAGGGTGATATCTAATGTCAATGATGTTGCTATTGTTACCTCTGGAAAATACATATCTATTCTTCGAGATATTATGCAAAATTGCCTAAATACTCTAGTCAACTGGACCATCAGCTGTGGGCTCAGCGTTAATCCAAACAAAACTGAATTAGAGGTTTTCATTAGAAAACACAGTTTACCTCTAACTAGTCCTCCTTAACTGGGAAACACAGCACTTAGCTTCTCAGATCAAGCAAAATGCCTGGGCCGTATACTGGATAGGAAGCTGAACTGGAAGACCAATCTGCTCGAGAGAGCCAAAAAAGCGAATAATACTCATGCAAAAAGGTGGTAGGTAGCAAATGAGGTTTACAACCAAGTGTTACTCACTGCTTATATACAGCAGTTGTAAGACCAATATTGCTATTTGGTGCTATGGTCTGGTGGCATGCACTCGAAAATAGACTCACTTGAACCCTCACCGTAGAGTTCAAAGATCAGCGGAACTGTGCATCAGTGGATCCTTAAGAACCACTCCGACAGACTCATTAGTCATAATGCTTCATCTTACACCACTTGACATCCTTGCTAAACAGATGGTCGCTAATGCAGCCATCTGCCTAGAAGCCACCTTCAGAAGAAAAAAGGTACACTAGGACATTCTTACATTAAAAAATGTCTCCCTCCCACACCTAGGTCCATTAACTACATCACACAAAAACTATCCTTTGAAAGGAAGTTCGATGTATCCATTCCCTATCGAGAAGAGTGGGAAAAAGAAAACCGTTTACCTCACAATGTTATTGAGTTATTTTCAGATGGATCAAAACTAGATGGCAAAGTAGGTGGAAGAGTCTACTCAGAAGCATTAAGCATTAATTTAGCCTTCCGGCTTCCTGCCGGTTGCAGTGTATTTCGAGCTGAAATCGCTGCTACACATGAAGCGTTAACTTGGCTTCAGGTGAATGAGTTATCTTCCATGAATATTTGCATACTATCTGAAGGTCAAGCCGCTTTTAAATCCCTAAGAACTGTTGAAAAAACATTTCAAACTGTTCTCAACTGCCGCATATCTCTAAACGAGATGGCAGAGCAGCTCAAAATCCTTCTATATTGGATTCCTGGACATAAGGATTTTATAGGTAACTGCAAAGCAGATGAACTCGCTCGTACAGGTACTACTAGACAACTATCTGTAGATAAGGCAAGCCTTGGTATTCCTTTCACCACATGTAAACTCCTTAAACATGAGTTATCCGGTATCACAACCAATAACAGATGGTCAGCAGGTAACACGTGTAATAACTCGGCAAATCTGGCCCAAAAGAACTCAGAAGAGACCACATCAGCACCATGGAAGGGATCCTTACAGGGCAATGCATACTTGCATACTTGGTCTTCGAGACGGCTTCGAAGACTTCGTCTTTGAGGATTCATAATCTGACTAGGATAAAAAACCATATCACACCCACACAACTGAAGACAAGCTTATCTCAGATACAGTGGGAAAATCTAGCCGATTCCTCACATCAAATAAAGACATCATAATTGTGAATGCAGACAAGGGCAAAAAACAGTAGTAACGAAAAAAGTAGATTACGGCAAGAAAATAACACAGAAAAAACAAATTTAATGAACAGCATACGTTAAAATTAATTCATTGGTTTTAATAAAAATTGAAATTAATGAATTAATTGAAATTGTTCATTGAAATTAATGAAGTTATATTCATTAAAAATGTCTAAATAAATATCAATGATTTGTTTTCATTATTTTAATGGACTTTTTATTGATATCAATGAAAAGAACATTGATTCCAGTTGTAAATCAAATTTAAACGAACCTTACATTGATTTTTAATGAACAAATCATTGAATTCAATGTTAAGGTCATTAAACGCAATGTTTAGTTCATTAAATTCAATGACCTGTTCATTAAATTCAATGAACAGGTCATTGAATTTAATGTATAGTTCATTGAATTTAATGCATACCTTATTGATTTCAATGTATTGTTCATTGATTTCAATGTATAGTTCATTAAATTCAATTTATAGTTCATTAAATTCAATTTATAGTTCATTAAATTCAATGTATAATTTATTAAATTCAATGTATAGTTCATTGAATTCAATGTATAGTTCATTAAATTCAATTCATAGTTCATTAAATTCAATGTATTCAGTTCGTTAAATTCAATGCATACTTATTTATTCCCTTCCCAATTTTGTTTGAAGTGAAACGCGAAGTTTTGAAGACGTGTGGCAATTGTGTGTGTAAATTTTAGATAAAAGGTGATAATAAATTAAATTCAAAATGAAGAAAATGTTGCGCTTTGAATGTAAAAGAAAATTTAAATCTGTTGAATTACTATTAGTATAAGTAAACAGTAGGAAATATACCTGGCATTTTAAGTGACTGCTGCCATAATTTTTAAAAAATGTTTAAATTTTTAAAGGTTGAAAACCACATAAAAGATAAAGCTGTGCAAAGTTGGCAGACATTACAGTGGTAAGCTTAATTTTTGTCGAGGCTAAATAAACAAATAGTTATTTTTTTCAATTAATATCTTTCCAGACAGTACTGCTATGAAACCTCTTTGGAGCCTTCATGGGCATTTGGTGCCCACTCGAAAAGTATGCAGTAAGGACAACTTTGGAAGAAAAACTTTCCTAAAGCATACAATTACCAGTTCCCAAGAGGCATTCGTTTTTGTTGGAGGCAGCATCCAGGAAGTCGAGAAGCATATTGAGTTTTTAAAAACTAAAGGCGAAAATATTCAACCATTAATCCTTGCTGTTGGAGAGAAGAACTTCTCCTCATTCCAACATTTTTATGTGTCATGGATGGTGTAAAATTTCAATTTGCTAGTTTTATTAGAGTCGTAGATGTGTGCTTTAAAATTTTTCAATTATTTCAATTAAAATATCCTGCGGCATGCACTCTCGTGTGGGAGTTTATTCCCGTCTATTTTTTTATAAATTTAAAAATTATTCAAAATCTTCGAAAATTTGTATATTAATTGACTCTTTAAAATAAAAAAAAATTTTGTTGTTATTGTAATTATTTCCTTATTTTAAAAATGTTTAGAGAGGGATTAACAAATAATTCGTTGAATTTAATGTATAGATCATTCATTCCAATAAACTAAATAGTTAAATTTAATGAAATATACATGGAATTCAATGAACTGAATACATCAAATTTATTGAACTGTACATTGAATTCAATAAACTAAATACATTAAATTCAATGAACTTAATTTATTCAATTCAATGAAATAAACATTAAATTCAATGAACTATACATTAAATTCAATAAACTATACATTGAATTCAATGAACTATAATACATTGAATTCAATGAAACTATAATACATTGAATTCAATGTAAGGTTCATTGAACTATACATTAAATTCAATAAACTATACATTGAATTCTATGAATGAACTTTACACTGAATTCAATTAACTTTTCATTAAATTCAATGAAAAAGTCATTAATTTTGGCATATTTTTAATGAACATGTTCATTGAATTCAATGAAGTGTACATTGATATTCAAGGAACCATTCATTGAAAATCACTAAGTTTAATGAACTATTCATTAAAGTATGAAGAAAATTCATTTAAATCAATGACCACAGTTCATTGCACCAAAATCAATGAATAATTCATTGAATTTAATGCACCTTTTCATTAATATAATGTACCTTTTTGGTGCAGTGTAGGATTTTATTAAGAGACATTACGACATACAAGGAAGTAAAAAGGGACCCAACAACTGCTTTCCAACAGAAAAACAAAAATTTAGTCATAGTTCTATTCAAAAACAATTTGATATCGGAACATGGAAAATCTAAAGATGACAACAACTTCAGCAGCAGTACCAAAAATAAATGGACTACTAAGAATAAATGACTACAGACACGAATAAACGGACTGCATCAAATTCAGTCGACTTAAGACAGAACATAGAGCTATTGATGTACAATAGATGTGTTCTAAGCATATAGCTTTATAAACAAAAAACTGGAGCTTCTAGCATGACCTTAGCCAAAGTTGTGACACAAAAACAAAAGAACCTTTCATATAACTTATGTGCACTCAAAAATATTTGTTTATAAATATTACTTATAACTGCTTCCATTCTATGAATTTTATTCGTAGTTTTCAGCCACGAATAGGACTCGTAGAATCAACGTATATAAGTACATAATACGAATATTTTATTTGTAAAAACCAGCCAAAAAAAAATGCTGTCTGAGCTGGGATTTGAACCACGGCTCCTTAGTTTACGGGCCACGCACTCTACTAGTAGGCCACAGTCACTTGACAATCATACAGTTCCTTATGTTCTGTAGATGTTCTACAAACAAAGCTGAATGATTTAGGTTTTAAATTTTTTAAACTCTACTAATAATTCGTACATTCTACTAATAATTCATACGGTCAGCATACGAATAAATTGTTTATACTAATATTAATTTTCATTCGTAAATAGTACAAAAGCATTAGTAAATATTGTACTACGAATGTAATGAATGAAATTACGAAGTTATTCTTACGACTAATTTACGAATATTATTATATATATGTACACAATCATTCGTACAATGCACTAATACGAATTGATTTATTTTTGTTTACGAATATCATTAGTTTATAAAACAAATATATTCGTATATACTACATAAAGGCATTAGAAAGATTTTACGAATGAATTCGTAAAGATAACACAATAAAAAAACTTTGTATATTGTACGAATATTTTGTTTGCTAATATCATTCGTAGAAATTTTAAAAATAATTTTGTTGAGTGTGGCGAATGAAAAATTTAAAACAAGACTACTCGAAACAGCAGTTTTTGACTTAAGCGCTAAGTGCTTTTCGACCTCAGAATTAGTAACCAAAGTACGTCGTCAAATGTTGTTTATTTTATGCTAGATGTTGTGTTCTTTTTCTTATAGTTCATCAAATGTTTAAAAATAAATTTAAAATTCGTTTATTTATTTATTTGTTGTAATTTCGTGTATTGAGTTATTATGTAAAGTTATTATATTGTAAAATTTGTAATTATTGTGTATTTTTATTTTTTCCCTAATGATGGTTTTCAAATAAAATCGAAATATTGGAAAGTAAACCATTACTAGTCGCGTGGTTAGTGGTACGAATTTTTTTTTTAGATCTTTTTTTATCATTACCTATATATATCTTGCTAAAACTCGAAAATGGCTCGACCAATTTAAATAATTGCAGATAGGTGCTCTTAAACAAAACAAACAAGAAAAAAATAGACAAAAGAAGATATCTTTTTTTTTACATGTATTGTCTTAAGTGGATAGATAAAAAAAAAAGTCCGTGGCGTGCTAGTATTCTATAATATTAAGAAAATAATGCTTGTTTTTGCTTTTGCTTCTGCTTTTGGTATTGATCTTGCTTTTGGTGATTACGTTAGTTTTTTTTTATTATTCTATGTGTTAAATATATTGTTTCTTTACAAGATTTTGTTGTCACATCAAAAAAATTAAAATAATGAAATAAAGTAAAGTAATTGTTACCTGTACGCACGCAGCGATTAATAATTCCGTGCAACCGTATTGAATTTTTGTTGTATGAACATATTTTTTTTTAAATATGTGCCATGAAGCCAAGAGAACATTCTTTATTTTCTAAACATTCTCGTATATACTTACTTGTTTTGTATTTTGTTCGTCTCATTTCAAGGAAGGTTTAGAAAAAAGAAAATGTTGCTACGCCCCCTTTTACCACCCACAAATCAATAAAAATGCTATTTTAAGACGGTTTTGGTCGAATTAGACTGTACTAAATATGGGTGTGGTCGCACTTTAGCTACGACCACTTTTTAAAAAATGCGAACAGATAGTAGAAATGATAAAATTCGGTGTAAAGATAAATATATCAAAATAAATCATAGGTAAAAAAGTGGGAGGGTCTAGACCTATGCCATGCCCTTAAAGACCAAAATTGAATACAAATCGAACCGACTCGATGGATTTTGCTCCAAATTGGTACAAATATTGTGTGCTTTCTAAATTAAATTTGTACATACAACTAGCGTTTATTTTGTTACTGTAATACTTTTTATCATCAAAATTTTGTGCCAATTAAATTTAAATAATACTTCAGTCATTTTGTCACCAATAACATTAACATATCTTCCAATTTGTAGATATTTTTATAACAACTAACTTTTCATAAAACATCTTTACCTAAGAATAACAGAAAAACGACATGAAAATCAAAATTTTTAATTTCGATGCAAATATCTCCGCTGTTTAAAAATATATTTCATTAAAAACTTTTTTGTTTAAAAATCGAATAAAAGCACTTTACAAAAACCGTTAGGTCAGTGTATATATTTTTTATCTTTTTTTTTCAAAAAAGTTCCAAAATATTTACTTTTTACTCAAAAAATTATTCAAAATTGCCCTGCTTTAGTTTCAAAAAGTCTCGAAAACAGCTGCGCCATGCATAACTGTTCATTCCGTGCGATTGTGTGAAATATGTGAAATTTGAAATCGTTTTTCCGTTTGTAGAAAAGGTAGTGGATTTTAAGAATAATTTTGGTTCAAGCGAATTTAATTCATTCCGTGATGTTGTGTTATATTTCACATTTACAATATTTTTTCTTAAAAAAGTTAGTTAATTAAGAGAATAGATTTGGTTAAAGCAGAAAAAGACATCAATGTCAAATGAACAAATTCATTTAAATGTTTTTTAGCAAGACTCGAGGACTCAGTTTTCAGATCTCAGGTGTGGGGATTCCTATGGTTTTATCCATTTTGCTATATCTTGAACATTAAAAGGAGCTGTAAGAACTCTTGAAACAGTTTGGAAAGTCATCTCACGTATTGGTCGTGAAAGTTGCAACGTGGATTTTATTGAAACTCTCGCAATAGAAACACTGGAAAAGGAAAAGACTAAGCAATGCGTAGCATCAACTATATGATTTCTTAAAAAACTTAAAACTTTATTTTTTTTTTTATTAAAATTTTTAAAGAAAAATACCCCTTTAAAATGCTGTTGAACAAATTTGATATGTTAAATTTTTTTCATAAAATTTTTTTTTCTTTCAGCATAGTACTCTGTTAAATTTCATGCGAAATTCCACTCAAATCTTCATACAAAAGATGACAGCTGCGAAACAATTTCAACATCAAATTTTCACAACATGTTCATCAGAGCAGTACTCTGTTCCGCTCCGTGAAATTATGACAACATGTTTCTGAGAAACATTTTTCCACGACAATTTAATTGTACTGCCTATTTATTTTGAAGTGAAAAGAGAGAGATCATATAAAATCTCAAAACTTATTCTCTGAGGCTCTCTGAGAAACGTTGATATAGGAACTCCTCGCAACAAACTTTAAGTCAGAAATTTCACGCAACAAGTTAATAGATGTTGCCAGCGAAATTTCACTCGAACGAACAGAGTACTAGGCTTTACTAGTGAAAAATGTTTACTTTAATTTTATTTAATGGTATAGGTATATATATTTTTATAAATGTATGTAAATTTACTGTCATAATGATAAAATAAACACTGTAAATGAAACATACTAATAAAATGTTTGTTGCTATTCGCTTTCTAGAAATTTTCCCCCGTATTTATTTTTTTCTACTCGGATTGTTGCGTGAGGCTCTTGCAAAACGAGCATCTGGGTGATTACCCAGCTCGACACCTAATAGGGCTTTCAATGCCAAAGGGTTTGGGCGAATCCCGCAATTTCGGAATTTTAAATACGTGATCCCTGGATCTTGGGACTTTGCAGGATCCCGAAATGCCAAAATTTTGAAATAAAAGCATCTAGCTGTTTTATAAGCAGGAACCGTTAATAGCTCTTTCTGTTAATTTCTGCATTTTGGCAAAAAGAATTGTATATTATGTTTTTACTTCTTTTTTTTATTTTAAAAATAAAAATACAAACGTTATCGTTATTCATACAAAAATATTCAAAAACACTCAAAAGTTTATTAGACAACACTAAGATGAAATCATAAATACTAATGCAGACAAGGTTTAAAAAACAGTTGCTATGTACAAAGAAGAACATAACGAAAAAAAATTCAACAAAAGCTAATTGAAAGCTAAAATCGAATTCTGAAATCCCATTTTGTATTTTTAGGAGAAACACTTGTGCTTTTTTGATCAAAAAATATACATCGGTCCTAAATAATAGATATTTGCTAAATTTTTTAATATTTTAATTATAAAATAAGTTTCTATAGTAAAAAACTGTATGATTTTTTTTTATATTTATCAAAAATTCAACATTTATTTCAGAATGAAAATAGAAAATATTTAAAAAAATCATCCTTTACATTGCAGTTGCATTTATAATTGAGTAATATTTTTATATTTTCTTGTGAATAAAAAAGTGGGATTTAGGTTTTAGAATCCTTGCATTTTGGGACTAGAAATTGGTTCGAGATCTCAGGATTGCGGGATTCGGAATTCCGGGATATTTAGCCAAGCAACCAACTAAGGTCGCCACTGTTACCATAAATGTGAATATGAGACTCACTCACGTTATAAGATACACATTAAAAAAAAAATAAATGGTTTATCATGCTCATTTTATAATGACAAAGTTAGCAACAACGGAGATGTTATTGAAGTTGCTAAAGTTGCAACGTCAACAAAAACATGTCACGTGCTGTTGTCTTGCTTTGTGTCTGCAACTTGGCCGAGGGCAATACATCATATATATAAAAAAAAAATACTAACTACTTCTACTGCCAATGATATATTGCATACTCACACAGAACAACAATTGCACATACAATATACTCACAAACACCCTGATATTTACGCTGTTACATCCCTACGCAGAAAAGAACCGGTTCTGAACCTATCAGATGATAGGTCCCCAAGGGATAGGGACCTATCCCAATTCTGCCACCAACATGTAAAATTCACCGGTCACTTTTTCATGGCGTTGTTGACGGAGGTCATTCGCTACCTGCTACATCACTTTGAACCGGTCCTGTGACCGATCCAGAGGAGTAGATTGGTGACCTGTTACGTGATAGGTTTCCAAGTGATAGGGACCTATCCCAATTCTGCCACCAACATATGAAACCACTTATTCATGGCGTTGTCATTAACAGGGGTTAATTGCCACCTGCTGCATCACCTAAGATTGACCTCGAAAACCAGTAAATGAAATCTGTCCCGTAACAGGCACAAAAAAACCTGTTCCGTGACGAGTTATACCAGACCTGTCCTGTGCTAGCTGTCCAATGGAGCTGTCACGGAACCAGTCATTTAAGGGCAATTGACTCTCCTTTCTCCGTAGGGATATGGAATAAAGATAGTAGAAAGAAACTCAACACATACTCCGACAAATATATAATTATTACCGTTGGCTAAAGTACAATGACTTTGTTAGTGGTGCTATTTTCATTGTTGATGTTAACTCGTATATGTGTGAGTGTGTGTGTGTGTATGTGGCTGTGTCTATTTATGACCGACTTTGTACGTTTTTTCTTTTTTTTTTTGCTTTGTAATATTATAACATCTGCTGAATATGCATGTGAGTGTAATTGTGTCGCTATGTGTTTAGTTATGTGTGCAGGTGCTCAATATGTATGTGTGAATGCATGTGTTGGCTTATTCCTGCTCCACTTTTCACTGCAATTATGACTGCTACTAGTGCATTTTTTGAATTGTGTCGCTTTCACTTCCTTATTTCAAATGCATGTCAATGTGTTTGGACTCATACTCTGTGGATGTAAGTGTGTGCGTGTGTGTGTGTGTTTACATGTGTGGTGCTTATGGTTGTTTTCATGCATGCTGCCATTTGTATGTAGGTTAGTTTTTTTTGCAAATTGTTCGCTAAATGTCCGGCATATTTATGCCATTCTATCTGATTGTCCATTCAATATGTTTGTGAGTGTGTATGTGTGTGTGCGTGTGTGTGTGTGTGTGTGTGTGTATGTGTGTGCGTATTTGTGTGAAAAATGACAATCGCCATAATTGCAGTAGAATACGGAAAGTTGAAAAGTTGTGGCAAACAACGAATGCTGATTATTAGAACAACTATGCGAATTGAAAATATGCGTTCAATTTGTTAATTGTTGATGAAGTGGACACAGAATTTATTTTCAACGAATGTCTGAAAATAAAATGCTAATCGTGTAAGCGTAAAACTATAAAAAATCATTAAATCTGTTAGTTTCAAATCATAAATATACGGTATTATTGTTTCTTTTTAAGCGTTTATACATATGAATGCACCTAACTGCACTGTGATTGGAATTTTAAAATTTATCGGCACAATTATTAATATTGCCTCTAGTTAACACAAGACTTACGTGTCTAATTCAATTAATAATTTAATATTCCCTTTAATTTGTCGTCTTTTTCCTACAAATAAAACCACATCCAAGCATTTGCCTATTTCACTATCTCTGTGTCTGTGTTCTTTAAGTAAGCTTTAAGTTAGTCTGCGAGTTATCCTGAAGTTTTTATTTTCTTAGATTAACTGTGTCAAGAAGTGCGTGCTTATTTATGTATGTTGTAGACTTTGGCTTTTGTCTTTATTTCATTAACATTAACAGAGAAAAAACAATGTTTTAAATCAAACAAGGTACAGTGAAATAGTTAAGTAGACAAAAATCTAAACATTCATGATTCGAAACCGATCGATAGGCATCGGTAGGCATGATACTTTACTACGTTTTGGTTGCTTCAGAGATAAGTTATTTTTTAACAAATTCTAGTTTTGAGCATAGTTTTTGAGTTGAAAAAGTTTGAAATTTTTTGTAAAAATTGTTTAATATTTATTTAAAAAATTTCGTTTGTGCATTATTATACATTTAAGCCTGTTTCCAGCTCTTAAATAAAACATATTTTAATAAATACTTTGTTAAATAATAATAGTAAGTTATTTGACCTCAAGCTCTAACTTAGGGCCGTCCAGAATTCTTGCCCGTGCGTCGACAGAGGGCAGGCAGCATGGCACAATTACTGACAAGGTAGTAGCGTAGACTGGCTTTTTTCCCACGAGCGGCGAGTTGTCAACATTAGCTGTTCATGCAATTAATCAAAGAAAAGTGAAAAAATAAGCAACGACTTAAGCATAGCTAGTCAATCGTAGCAAACTAAAAACATTCCAATAAACTTCGCGAAAAAATTTAATGAATCAAAGAAAAGTTAAAAATAAGCACATAGCTAGCCAACAGCAGCAAACTACAACTTCTTTCAAACTACAAAAAATTACTCATTTCAAAAAGTGTCTGAGTGTTTTACACCCCCGTTAGTAATGGAGGAACAAGAATATCGGGTGGTTTACACCCACACGTTAGTAATCATGTTATATTACTATACTAATCATTATATCTCAGTGTGCTCTGCCCAATCCACAAGAAAGGCGATCCCACTATCTGTGCCAATTACCGTGGGATAAGCCTTCTTAATATCGCATATAAGGTCCTGTCGAGCGTTTTATGTGAAAGATTGCAGCCCATTGTAAGCGAACTGATCGGACCTTATCAGTGTGGCTTCAGACCTGGAAAGTCCACCATCGACCAGATTTTCACGCTACGACAAATCTTGGAGAAGACTCAAGAAAAACAAGTCGACACCCACCATCTCTTTGTCGACTACAAAGCCGCCTTCGACAGCCCAATAAGGAAGCACCTGTACTCCACCATGTCTGAATTTGGTATTAATGCAAAACTAATACGACTTTGCAGGATGACACTGAGCAACACCAGCAGCGCAGTTCAAATCTGGAAGGACCTCTCCCCACCATTTGTTACCAAACGAGGTTTCAGACAAAGTGATTCCTTCAGACAAAGTGATCGTGCGACTTTTTCCACCTAATGATGGAAAAGATCATCCGAGCTGCTGATCTGAGACGTAGTGGCACAATATTCTACAAGATTGTTATGCTGCTTGCGTATGCTGATGACATCGATATCATTGGCCATAATACGCGCGAAGTCAGTGCAGCATTTTTCAGATTAGAAGGAGAGTCAAGTCGAATGGGTCTGGCAGTGAATGCAGATAAGACGAAATACTTGGTGTCAACAAGGCCCAGCGTCTTGAAACCCACGTTACCGTTGACAATACCTCCTTCGAGGTTGTGAAGGACTTCGTTTATCTGGGATCAGCATAAACTCAACCAACGACATCAGCATTGAGATCAAACGAAGAATAACTCTTGCCAACAGGTGTTACTTTGGGCTCATTAGACAATTGAGAACCAGAGCCCTCTCTCGATGAACAAAAATCACGCTCTATAAATCGCTCATCATGCCCGTCCTACTTTATGCATCACAAACCTGGACGCTGAGCAGTTCAGATGAAAAGACTTTAGGAGCATTCGAGAGAAAGATTCTTCGTAAGATCTACGGACCAATCTGCGTCAATGGCGAGTACCGAATACGGTGGAATGATGAACTGTATGAGCTGTACGCTGACATCGACATAGTCAAGCGCATTAAAATCGAGCGGCTTCGCTGGCTTGGTCATGTTCAGCGCATGAAAGACGATGCTCCAGTGAAGAAAACATTCGATTCGGTACCCAGCGGCAGTAAACGCAGAAGAGGACGACCGCATCTTCGTTGGAAAGACCAAGTAGAGGACAACCTGACGAAGCTTGGAATTTGCAACTGGCGCCAGCAAGCGAAAGACAGAAATGACTGGCGCAAATTCTTAGATGAGGCCAAGACCGATATATGGTTGTAGCGCCAAAAAAGTAAGTAAGTATAAACGTGTGATTTGTTTCTCAAGTAAAATAAAAAAGGTTTTAAATAAAAAACCTCTCCTGAGCAACACAGGAAATTCAAATTAAAGGCTTAATTTTTTGCTCGACTTAAACAGCTTCGACGATTTCTTCTCGTTATGTAAATCAATAGAAAAAATTTTTAAGCATGCGGACGAGTTTGTGCTTGCAAGATCTCACCTTATCTTTCTCAACACTGTGAATTAAGATTTAGCCCGGTAGAAATGGTCGAATTTCTCATTGTAATTTTAAGGGAACATTCAATATTGTTCTATTGTATTTGACTAGCCATTTGACAAAAAACTTAAACATTTGAAAAGGGTTTTGTCATAATATGCAATTATTGCATCATTCAATTACTTTTGTAATGGTCCAATTCGACATGGCTTAACAAGTGCAACATAGACATCTGTTTAAAGGGACTTACGTGTATCTGATTATGCACAGGATAGCAATGCATGGCAATACTCAGATAAAAACAGAAATGCATCTCTAGATAGATAAACATAGAAGTTCTATTTATTTTTGATTTCCGCGTATTGCTCAATGCATTTGACGATTTGGCAAAACAAATGTGAAATTGTATAATTATTTGACCAAGAATTCCTTTGATTGTTTTATTTTGACTATGTGACTAAGTTTTGCATAATGGACATTTATTCTATGTGCTAGCCGCTTATTTACGATGCTTGCGCTGCTGTGCCACGAAGGCTAATGTTTCAATTATAACGAATAATTAGAGGTCATTATTTAAAAAAATTTTCATCACAAAAAAAGAAAATTTTATAGATAATTTTTTTTTGATGCATTTTTCAGCTTTTCAAATTAGCCCTTTCGAAGAACGTGGCGAATAATTTGACCTCGGAATGTGAAATTATTCAAACCATTATGGTAAGGTTAGGTTAGGTTAGAGTAGCTGCCTCAAATTGAGACGCACTTAGGCCAATAAGGCCCATTGTGGTACCACAGGGGTTGATCTCCCTTCTCTATTCAAACCAGCTTGAGCTGTTCACAAAGCTTAGGATTCGGTATATCGATATTTCCGAGAGTTCTTCGAGGTCTCTGATTATGATATTTGTTTTTTTTAGTTCTCTTATTAACGTTATTTTGATAAATTTTTTATTATAATTACATAAAGGGTCCGCCAAATAACATTTTTTTTAAATTCTATAAAAAAAAACTACTAGATATTTTCTCAAATTTCTTTTTCATTTGAAAGTACGATCTTTCCGGATAATAATGAAAAATAATGGCTGCCTCGGCTGGCCATGCAGTAGCCTACACGATCGGTCCAATTTTTAAGCACATTATCGATTGTGTGCAGCTGTATTTCACCAATGACTTCACGAATATTGTCCTTTTAAGCGTCAATTGTTTCTGGCTTGTTGGCGTAACACTTATCTTTGAGGGCACCCGACAAATAATAGTCCAACGGTTTCAAATCGCAGCTCCGAGGTGGTCAAACGACATCAGCTCTGCGGCTGATAATGCAATCTTCAAAAACAGGGCGCAAGACATCGAGTGTAGCTTCGGCTGTGTGGCACGTAGCGCCGTCCTGTTGAAACCAAATGTTGCCAATATCCTCCTCTTCAATTTTTGTGAACAAAAATTCGTTCAACATGGCCCGATAACGATCGCCATTGACTGTAACGGCCAGTCCAGAAGAATGGCCCAATTATGCCTCTGGACCAAAATCCGCACCAAACTGTGACTCGTTTTGGGTGCAGCGGCTTTTCAATGTATGCGTGCGGGTTTTCTGTTCCCCAAATGCGACAATTTTGCTTGTTTACATACCCGCCAAGATAAAAATGAGCTTCATCTGAATAGATGATTTTTTTGGCAAAATCGGCATCTTCTGCATCAAAGTAATGTCGCAATATTTCCCAGCGTTGTTCAAGCGTATACACAACCATATTCGTTTAGCGGAAGGATAAAACTAATTATCTGTCAAATCAGACATGAGTTAAGTGTTACCATTCACGAAATAAGCACTAGTTGGAAAAAAAATGTTAGATGGCGGACCCTGTAATAATTAAACTGGACGAATTTTATGTTTAATAGAATAACAAAATATACGAAATTAATAAAAGCAGAACCGTTTTACTGTTTTAGCGTCACTTTTTACAAATTAATGAATAAAAATTTATGGGTGGATAACACCCAGGTTAGTAATGACGTTACTCCGTCATAGCGTTAGGAACGTAGGGTTAAAAGGGTTTTTAGTATTTCACATGGCTACAAAAATCGATGTTGCTTTGACGTATAATTACGTCTTACAACGCGGTTTTTCACAAATTTGTTTATTTGTTTTTGTTTAAATTTTATAGCCCAAACAGAATAAACATAGCCAACACGTAGCGAGCTATCAAAAACGTAGTCAACGAAATGTTGTGCACAGAATAGAATTTGTGTTGATAACGCAGATAGAGATTTATGCTTACAATACTTTGTAATTTTTTACTAAATTAATAGATACTATCTTTTGCATATAATAATTCGTTTGTTTTTTTTACTAATTTGGACGAATATGTTTTAATAAATTTTAATTTTTCTAATTTGAACTATGTATTTTGACATTTCGCTACCGTTGGCTGCGGCAAAAGTTAAAAGTTCGTCAACATTTTTTTATCAGCTGCGTTCGCTACGTGTTGGTTATTTTCATTATGTTCATTTCATAGCATTTCATAGCATTTCATTTGCAACCAACTTCTATGTTGACTTTTCTTCTGTTGGCTGCGTGTTGGCTATGCTTATTCTGTTTGGGCTATTAGGGTAAACGTACAGCATTTAATATTGACTGTTCAAAGATAAAATATATGCCAAAATAACAGTTATGTGGCGAATATTGACCAAAGTGTATAAATTTTTTTTGCTGGTACCATCAGAACCTCACACATTGTGGAATATCAGGCAAATTTTTACTTTAATTTTGGCGTAAAATGACAAAAATAATAAAAATATCTTTTTTTTCCTTCAAATTTTGAAAGTCAAAAGATGACTAAATTGTTTTTTTATGACAAAATGCATACTCGATACGGTAACTGGAATTAGTGCAAAGTATTTACGAATAAATTTACAAAACGCCCGGTTTTTTATCTCACTGAGGATGCAATATTGATTTTGGGCGGCTCTGAGTGCAATAAGAACAATTATAATTTTCGCAATGCAGACGCTCATACTAGGGTTACCATGCCACTATTTTTTTGAGAATGCAAACGATATAATTTTAATAATAGTTTTAATAATAATTTTAATTTTAATTCAATTAAAGCGTTCAGTCAAGGAATAGTTTTTTGGAATCGCTAATTTGAAGAATACAATTTTATTGTTTTTCCCTTGCCTCGAAACGCTACCTAAATCTCAAGGTTTGAACATTTCAAAAAATACTGTGGAAGTAACTACATTGGAAACCAAACTAAGCTAAGGTTCTCTGAAATGTGTAAAAAAAGTTGTATAATATACCCTTGTTCTCAGCAGGTATTATTGCAAAATAATAGCGGGACTGGAAGCACATTCTCCTGCGAGCAACTATTTTCTATAATGAAAATGCAAAAAAATGCAAAACTGCCGTTTGAGAAGTCCACTTTCTGATATGAGTTTGGTATCAATAATGCGCCTTGCGTCCATACGCGGAATTGAACGAACTATTAAAAAATTGTTACAGTTTTTTTAAGACAAGCTTTGGCTTAGATTTGTAGTACTCTTAAAAGAGTATCTCAGCGCAATCGTGACTCAAGCCACAAACAAATGATTATTGTGCTAACTACTGTAATTAAATGTACGAAAAGAAAGCAAAACAGTTTTGCATACTTGATTTAAATTTTGTTAGTTGAGCCACTATTGCAATGAGTAGCTCATATGCGAATTATTTAAATTTTCATGTAATAAAGCAATACAAGTAAGTTGTTTTACTTAAATCAAAAGCAAGCAAAATAATTTTAACTTTAAAATACTACTTTCACAGTACATTTTCTATATATGTGTGATATAAAGACCTGTAGCTTGACTACTTGTTTGTTTTTATATCATAATATTTTTGGAAATTTCAATTTTATGAATCATATTAAAAAAATATTTTAAGTCAGTTCGAAATTAAATTTTAAGTAAAGAATAAATTGTTCTTATATAATTATTCCGACATACATATGTAGTGTTATCTTATTATTACATTTTAATATTGTTTCAATTGTATGTAAAACACTTTGTTTTAAAACCACTTAGTTTTTAAGTTCTTTTTGTATTTTTTAGAATTAAGTTTTCATATTTTAAATGTATAAAAATATTTCAAAATTTTTCAGTATCTAATAAATTATTATTCAAACGTACGAACAAATTATTATTTTTATATTTCTCGTGGAAATATTTAATTTCCACAATTGGCGATCCTGTCGAAACCGGACCAACGATACCAACGAGCTCATCAATACTCAAGCAGAGCAACCCCGCGCTCTAAGCCACTGAAGTAGAGCAACCCCGCGACACGCTCATAAGTTCTCGCGCTCAGTCTCTACGCGCCACAGCAACAACAACAATTGCGTCAACAACTAAAAGTACAGCTACAGCAACATCTACATCATCACAACCAACCCGCAAAAACCTGTGCGCAAGGCACCGCTACCACCAAAACCGCCACCGCACCAACAACAACAACATCACAGCCTGCAGTCGTGAGCAACTTACTCACTGCAGAGCTACAACAGCGAACCCACCTCACCACAACGAAGCAAATAGCAGCAGCGTATCTCGACGCCAACAACAACGCCGACATCGACAACAACTTCGGCAGAAATAGCGACGTCAACGTCAACAGCAACGCCAACGTTGACAGAGACGCCAACGTCGAAAGAGACGCCAACGTCGAAATAGACGCCAACGTCGAAAGAAACGCTAACGTCAGCAGAGAAGTCAACGTCAACAGCAACGCCAACGTTGACAGCGACGCCAACACAGGCAGCGACGCCAACGCAAGCAGCGACACCAACACAGGCAGCGACGCCAACGCAAGCAGCGACGCCAACACAAGCAGCGACGCCGACGCAAACAGCAACGCCGACGCAGGCAGCAACGCCAACGCAGTCAGCAACGTCGAAACAAACAGCGACGCCAACGCAAGCAGCGACGCCAACACAGACAGCGACGCCAACGCAAGCAGCGACGCCAACACAGGCAGCGACGCCAACGCAAGCAGCGACGCCAACACAAGCAGCGACGCCGACGCAAGCAGCAACGCCGACGCAGGCAGCAACGCCGACGCAGGCAGCAACACCGACGCAGGCAGCAACGCCGACGCAGGCAGCAACGCCGACGCAGGCAGCAACGCCGACGCAGGCAGCAACGCCGACGCAGGCAGCAACGCCGACGCAGGCAGCAACGCCGACGCAGGCAGCGACGCCGACGCAGGCAACAACGCCGACGCAGGCAGCAACGCCAAGACAGGCAACGACGCCGACGCAGACAGCGACGCTGAAGTAAGCAGCGCCACCGACGCAAGCAGCGACACCAAAGCAAGCAGTGACGCCAGAAACAAGCAGCGACGTCAGTAAATCAGCGACTAAGGATTGGTATTTATTTATATACACTACACAATTAGCTTTTTAGCGGATGTAAAACGATAAGCCGGCGCTTATCGTTTCACAACCGTAGGCACTACACTGCACGCTAGGCACACTTCAATTTTATTAATATTATTTTAAGAAATTTATTTGTAATAAAGCTAGTATTTTTTTAAAACAATACAATGCAACGTACTCCTACTCGGTTATCCACCTCAGGAGACGGAGATAACCATTTAATTAATTTTGAGCCTCCTTTATTGAACCCTTTCGATGATTCATCATCTAACATTGAAGTTCATGCAACGTCAGTCAAACTCCCACAGTTCTGGACTGATAGTCCTGATGCATGGTTTATTCATGCAGAATTCCAATTTCGATCTAAAGGGATTACCACTGACCAAACAAAGTATGAATATCTTGTGACTGCACTTCCACAAGAAATCATAGTTACGGTATTAGATTTCATACAACAACCACCTTCAACCAACTTGTATGAAGGTTTGAAGAAAGTTCTGATAAATAGACATACTTTAAGTGAGAACAAACGGTTCGATAAGATGCTATCTGACACTGAGATGGGTGACCAAAAACCATCTCAATTTTACAGATCCTTGCTTCTTTTAGCTGGTTCAACAGTCAACAAAGACTTAGTTTATAAGCTTTGGTTACGTAAACTACCTAAAAGTCTGAACATTGCTTTGACAGGATCTGGTCATAAGGAATTAGATGAGTTGTTATTACTCGCTGATAACTTGTGGGAGGTATTAGCAGAATCTGAGGTATCTGCAATCAAGAATAACTTTAATGTATCGAAACACATCTCTAATTCTAATGAGATAGCAAATATTACTAAACATTTTGCAGAACAAACATCTAAAATTTTTGAATGTTTTCAAAAACTCTCGCTTGATGTTGATGAACTTAAGAATCAACGTTTCAGTCGTCCAATTTCCAGAAGATTTAGTTCCAGAGGAACTTCAAGACGTCGATCGTCTTATAGGTCCTCTTCAGGTCAACGACCTTCCAATTGGGTATGTAAGTACCATTTCAGATTCGGTAAAAACGCACGTAAATGTGAACAACCATGTGCATTTGTTCAAAACGACAACTTTTCACCACACAACATAACACAACACAATTCAACAAACTAAAAGACTCTGTTGTCGCGACGACTGATAATAGACCCGTCATACATACACGTCGTCTTTTTGTATTTGACCCCTCTAGTAAATTAAATTTTCTTATTGACAGTGGAGCAGAGGTATCAGTTCTACCTTCCTCAAAATTCAAAATTTCAAACAAAAAATCAGATTTGGTATTACAAGCTGCTAATGGCACAGCAATCTCTACATTTGGAAAAAAATTATTGACACTTAATTTAAATTTACGACGTGAATTACCATTTTCATTTATTATAGCTGACATCTCCAAACCTATTATAGGTGCAGATTTCTTGACAAAATGTGGCCTTCTTATTGACCTTAAACACAAACGTCTCGTTGACCCTTTAACTAATTTATCTGTCAATACAATTTCAGCATTTTCTGAAACATCTTTACCTAAATTATTTACTATAGATAACAAGTATACACAATTACTCAAAAAATTTCCTTCTTTAATAACAGAACCCGATTACACAGCACCAATTAAACATCACACTGTACATCACATTGTCACTGAAGGACAATTACCTTACACAAGACCACGACGTCTAGACTTGCCAAAGTTAAAAGTAGCTAAACAAGAATTTCAGTTCTTAGTTACTTCTGGTATTTGTAGACCGTCAAATTCTCAAACATCCTCTCCATTACACCTAGTACCTAAACGCGAGCCCAATGATTGGAGACCATGTGGCGACTACAGAAGACTTAACACAATTACAGTACCTGACCGATATCCATTACCACACATACATGATTTTTCTTTAAATTTACACAATACATGCATTTACTCAAAACTCGATTTAGTCAGAGCATATCATCAAATACCAATGGCACCTAACGACATACACAAGACAGCAATCACTACACCTTTTGGGATGTTCGAGTTCCTCCGTATGCCATTTGGCTTGAGGAACTCAGCCCAGACATTCCAGAGGTTCATTAATGAAGTGCTACATGGACTAGATTTTATTTTCGTATACTTAGATGACATCTTGATTGCTAGTGAGACAGAAACACAACATTTCGAACATTTAACGCAAGTTTTTAGAAGACTCAATGATTACGGTTTAAACATAAAACCTAACAAATGTGTATTCGGAGTTGATAACATTGACTTTCTTAGCTACAACATATCTAAACACGGAATACGTCCGTCACAAGAACGTGTTAAATGCATTCAAGATTATCCACAACCGGTAACAGTCAAACACATGCAAAAATTTATAGGTATGACAAATTACTACCACAGGTGCATTCCTAAACTCGCACACATGCTTGAATCCATTTATGACATGGTAACAACAGCTTCGAAAACTAAAAGCAAACATTTACAGTGGACAGACACTACTTTACATGCATTTACAACAATCAAAGACAGTTTTGCCACGCAAACACTTATTAACCATGTTAATAGTAAGGCACAACTGTCGATTGCTGTAGATGCATCCATTACCGCAATAGGTGGCGTTTTACAACAAGAACATAACAATAAACTTGAGCCTATAGCTTTCTTCTCTAAGAAACTTTCACCTGCTGAAACGAAATATAGTACATTTGACAGAGAATTACTTGCGATTTACTTAACTATTAAACATTTTCGACACTTCCTGGAAGGTAACATTTTTACAGTTTTCACAGATCACAAACCTTTAGTTAATGCATTATCTTCTAAAACCGAACGTAGTCCTAGACAAACACGACACCTTGAATACATAGCACAATTCACTAACACAATATTACACATTAAGGGTACAGACAACTCAGTAGCAGATGCACTTTCAAGATGCGAGGTAACAGAAGTTAGAACACCCGACCTTGATCTCAAACAATTACATCAGGAACAAATCATTGACACAGAACTCAAGAGCATAACAGACAAAACAACTTACAAGTTTGAACAAGTTGATATTCCGTTTTTAAACATAAAAATTTGGTGTGAAAATTCTACAAATAATACAAGACCATACATTCCCCAAACACTACGGAAAAGAGTTTTTGATCAAATACATAACATTTCACATCCAGGAACTAGAGGTACTAGACGACTAATCACACAACGATATTTTTGGCCTAACATGAACACACAAATAAACAAATGGACTCAAGAATGTATTAGATGTCAAAAATCTAAGGTACATAGACACACTAAAACACTACCTCACAAGATAAACATTCCAAGCGGTCGTTTTGAACATATTCATATTGACTTGGTTGGCCCATTACCGATTTCAAATGGTTACCGATATTTGTTTACCATAATTGACAGGAACACACGTTGGCCTGAGGTTTATCCTCTTAAAGATACAAGGGCTAATATTATTGTTGACACGTTCCAAAGAGAGTTTATATCACGCTTTGGGGTTCCTCTGGAAATTACTTCTGATCGAGGACCTCAGTTTACATCAACTACATTCAAAAATTTTATTACCAAATTTGGTTGCAAACACATCAAAACTTCAGCTTATCACCCACAAGCTAATGGGATGATAGAACGTTTCCATCGTCAACTCAAAGCTTCTCTTATAGCGAGCAATAACCAAAACAATTGGTACTCAGAATTACCACTAGTTCTATTAGGGCTAAGATCCACGTTTAAAGAAGATGTTAAAGCATCCCCTGCTGAAATGGTTTATGGTCAAACACTCAGATTGCCAAGTCAGTTAGTCATTCCTAGTGAGCAAAAATTCAGTCCATCAGAAACTTTGTTCAAACTTAAAGATATTGTTGCTAATAATCAAGCACATATTTCACATCATAATCAGAATTTTAAACAATTTGTGCCAGAATCACTCAAAACTTGTGAGTTTGTATTTGTTCGCAATGACACTATTAAAAAACCACTTCAAGAGCCATACGACGGACCATTCAAAGTATTAGAAAAGTCTCCAAAATTTTTTAAAATTCTTAAAAACAAAAATATTATAACGGTTAATATTGATCGAATTAAGCCAGCTTTTGTTAACATTAATGTTTCAAAAACACTTTTTAATGCAAATAAATCAGCTAAGACAGTTCATTTTAATTTATTAGCAAACACTGTAAGACTAATACCGAGTTCTTTGGAGGGGGAATAATGTAGTGTTATCTTATTATTACATTTTAATATTGTTTCAATTGTATGTAAAACACTTTGTTTTAAAACCACTTAGTTTTTAAGTTCTTTTTGTATTTTTTAGAATTAAGTTTTCATATTTTAAATGTATAAAAATATTTCAAAATTTTTCAGTATCTAATAAATTATTATTCAAACGTACGAACAAATTATTATTATTATATTTCTCGTGGAAATATTTAATTTCCACACATATATTTATATACTATCTACCATCTAAAGGTGAGCTTCTAACTTTTCTTGAGGAAAAAATTGATTGTGAAATAGTGGTTTTACTTGAAGTAAATTAAGAATGTTAGAGTAGTTAAACACAATTTTAAAACCATAATATCATTAAACTCAATTTTATTTTACACACTAACTGTCAATTATAAGATATTTTTACAACTGTTATAAGATAATTAGCTTAAATGTAT
Organism: Dichetophora obliterata; assembly: GCA_963920525.1. Lineage (NCBI taxonomy): Eukaryota > Metazoa > Arthropoda > Insecta > Diptera > Sciomyzidae > Dichetophora > Dichetophora obliterata. Next base: position 190,377,376 of record OY986436.1, read on the forward strand.
AAAGATAATAATAAAATTTTTTTTTAATTTATGTGGTACAAAATGTGGTAACCCTGAATACATTAATGAGCTCAATTATGACTTTCGTAAAGCAGACTCTTACACTCACTGTCACTAGTGCTGCCAGTTCAGTTATTTTAAAGCTAGATTCAGTTTATTTTTGCGAAAATTGTATTTTAGCTCCTAGCTACTTTTTTTAGCTTTTTCTTTTATAGCTATTTCTAGCTCCTACTTTTTTTTTAAATAAAGGCCAATATTAAACTATATTTGAAAATTTAAAAAAAATAATCAAAAATACCATTATTCAATTAAATATACATACATACAACTTTATCAATTTTCTTTAATGCTGTGTATATACAATTGAATAAAGATAGTTTTTAATAATTTTTTATGTAGCAATATATTGCATTCACAAATCAATCAATATGATTGATAACCTGATTAATCTGATAAACTGATTATATATTGCAGTTGTGTTTTTTTTAAACTATTTTCTTTTTTTCGCTTACAAAAAATGGTTGGCTCTTTTTAGCTATTTTTTTAGCAATTTTAGCTACAGGCTCAACATTTTTCTGGCAACACTGATCACGATATAAATGGCACTTTTTCTTACACTCTTTCTCATTCTCTTCGTGCATGTCGCTCGTTCCTTTCACTCCTGAATTTCTCAAGCATATGCTGTCGCCCGTACTGCTTGCTGCGGGCAGGCAGAACGCCCGTATGGGCAAAACGCCTACTCTAAATTATAGCTTTGCAAAGCATATTTTTCTTAAGAAAAAAACGAAAAGAAATCAAGAGCAATTTCTTTTTAAAGTTATTTGAGCGTTCAACTACCCTTAGAAAGGGATCATTTATACTGGCAAATTACCAGGCACTGCTCGCGATGTGAACCTAGGAGAGAGAGTGGTTTTGAGCCTGACTGCCAAATATGCCAATTCCGGCCGCACCGTTTACGCGGATAACTTTTTCTCAACAATTCCTTTGGCTGAAAATTTGATCTCCCAGAACCTCTCGTACATCGGCACGGTCCGCAAGAATAAGGCATTCATTCAAGCGGAAATGTAAGACCCAAAACGAGCATCATTGAGCATTTTGTTTGGCTTCTACGACAAAAAAATCGCATTGTGCTCTTACATGGCTAAAAAAAGAAGCCTGTGGTATTGATTTCTACCGAGCACTACAAAATGCAGGTAAAAGGAGCATTGCAACCCACACAAATATTGGATTATAATGAATTCAAGGCGGGTGTGGACACAATAGACCAAATGGTCACTGGGTATACATCCAAGCGTTCAATAAAACGTTGGCCACTGGCAATGTTTTACAACATGATAGACATTGCTAGTTTGGCGTCATATGTTATCCACGATGAATTGGGAGTTCACGATCAGAAGAGGACTGACAGGTGCCGTAGATTTGTGGTGGAACTTGCCCGGCAATTGGTTATTCCGCACATGGAAGAAAGGGCTACCAAGACGAGGGTATTAGCTTACCAATATATAAAGCAGGCGATATCTTTTTACAGTGCTGTAGTAAGTATTCAAACCCGAAAACATGATACATACCAAATAGTAACAAATATTCTTAACTTGTTAATTTTCAGGTCCCGTCATCAGATGGAGCAACACCAACGAGCTCAATGCCCACAAAATCAAGATATTCTGATGTAGCTAAAAACCATAAAAATTGCGTGCACTGCCGTCCCCTTAAACGTAAAACATAATACTCTTGCACTACAAGCATGACTCCCCTGTGCAATACATGCGCACAGACCATCACTCACCATTTTTGCCCGACCTGTGCAACAACATAAATGTTACATTAAAAAAAAAATCGAATAAATAAGCAAAACTAAAAACAAAACTAGTTTTCATCACACACACACATGCCCGCCCGTATGATTTCCTAAAGCGGGCGGAATTATTTTGGTGTTTCTTTGGAGTTTATTTGTGAAAATTTTAACTATTTATTTCCCCACCGTTCGCATGGAGAGGAGTTTACCTCGCATTTTTTTATTCTAGGGTTTATTTTAAGTTAATTTTTAAAAATGTTTACTATTTCTATTCAAAAGGGGGTTAAACCACCAAACCTCCCCTTGCGGGCGGGACTGCACACACGCATACCCCAACATCCCCTCATAATTAAGACACACTTTAAGTACACCTCATGCATACCAAGCACACGCGTCCCTTCCTAAACAAAATTATATAAGGGGTCTGGCCAGACCACTGTACTTCTTCTTAGCAATTCCATTCTGTCATCCATCTGAGGGTTAAGATTGAACTCTAAAAACCAAAGCTATGACGAACAATTTCCGGAAAAAAATTTTCAAATATTTCAATTCAATTAAAACAATTTCTTGAAAACTTAAAGATTTCTTGCAAGCTTTAATATTTTTCTTTTCTTTTTTTGTAGAAAAGTTCAAAGAACCAGGGCATGGGCCTTATACAAACAATGTTTGGACTTTGACCTGAAAGAAAAGGGAAAGATTATTTAGAGGAATTGATTGAAACCATAAGTGAATTATTGATTGGGCGAAACAACCGTGAAAGACAATTTGAATTGCTTTTACCCGAGGCTAGTGTTATGCCTTAACCTTGCCAAGCATTTCCAGCCCTTAGTTGTTGTCTTCCTGACCCTTAATTCCACATTTTCCACAATTTATTTGTGGATTTTTAGTTTTCCATAATTCTTTAATGTTGAAAAGAACAAAGAAAGTGAAAAGAACCATGCCCGAGCCTGGATTCGAAACAGGGACCTCTAGGTTGATAGTCAAGCGCACTCTTCACTAGACTACAAAGGCCGACTAAATTCTTTGATTTTAGAGTCGTACATTAGAATGGTAAGAACTGGAATTTGGTGGGATAGTAAGATACTTCGAATTAGATGGTGTGCGCCGAACTTTTTTTGTTGATACGGTGTAATGCACATCCTATTGAAACTAAATTATGTTCGAGGCTTGCATACAATTTTTATTTGAAAAAAGTGGAATCCTTGTTCTAAAAAAAATAATTTTCAAACACTAAAAACATTTTTTTTGCAAAATATTTTTAAAATGTTTATTTGTTATATTCCCATCTAGCATTTGGAAGATTGTTTGACAAGCACGATTTATAGGCGATTCTTATTTTGATCATCTAGAAGATTAGTGGAGGAGATACAAAAACAAAATTCATGAACATTAATTTAGGTTCGCACAGAAGGCGAATATACGATTCTTCAAATCAACAATAAATTTTGAATAAAAATAAGTAAGCCTTGCTTTTTTTGTATTCAAAATACAAATTTTTTAAAAAGTGTTCTGCAAAGTTGTGCAAAAAAACGTATTAATACATAATGGACCAACAAATTTTGTTCAATAATGGTAAGATATTTTAAATTTCGAAGCAATGTTCAGTTCAATGATTACATTCAATTACGGTGTGTACCTAATCGCAATATGTGGTATTGAAATATTCAGCCCTATCGGGAAAAATTGTTCACGCGGAATCCGAATATGAAAATTTTTAATGCAAATTTGTATATCAACCATAGATGAACAAATTTGCTTTAAATTTTTTTAAAATGTTCTTAAGCTTTATCTTAAAAGTGCAAACTCCCTTTTCCGAATCCGCGTGAAAAATTATTCCCGATAGGGCTGATTAACACTACAATGCAAAAATAACATCAAATTAACTAAAACTTTTTTCTAAAATTCCTGTGAATCACGTTATTTTTTTCATATACCGAACTTTTGATTCGTATAATTCCACTCAACATTGATACAGACTGTAAAAATAATAAATTATGTTGATTTCTTTCATTTTTTGCAGACTCATCTATTAGCGGTAATCAAATTGTTGAATTTATTGATATTAGAAATATAAGTATGTATCTTTGTACATTTTTCTCTTGAGGTGTATAGTATCAAAACACTTTTTTACTTCTTTTCGCAACTTAATTATTAAAATCATATCTACTAATTAACCAAAACAAAATTACATTTGCACTTTGTTTTAAGATTTGGAAAAAAAAATGTATATTGTACGGCTTAGCTAGTAAACAAGTTAACTGTTTTGATTTTATTACCCTCACATCGTATTTTTGAAATTGTTTTATATTTTATTTTTTATGTGTCTATTAAACAGATGAGTGCGACAACTCCGCATGCGACGCTGGTGGATCAATTTTAGACGTTTTAAAAGAACTTAAGTATTTTAAGAAGATTGTTGAACGACATACAAATATGATTGGAAAGCTAACTGAGGAAGTTGTTACAATTAAAAATGAAGTTCGGCTATTGAAATTCAATGCAGTCAATGAGGCAGCCACGGATTTACTTCCGCTTCACGTGAAATGGCCTTACAGGAAAATAAATAGAAATTGGCCCATTATAATAGTCAAAATAAAGTCGACTTTAAATTTAGTGCAAGCTTTTTGACAACATATTATATTGAAAAACTGTCAAAAATGCTCATACTAAATTTAAAGCCGACTTTATTTTGACTATGATAACGGGCCAATATCTTTTGTATTACATTAAAAAATAATTTAACCGCTTATTTCATTTACTGAACCTTGTTTTAATAACATCAACATATTATTAAAGTTATCAAACATAAAATATTTTTATTGTTTTATAAAATGTTTGCAATAATTCAATCCTCTGTTATATCTGGCAGATGGCAAAACTCTTCATTATTTCAGTTTGGTTTTTGCTTTTTTTTATTTATATATACATAATTATTTATTTAACAATAGATTAAACAATATTTTATATGTAATAAAATAAAAAATAAAACAAGTAAACATAAAAATAAAAAAAACTACATAAATTCGTTGTTTTACTTTATAAAACCTATAAAAAATAACCGTATTTATGAGTCTCTTACGTTTCGCATATAACGCTTCCAAGCGAGTCTACTATAATTCCTAAAAGCGATTTATAATAAAATCTTCTCGGAGAACCGTAGTTGATTTTACGTAGAGAATCGCAAACAAATCCTCTTGGCGCGCCGCAGATGCAACTTTTAGACGCACCGCAGAGGTTTTATATTCGCCTAAGTTGAACAGTTTCATACAAAGAATGGAACTTCCGCGATCAGAATTCGACATCGTAGGCGATCAGATAGATCCTGTGGGCGAATCGTATAAGATTCTTTCGCGATTGTAAATGCTAGCTGGGATTTCGATTGATTTGCATGTTATTTATGAACCCTATGTGAAGGGGTGTTTGCACTTCAAAAAACACATTGGCAGTAGGGGTGAACAGGTGTCAACTCAATACGTAAAGTTTAATAAACAAAGTGAATAATACTGTAATCACCTCAGTTATAATATGTCAAAAATGCATTTGTGCGATTTTCAAAACAAAAATAATGATTATTTTGACTACTCTATTATTCTACTTGTCGCATTTAACCATAACACTGGTTTAGAAATTTTAATATTGAAGAAATACTAAGAGCAGCATAAATGTGGGCATGTTAATTTGGACCTCCTGATATAATTTTTTTTTTTTTTTTTCATTTGCAAAGTTTTTTAGATAATGGTACTTTTGTGGTTTTCCTGACATGACTTTAATAAAACTACTTTACCTTTTCATCGGTATATCGCTCGTTTCGATCGAGCAAAAAATGGTCAAGTTATAGCTAATCAAAGTTAAGATTTCTTAAAATTTATATGGATTTCTAAAAAAAAAATTATTTTTAATTCACTTTTGTTTAAAGAAATAGTAAAAATCAGGAACATTTTCCTCTTTAATGATATAGTTTATTTAATGACATCAAATGAAAAAATACAAACTAAAAGTTTATTCGACATATTGTAATAATTTGTACTCTTACGTTTTTATGATAAATTTGAACCTTAATGAGCTACAACTTGACCATATACTTGACTATACTGCTCGATTGAAGCAAACAATATATGGATGAAAAGTGAAGTAATACTCCTTTCTAAAAGTATAACAGTTCTTTAAATTGAATAGATAGTTTAAGATAAAAATAGTCATTTTATGAAAATCATACAAGTACCGTTATCTAAAAATCCTCACAAATTAAAAAAAAATTATATCGATAGTTGTATTCAGGATGTTTAATAAACATACCCACATATATGTAGTTCTTGGTATTTTCCAGCTGTAAAGCAGTGTAGTTTAGGAAGATGTAAGGGATTTTGAAATAAGTATAAATAGGTACTGTAAATAAAAAATAGCTAGCACAAAAATCAGATTTCATAACGTACGTACATTTCGAACGAATTAATTGCGCTGTTACTGATTTAAAGTCATGGCTCTTTATTTATTTTTAAAATGTTGTTCAATTATGATTTATTGTAATTATAAAATGCTATTGCTTGACAATTGATGGCAGTTTGAAATAATTTTATCTATTTTAATCCGGACAACTTTTTGATGACAGTTAAAAATAGCTCTTTTTAATTTTAATAACATGTAAAAAGCTAAAAAAAGAAAATCACTTTAAGCTAAACAACAACACATATGAACAAATTAATGAAAACTAAAAAAAAAATGATAATTATGCGTTATGACTAAAGCAAAAATAATAAAAAACGACAAAATTATCACAAGTTCATTAATTAGCGAAAATAAAATGCATTTCAATGGCTAAAAATTATGTTGACAAATAATTGCAGTGACCAACATAAACATGACTCAAGCCCTTTTAATATGCGCTAATACGCAAATTTGTTTGCATTCAAAAATTAATCATACAAATAAACAAAAAGTAAACCGAAATAAAATAATAAACAACAATGCAACAAAAATATTATGCAATAAATATATGCACAAATAAATTAAATTTTCAGAAACTTTATAAAAACAAATATTTGCTTATCTCACACACACAGTGTAACCACGTATGCCATTTTGTGAACGCTATTTTTAATTGAATGTCAACTCTAACCATACTCAAACTAACAGCTGATGAACACACACCAACACAGCTAAGCCACATGGCCAACAGAGCAACTAACAACAACAAGCACCAACACTAACACCAACACGTCTAAATTACAAGGGAATCCATTTAAATATATTTCAAAAATAGCGCCTTGAAAAGTTTTCCTTTCAGATGTCAAAACATTTTCGTTGCATACATTCAGGCGCGCATACTAGTTGGAAGTTTTGTCAGTTAAGTCAGTTAAATGCAGAAGTGGAAAAAGTGTGGAAATAGAAAAAAAAAATGCAAACGAAAAACTGAAAAGTGGAAGAAAAGCTGCTGTAAGCTGCGCACAGTGGGAATCACTCCAGCATGAAGAGTCAAGGACTTGCGTGCCGAACAAAAGCTGCACGTGCCACGCGTGAATTCAGCAAAATAATAGAAAAGCAGTAGAAGCAGTAGCAAAGAAAGGAAGGGAGTAGGAAAAAATGTATAGCGCAGCAGAAGAAAGTTTTTTGAAAAGGCGTCTCTTAACTATGCACAAAGATAATGTCGCTTCTTCTAACTATTGGAATAACTGTTTATCTGACTGTCTGTCTGACTGCATGTTTTTGTGTTCATATTTGCGGTTTTGATAAGTTTTCTTTTTTGTTGTGCCATTTTTTCAGATGCTGTATAGCTTAGCAACTGCTAGTCTTTTTTCGAGAAGGTCACCATGTCAACTTATCGCTATTAAAGTAATATCGTATCTGACTAAATTTATAGCATTTTTATTTGCAACTCTTTACAGTAGGTATAGTTTCAATACAGATACTCATTGTTTTTCGAAATGAAAAAATGTCAGTTCAATTAGGTAAAAAGCGGTAAAAATGTTGCTGATATATGTTGCACGTTATGAAATTTTCGCTTTAAATGTAAGTGTTGAGGCTGATATGAATTAAACTGACCTAACTCGTGCTTACCATTTTCGCATTCTTCATTGTTCAGAGACTCAGACAATAATATTTATTTTTTGATTCAATACAGCTGCTCTTCAAGATGGAAAAATTTAAAAACTATTTGTTTAAAAATTATGAAACAGGTGTCTTAGAACTCTGTATAGTTTGTAATATAACTTACAATTGCTTACTGTTAACATTTTTGCTTACAGTATATTGACAAAACTGTTTAACCCTTGCTTAGTGAATGTTCCGATTGTCACATTAGTAGTGGATGTATCTGGTCGGACTCGTATAGACACTTAAACCCTCCATTGCCTCCGGTCCCCTGAGACCTATGGAGTTTTCAACGATGAATCATTTCAATATAATTCGACCGAAAAGCTGCAGTCTTCCTGACTTTTTTAAATGGGATTTATAGAAGTTAATGAAATTTGATACGATACAATAACGTTAATATTTTCATTATAATCATTGGGTTGAAGTCACTTATGGCAATTTTTCTCTATAAGGTCCACAGGGACCTTGTATGGGCGTTCATAAAATATGCTCATGATTTTTGTTTTTGCTGAAATTTTTTATAATAATTTGTGTTTTATAGCTATAATAGCTGAATCCCGGCATTTTTCTGCCACGCCCCAGTTGCCAAACGCCCATAAAATGTTATCAGTGAAACTACATGTGTAAATTGTTGTCGAATACTGAATTCCGTGACTGTGTGACCTATAACACAAAAGCTATTAAATTTCTCAAAATAAGGTTGTATAGGAGGTGATACGCTCTCTTTTATAACGCCCATTAAATACCGAGGCTGTACGGCTTATAACTCCAAAGTTATTCGATATTGCAAATTTAGATTGTGTGTGAGGTGCCTCACCCCCTTTTCTAACGCCCATAAAATATTATCACTGAAACGGCACTTGTAAATTTCTTTCTATTTCATCTGCCTAAACATATAACAACACACATTCGACGACACTAAATCAAACATATGAACGCAAAAAACTATAATGTCCTTATTAGGGTCCAAAAAATGCAAATCTAATTGTTTTTCTCAGGATTAAAAACTCTTGAACACTGTTTATTTTAATAATTTTATCTTGGTAAGATCATTGGAATTAGACCCAAATTTTCGCTAAATGAGCAAAAATGGGCAGATAAAAACTATTAGTTTAAAAAGAAGAATATTTAACAAACACAAAAATATTCTTGATTTTGTATGAATTTAAATTTTAAATTTTCAATTTTATTTAGCAAAAATGTTAGCATATAAGATGGGTATCTTTTGCATGCCGCAATAAATTAAATTAAATAACAACATTATAAAAAAAAAACAACAAGTCACAAATCATTCAGAGAATATTTGTTACTTTAATGAACTCTAAATTATTCCTTGAGATATGTTTCTTGTTTCTTTTTTGATTGACTTAAAAGTTTAACTTTAATAATATATCGCAAGTTTATTTAAGGACCTTAACACAAAGTATAAAAATTTGATATTGACAATTAGTTAATTTAGTTTTAGTCCAAACATTCATGCCTCATTTGTGTACTCTCTTTTGTTTGCAATATAACCTTGATTACAAATACATGCTGACAATTCCTTTAAGAAAATTAAAAAGTTATTCGAGTGGAAATACAAACACATGTAGTTTGGACAATTATAAAACGAAGAAGTCGTGTTTCAATACCCATTTCTAATGGAAAATTAATAAGTTTCTAAAACCTCATTTTCAATCTTGATCATGATGAATGGTTACCAGCTCGCAGATTTTTGGGATTTTTTTTTAACAAAATTAAAACATAAAAATTGAGTAAAAAATTAAGTTTGATCTTCTAAAACACCATTTAATATCACACTTATATAAAAAAATACGCGGACAATCTTACCTAATTCTAAAAGTTTGTAAGAAAATAAAATAAGAACTTTCTTCTCTATTAAAAAAGAGAAGAAAAAAAAACACCTTTGCATTTTGGGGTGATCTAGTGTGTATTTTGTAAGCAATATCTCATTGGTTTCGACATATATTACTGTTTTTTCATAGTCTTATTTTACGCAAAATTCTACCACAAGGAGGTGTATTTTGTTTTTCATTTTCAAGAAAGAAAACGGCTGTAAAAATTCAATGTATGTCGGCACAACAAAATTCAAACACTTAAACTTAAAAAATAAATTAAAAGAAAAATTTTGACAACAATGAAAGGTACAATGAAAATAATACGCAATAATTTTAAGACCATCACTGTTTAAAATATAAAAAACAGAATTTGAGAGTTTGGAATTTTTTTCTTTGTAATTACGAATGTAAATACTTAATTGAAGACAAACGCTTTTGAGAGTAAACTCCCTTCCCATCCCACCGAAATGAAAGAATTCTAACGATCACGAGAGAGAATCTTAGCAAAACATGGCACCGTTTTGTGTTTATGGTCACGACAAAGATCTTTAGATGACATTGCTCATTAGCAAAAAATTAAAAATACTCAATATAAAACATTTTTTGTGAAAAGACTATAATACATAGAGACTTTTAACATTTTTTTACGTAAATCTATACTGTTATATAAAAGGAGACTCACAAATTTGATCCAGAATAAGCTCGGTAACCGCTGAACCGATTTTAATAATTCTTTTTTTATTCGATTACTATGATAATAAAGATTGCTTTAGCTTACCAAGGTTTTTGCAAAATATATTTTTCAATTATTGCAAAATCACGCATTTTATTTGATGCCTACATTCAACCAGCAGCGCAATATAACAGCAAACAAAGCTTTTCTCTCTTTGTCAAGAGAGCTTCTCTCAATATAACACGACAGCCATGTTGTGTAGTTAAGCTGAATTCACTGATAACCTTCAGAATGTTTTTGTGTGATTTAAAGTAATGTTAATCAAGTTGAGAGCGTACAGAAATTTTTCTCTCTGAGCGAAAACTTCATATGAAAAAACTTTTAAAACATGCTGAAGGTGATCAGTGAATCCAGCTTTACTTTCAGGGAGATTCTTGCTTTCATAAAGTCCATGGTGTAAGAAATAGAGGTGTTAGTGAGTTTGACACTTCTCTCTCAAAATGATAAAATTATGTTTCCCCGTTCTTGTCAAAAACATCTGAAGGTGAATTGCATTTAATATTTATTTATACTTAGTTTGCACAATAAAAACTATAGCAAATCATCTTGCAACTCAAACAAATAACACAATTTGACAACTATCAACAGTTCCGCTCTTTCGCTCACAATTTTATGACAGAAGCAAAGAAATTCATGGTGTTGTCAAAAACTTACTAACACCTGGTTTTCTTACACCATGATACAGTCTTAATTAATTTTCTTTGTTAATGTCTTGAGGGGAGTTGCCAGAATTTAGTTATCAGCATTAATTATGCAGCCTTGCCAGCCAGCTTTTCCTCATTTGAGATTGTGTTAGTCTATCTATACGAATATATAAAAGCGTTGTGACACTGCACGGATGTTTGACAATCACGCAAGAACCACTGAACAGATTAACACGATATAGGTATCAAACGATTTGTTATTCCAACTTTATCGTAATATGCTATGTAAGATTTGCCACGTCTACTTTCCGTGCCCACTTTTTGCAAAAAGTGCTATATTTCAGACAATTTTGGTCGTATGAGACTAGAATTTGGTAATCTACGTTGTATGGTTACTTTCGCTAACCTTACTAAAAATGGGCATGTCCCACTTTAGTTAAGTCCACTTTTCGGGGGATAAGCTGAAATTCTGGCATTCTATTGTTTCAAGTATGATGTGGTTTAAGTGAACAAATTTTGCCACACCCCCATTACCGCCCAGAATTAATCAAAAATATTATACTTCGAACGGTTTTGGTTGTATTAGACTAAAATTTGTTAATTGAGTTCATACGGCTACTTTCGGCAACTGTACTAAAAATGGCGAATATATAAATTTAATTTTTTTCCGAACAGCATGAAAATTCGTATATAGCAGTAAGGTGGTCTGCGGCAGGATAACGTCTGCCGGGCAGTACTATACATCAATAAAAATGCTGTATATATCAGAAATTTTTGATCGTCATGCATTGATGTTTCAAACGGAAACGTCTGGCATGTGTTTTGTTCAAAGGTCAATTTACACTTTTACAAATTCACAAAACGATCATAAAAAAATTCATTGGGTCAGGACAAATTCTACTATAACTATAACGTTAACTATGAGAATATAGATAAGGAAATAGATTAAAACATAGATTTATGTATATAACTTTAGAATAGTTTGAAATATTTGAAATATTTTTCACAGAATTATTTTTTAAGCTATATTCTAAAATTTTTTTCACATAAATTAGTTTTTAAGCTGTAACACATTGCAAAAAATATGACAACATTTTAAGCAAATTAGTTTTCATCAAAAATAATAGTGGGGAGGTTGACTGTTAGTGTCAAAATAGAACAATTTTTGCAGGCAAATTATGTTATATATAAAAAAATAAGGAAAATGAAAATTAAAAAAAAAATTAAAATTAAAAAATATATAAAACAAGTTGGATATTTTAGAGGTTTTTTGAAAACAAAATAAAACATTGCATTGGTGAGGAAACGGTAAACCTTTTCTAATTTTCCCAATTTACGTAATTGAACTTTCAAACAAAGAAATTGGATGAAAATCGATTTGTAAATTGCGGAAATGTTTGCTTGCTAAGCCAAAAATGAAATTTCAAACGTTTTTTTCTCATTCTGAGGCTTATGAGTTATACTGAGAAAATCTATAGTTTTGAGATATCGTAAGAATTTCAATGTCATAATAACATTTTTTTTAAAACATACAAAATATTTCCGAAAAGAAAAGATTTTAATTTTTACCGTTAATTTTATTAATCAACGACTGTCCATACAAAAATGCATTGTTATGCATTGAGAAAGTCTATTGCTTTTGAGATATCGCCAAAAGTTTGATGTCAATATATCGGTTTTTATTTAAATTTAAGAAGAATTGTTGCTTGGCCGAAGCCCAATAACAACAATTAATAACTGAAGAAGGCCGAGTAACTACAACAATTTAAAAAGAATATATTTATTTTCAGAATAGATATAAAAAAATTACATTTTTGATTACAAATTTTAAAAAATTTTTACCCAAATTTGTTAGAACGCTGTTATGCAGTACATTTTCAAAAGTAAAAAAAAAAAGAAAGTCAGGTAAATTTATGTCATCATAACCAATAACCGTTAAAATAAGTTATTCAAATTAAATAAAGTAATTTCTTAATAAATATACCATTTTTTCATAACTAAACAAAACGAACACAATAATTTTTATATTTTGCATTTGTTTTAATACAACTAAATACTTTCATTTTGAGATTAAAATTTTTACATGGTATTTATTATTTTTATCGCAGGCGAAGCAGCGGGTATTTGCTAGTATGAGAAATAAAACTGGAGAAGAAAGGCTCAATGGAGTAGCTCTTCAAATGTTCACAGGGATGTGAAAGTAACCACGGAAGACATTTAAAATGCACACGTGTCCAGAAAACAACGAAAGAGACTTACGTTATTTAGCTAAATGTTAAAAAGTTTGTTAGACTTTTCACAATGACTAGTTCAACTGCTCTTATGTTCATTTAAATCCAATTAGCGGTTTAAAACTTTTTTGCGTTCTTTTAAAATGGGAATTTTACTACTTATTTTTTAATACAGATTTTAAAATACATGTCTCGTAAATCACTGAAAATAAAAAATTCAATGAAAAATTGCTAAAATGACACCAACACATCATTTGTTTTTTGCTCAGTACCCGCACAAAAATAACAGCAACACGATTACTCACTAAATGTCACTTAAAGTAACACAAAAAAATAAAGCATAAAAAATCTTTTTATCACCCAAAAATATCCCTTTTTTACACTCTCAATATTGTCAAGCATAACCAATCTTTATATAAAGAGACAAAAAAGCTTAGTGTACCAGCAGCTATGTCAGTTATGTCTGTTGTTGTTGTTGTTGTTTTTTTAGCATTGTTGTGTTTCTGAGCACATCAGTATATCACGCTGACTGAATTTCCCAATAGATTTAAATTGACACATCATTTGTCATAATTTTCAATATAATAATTTTTATAAACGACTCATTTAGTGCAAAATATAGTGAAATATTGAATGAAAAATTGCAGGTATTTCATTTGTATTACGCATCAAATCGGTTTTTTTCTTGCTGCAGAGATTTTAAAATTTTGTATGAGACGCACAGTGGTTTTAATCGTTAAATTAAATATATACTTTTATGTTGGTATTTTCGTTACTTTTAAGAATATTTAAATTAAGAAATATTTTATGGTGTAGGTAAAATTCCAAAACAGTTTTTTATATTAGTCTATAAGTTTTTCTCAATTATACAGAGATGATATCTGGCAAGAAATTATCTTTCTTTCATTACCAAGAAAGGGAATGGACCCTTTTATGCGACAAATTCAATAGTATATTTAAATTGTAATGGTATTTTGCGGAAAAATTAGCGAAATTAAATTCAATTTTCTGCCTTGAAATACTAAATAGTTACGAGTAATTATATATTTAAAAACTTTCTTATCAAGATAAATTTAGTTTTGTATGCTTTAAAATAATGAAAGACACTAAAATGAGTCAAAAATACTAAAAAAGCGTTTAAAATGTGTAGTAGTTTCTTACAAAGATTACTTAATTAATATAGATTTAGAAATAGTTAATAAACTCTATAACTGCCCATCCCATTAGTATGATAGTTTGTAAGTAGGAGTTTTCGGGTAAAGTGAGTGTTTTGGTAGATTTTACCCTATCTTTATTTTTTTGCAACGATTTGGAATGCCATATAACATCTCTGCGAAGACTCCTTCTACCTTTATTTCTATTTTAGAAATGGCACAGAAAATCCAATGTGTTTTACGTAGACACCTGCCGTGAAGGCTTAATTCTACGGTGCTCCATAGCGTGGGACCGAAATATTGCGTCGGCCAACGCCCCTTTGAGGGTTCAAAAGGTACCAATCAATTCAAAGGCAATCGGCTCTTGAGTGCCACTAAGTGGGCAACAAAATTCATTCTTTCACACATGGTTATCCCCAAATACTTGACTTCAGTCGCATATTTAAGGCTAACCCCATTCACTCATCCATCATGAGGTTCCAAATGAATGGACCACAGATAGACCCCTGCGGACAGCCCCGAACAACATCCATCCACACACATTGGTTTACACCAACAACACATGCACGCCTGCCAGAAAAATAACTCCTCCAGACCTTAATTTCCTGGCACCCAATCACACTCAACCTATCTAAAACCCTCTCCCAGCATAAATAGTCGAAAGCCCCTTTGAAGTCAATAAATAACCCCAAGACATACTTGGAGCTACTTACCGCAACAACATTCCTAACAAACATCCACGCATCAATCACACTTTTGCCCTTACGAAAACCAAACTGATTTTCGCAAAGGCTCGCATTCACACAATCAAGAAGTCGTTCCACCATAACCCTTTCCAGCACTTTTCCAAGCACTGGAAGTAAGCTAATACCCCGATAGGAGCGAGGATTGCTCCTCAACCTATCAGGCGACTTCAAGAGCACAATCACTCTTGCTTCCTTCCACACAGTGGGGAAGTAGGCCTCAGACACACACTTTGCATACATAGCCTCGAGATACTCAGGAATAACCTCCCAGATAGCTTTACCCATCTATCCAGTCATACCATCCATACCAGGAGACTTTCGACTTCGCAAAAGACTGATACCATACTCAATCTCGCCCTCCCCCAAAGATGGACAATCCACCTCTTCCCTGGATTGAGAAGAGATAACATCCTCCGATCTCGGAAAGAAAGAGTTCAACAAAGCACGGACACAATCACCCCATTCGGACAGAATGGTATCACCAAGACGAATACAATTTACATCTGTAGATTTGCCCCGACCACGACATATTTTATATGCCATGCACCAAGGGTCATCTCTACAGCGGTATACAAAGTCTCTCCACTCACTCTCTTTCACACTTACAAGCATATGCTTGTACTCATTCAAACACTCCCTATATCGCTGTCTATGCTGGAGTACCTCAGGATCCCCAACCGCTCTAGCCCTTTGGAATTTCTTCCTCAGACGTCTGAGCAGCCTCCTCTTTACCCCCAACTCCAGCGTCCACCACTTCACCTTTAGAAATGGCACAGTTTTTAAATGTTTTAAAAGGCGTTGAGGTTAACGATTTACAACATTACTGAGTAAGTTCCCAAAATAATATATCGATAGCATTCGCCACTATTGATATCTCCAATTTTTAAGAAGTGGGAACCTTGAAATGATGTGCAGTTCACAAGTTATAATAGGTTTTGTGCCGCAAATTTTCTATATTTTAAGATAATGGATAATACTATGGAGTAAATAAAAACACTATAACTTGTTCACTAAACTGTAAGTTTTCATGAAATTTGGACAAGTATCGTTTAAAAATTGGTGTATTCTAACAATCAAATGCGCTATTTATCTGTTATTCTACGCACTTATTGAGTTTTGTCTTAAATTTCTTTAAAATGGATTGAGTTTATCTCATTTTCTGAACATTTTAATGCCCTACGAAATTTAGATTCATTATTTTTTCGCTTTTTTCATTCCTAGTTTTTTAACAACCAACGATAAAATATACCAATAATATAAGAAAGATATTTATATTGCAGTTCCAATTCCAATCATAATGTTCGTTTTTATATTACCATGCATTTTTTTCGAACTTCGAACTCCTAAATAAAAAAAAACAAAACATAATTATACGACAAAAACTCAATCAACAGTATCGAGTTGGAATGATAGCGTGTCAAAATCCTAGTGCAGTGCAGCGGATAGTGTAGCGTCCTAGGGTTAAACACTATGCCTGATTAAAGTTTCAATTTTAAAAAACAAATGTTGGAGAAAATTTTTTATGGGTGGTATTCATGGCAGTGTCTATTTCTATTTAACATAAATATTTAAGATTCCTAAAGAAGTTGTTTGGGATATATGTAGGTTTAAAAAAAATATGGCTCTCTAATGTTTTGCGTTTTAGGGGCGGAAGACATGGTTGTGGATGGTCTGAGATATTTTATTGCCAATACCAACTTTTATATAAAAAATTTGTTGGTCTGCGATTACTCATTCTATTTTATATAGCATTAAACTACTGTGCAACATATGTACATATGAATGTAATATAGCTACATATATTGGAACTTAACATTGTACAGTTAACATGATTTATTGATTGAATTTGGCATAATATTCTTTTAGTCAGTCATTTCACTCTGTTTAATTTCGACTTTGTCTAAATTATTAATTCTGTATTCGCGTCTGCTGTGTAGCTTTTTTCTTTATGAGTCGTCATAAAAATGTCTGTATTGCGATGGACCTGCATGCAATTTTTATGTCATTAGCTAAATTGACTTGGTAGTGCCATGTAAATTTTTTATTTTTGCTATTTTAGTGCATTAAAATTTCAGACAGCTTAAGTTGTATTGATGTCAAAAAATATAGGTACAACTTATTTAAGCCATCAACAGTTTTAATAACATGATTTACTTTTTTTATAGCACTTGTGCCAGACAGCAGCTGACACTAAGGTTTTCCCATTCAAATTGATGCCATCTGTGAAGGTTTTTATTATGCAAAAAATCATTTTAATATCTGATTGAGTTTTATGTGAAGCACTTGAAGAAATGTCGAAATAGTACAGAAAAATTTATATTGTCATTAAAATTGCTTTAAATTATTGCAGGAGATCTTATTCCGTGAGTAAGATGTCATTTGAGATTGGTCCCAGCAGTTTTTTTGGAGTCAATTGGAAAAACCAACTAGTTAATTTCTAGCGCAATTTGTACTTGCTATTCTTGATTCTATATAAATAAGCAACATCGAATTAAATTATAGTAATTATCAATTTAAGGTACCCGAAAAACAATCCTATGTTTCAAAAACAATCCAAAACACTAAACTCATTTTAACTGGTTTGCGGCCATTGTCCAACCCAAGGACCTACGTGGAAATGAGTTAAATCTCATATCCGCCAAATCAAAATCCCAATTAGTTGGATATGCATTTGGGCCAACGCAGGCATAAACTTGTGTGGAAAAAAAATATACTCTGGCACTCCAATCCAGGTGATAGAGTGAGTTCAGACTAATTTCAAATCAGGAAACCACGTGAGCATGTAAATCACAATGCAATTTAAAATTAAAATATTGAATAATTAAAAAGTAATTTTTAAAAACGATTCATATTTGATGGTGCTTACTTTATAAAACATAATATCGTGACAAAAAGGAGAAACAGAACAATCTCAATTACCAATATTACATTGTTATAAAACTGCGTTAGGTATAAAAGGATGAAGTTAAATTGATTTAATTATTTAAATGTAATATAATTTTCCTTTTTAAGACGTCAACCGAATCAGAAAAATTAATCCTGTTGAAGTTATCATTGAAATCACTGCATATACATCGTAATGGTTCATGAAGAGCGTAATTAGATCTGCACTGAATCAACTTGAAAAACAGAAAACGTCTAGTTCCTCTCCTTGGGATGTTAAAATTTAAATCTCATGCTGAGATGAGATATTCCGAATTAATCTCGCCACGAAGTAATTTATACAGAAACATGACATTAAGCATCATTCTTCTGCTTCTTAGGGAAGGTAGTAAAATAATTTTAAGGCGTATTTCATACGATAGAAGCATAATATTGGGGTTCCAACGACTATGACGTAAAGCAAAAATTAAAAACTGTTTTTGAACGGATTCTATGGCATCGATGTAGACATTATATTGTGGGTTCCATATAACTGATGCATATTCAAGAATTGGCTTTACGAGAGAGGTATATAATAATTTAGTAGTAAAGGGATCATTGAATTCTTTAGCCCATCTTTTAACTAAACCAAGGAATCCTCTTGCCTTATTTATCACCATATTAATGTGGAGATTGAAGCGAACTTTTGAATCCATAATAACACCAAGATCGAGAAAACTGGAAACTATTTCAAAGTTAGTGTTATTTATAGTGTAATTTATGTTATAAGCAGATCTTCGCGAGAATGTCATTTGCTTACATGTTTTTAAGTTGAGATTTAATATATTTAAGCTACACCAGTCCACAAGTCTATTTAGATCAGATTGTAAAAGATGTCGTTCTTTGGGGTATTTGTAACAAAGAAAAAGTATCACATCGTCAGCGTTCATTAAGACGTTACAGTGTTTTATTACCGAAGGAAGATCATTAATGAATAGTAAAAACAAAACCGGTCCAAGTTGACTGCCCTGAGGAACGCCAGAAGTGACCGAAATATTTTTTGAAAGAGAATTCTTATATAAAACCTTTTGAGTACGTCTAGATAAATACGAATTTATCCAATTTAATAATGTGACAGGAAACCCAATAAGGTGGAGTTTTTTCAAAAGAAGATTATGATTAACACTGTCGAAAGCTTTGCTAAAGTCCGTATAAATAACATCAGTCTGCAGTCCCAAAGTAAAACCATTTATATCACGCGTAGTAAACTCTAAGAAATTTTTAGTAGTGACCTACCCTTCAGAAAACCATGTTGAGAGACAGAAATGGTGGAAGACACGGAGTGGATTAATTGATCAGTTATGATTTTCTCAAATAACTTTGCAATTGCACTTAATTTTGCAATTCCTCGATAGTAAGAAACATCTATCTTGGAGCCAGATTTATGAAGGGGTATAATATAAGAATCCTTCCATATAATAGGAAAATAACCACTATGCAAGGAAATATTAAAAATGTTTGCTAGTGGAGTACATAGGATTGTAACACATTGCTTTAAAATACAGCTTGGAATTTTTTCCAGCGCAGCTTTTTCACAAGGCATTTAATAACTCTGTTTGTCCACTTTCTGTCAAAATTACAAATTTTATAACGAATCCAAAAAACTTCGACAAGGGGCTTGGGACCATTCCTCTACCGACTCAAGCGAGGACTCCATAATTATTGATTCTGCAAATATGATGACAACTGCCTGCAGTTATATCGACGACGAAGTGACGCCTGCTGTTGACACCACCACTGCTTCTTACATTGGTTCCACTACAACATCGAACTCTTTAGCTCGGCCTCAACTACGTAGACTGAGTCTCTATTTTCACAACGTAAGTGGTTTGCGCACAAAGACCAATAAATTGTTTTCTTCAGCATCTTCACACGATTTTGACGTCATCGCTTTCACTGAGACGTGGTTGACATCTCATTTTTTGTCAACGGAACTATTTGACTCTTATTATGATGTTCACCGCAGAGATCGAGTGTTACGTTATGGTGTTACCAGGGGCGGTGGCGTTCTAATTGCAGTTGCCTCAGCACTTAAAAGCAGAGAAATTCTTCTGCCGAAAAACTTTGAAAACATCGAACAAATCTGTGTTGCTGTATCGCTCAACGCGGATTGCCTGCAGAATATCACAGAAATCGTTATTATTTTAAGCTATATACCGCCAACTAGTGATATTAACTTGTATAACGATCGCTTATTTAATATTAATTTTATTGTAAATTCGCTTCTTCCTTATCAAACGCCATGTATTTTAGGGGATTTCAATTTGGGAAATATCGAATGGAAATCGTGCGATAACAATCAAATTTTAATTCCTTTTAATTTAAAAACCGAGATTGAGCTGAGTCTCTGCGATTCAATTTATGCACTTGGTCTCTTCCAAATTAATTTCCTAAAAAATGATATTAATCGAATCTTAGACTTGCTTTTTATTAATAATGATACCAAATACGAATTTTTTAAATGTGACATTCCTTTAACTTCCGAATCTGTTCATCACAAAGCAGTTATGCTAACTTTTTATACTTATGAATTTACGAACAACTCAGTAGAAAATGTCAGTACTGCATATAATTTTCATAAAGCAAATATTAACTCATTAAATAATTATTTTAATTCCATTGACTGGAGCACTGTAATCGGTTCATTAAACTTAAGAAATATGTATAAAGTATTTAAGAATATTCTGCAAGAAGCTTTTGATTTGTATGTTCCATTGAAATCTTATAAAAAAAACTTATAAATTACCTTGGTACAATCACAGATTGTCTCAACTCAAGAACTTGAGAAACAAGGCTCACAAAAGAATTAAAAATACTAATGCTGATGTTGATAGACTTACATTTATGCAACGTAGGCGTGAGTTCGACTTTTTAGCAAACTTTCTATATAAAAAATATATCAGTTTAATGGAAAAAAATATAAAATACAACCCTAAGTGCTTTTGGATATTTTTAAACGAAAAACGAAAAAGCTCTGGATTTCCTAAATCTATGGAATTCAAAGGTGCTATCACGAATAATAACCAAGAAATTTGTGAATTATTTGCAAAATTTTTTGGATCAGTTTTCGATAACAGCAACGAGATTTCTGGCTCTAATAATTGCTCTCATATTACCGAAATTTTAAATATTGGTAATATGGAGATTACTGAAAATGAAGTTTTTAAAGCTCTTAATTGCTTAGATAGCACTAAGGGCTGTGGATACGATTTATTGCCACCTTTAATTCTGAAATCATGCGCAAGCTCTCTTTGCGCTGCTTTAACATTAATTTTCAATAAGTCTCTCTCCAGCGGAATCTTTTTAGATGAGTGGAAATTAGCCTTTATATCCCCAATTTTTAAATCTGGCCAAAAGTTTCTTATTGAAAACTACAGGCCTATAGTTAAGCTTTCAGCCATTCCAAAACTGCTAGACAAGCTAGTTGCCAATAAACTTTTTTCGGAAGTAAAAAACTTTATCACACCGGAGCAACATGTTTTTTTTGCTGGTAGATCCACTTGCACTAACCTTGCAGTTTTTTCAAACTTTTGCATGCACGCCATTGCAAAGGGCTTCCAAGTGGACGTTCTTTACACTGATTTTGTTAAAGCTTTTGACAGTTTGAGTCACAAGTTTCTGATTTCTAAACTGAGTAAGCTAGGAATTCACTCCAACTTTTTAAAATGGATGAGTTCTTACCTTACAAATAGAAAACTATTCGTCAAGATTGATACCTGTTACTCCAGCATGGTTCAAGCTATCTCTGGTGTTCCACAGGGAAGCCACTTAGGACCACTCTTATTCATAATATACATAAACGATATTCCTAAGAGTTTTAAATTCTGTAAAAGTTTGCTATATGCTGATGACTTGAAATTGTTTTTAGTCATAGAAAATACTTTGGATTGCTATAAATTTCAAACAGATATTAACTTCCTCCTTTTATGGTGTGAGGTCAATGGCTTAAAGCTGAATTTCTCCAAGTGTCATATTTTAACTTTTTGTCGCAAAAATGACGTAATTTTGTACGATTATTCATATAATACCATCAGTTTTTTCCAAAGATCATCCGTTGTGAAAGATCTGGGCATTTACTTTGATCCCAAACTCTCATTCAAAACTCATAGAGATTATGTAACTTCCAAGGCTAACTCACAGCAAGGTTTTATCAAAAGAAATTGTAAAGAGTTCTCTGACCCTTATACGGTAAAATCTATTTTTCGAGCTTGGTCAGATCAATTTTGGAATATTCTTGCATTATTTGGAGCCCTTCTTATGCTGTAGATGTTCACAGAGTCGAGCGAGTTCAAAAAGGTTCTCTAGATTCGCTTTGCGTAATATGTACACATATCAAGAAATGCCTACATATGATGTTCGCTGCAAACTTCTTGGTCTCCAATCGTTAGAGCTAAGAAGAAAAAGTTGTTGTATTTTATTTATTAAAGACATTTTAGATGGTAAAATCCAAAGTCCTGATCTGTTGGGACTCATACCTTTGTATGCACCTATAAGAGTACTCAAGGAAAGACCTTTATTTTACATTTTTCCCCATAAATCTAATTTTAGAGGTTATCTCTAAATGCTTATACCTGTGTAATTCTGTTGCTAGTCATTTAGATTTCAGTATAAATAGAGAAATATTTAAGAATTTATTACTAGATTTGTTAATTTTTATGGAATATGTTAGATTAAGTTAGACTAAGAACTATATCTGTAAGGGCAACGTCCCAGTAGATGAATGAATAAATAAATAAATTTTATCAGGGCCGGTCTTAAAAGAAGATTTTACTTGTCGAAGATAACACATGACAATATTTGGGTCTATTACAGGAGTTTCAAAAGAGTTAACTGGCGGGAGATGAGGATACACAGTGCTAGTATTAAATGGTATATCGGAGTAAGTTGATTTAAAGAAGTTTGCAAACATGTTAGAAATCACAATGTCACAAGATGATTCTTCCAGATTGAGTTTCATAAGGGGTGGAAAACTGGAGGCTTTACGTTTTGAGTTAACAAAACTATAGAAAAGTTTTGGATCATCTTTAAATTGAGATTTTATGTAAATTATATAAGCAGAAGAGCATTGTTTTTTTAATAGTTGATATCTATAACGACAAAAAGAATAGGAAGCAAAGTCTAAACTAGAACCAGATATTTTATATTTTTTAAATAAACAATTTTTTAAATTTTTAAGTGCCTTTAGATCATTTGTTAGCCAGGGTGGATTTAAAGGATTGGAGAAACACCTTTGCAGAGTATCATTGAAAAACTATACATAAGATTCGACGTCATAAAATGAATATGATGTTCCGCTAGTTAAAATTGGAGACCAATCAGTCTGCGAAAGTAAGGAATTAAGGTTTACATAGTCCGTTTTCTTAAAATATAAACTTTTTTATATCGCGCATCAGAAGTGACTTTATCTTTTTTTTCGTGGGGGAGTAAAACTGTTATTTCAAGAGTTGGATGATGTACATCTTCTGGAAGAGATACGGGATTCGAACAATGGAGATTAACAGTAGTGCATCTATCTACAAATACAAGGTCTAGGGTTCTGTGGTTTATATTTAAAATATCATTGACTTGTTGAAGACACAGATCAGACAGCTTATTTTAGAAATCATTTATCCAATCAGTATTAGAAACAGGAGTAAGAAATGAAGAATCGTCAGACGATCTCCAAGTCACAAAAGGTAGGTTAAAATCACCCAGCACAATAAGAACGTCTTTATTTTTTAACAAATTATGAACTTTTTCGATGGCGTGTAAGTGTTTTAAATACATTGTTAAGTCACATTTAGGAGGAATGTAAGAGCAGGTAACATAAATAATACTATTATTTAATTTAACTGCAACACAAATGAACTCAATGTCACTGGTGTCAAGAATTGTCAATTCTTCAGATACAAGCGAGTTTTGAACAGCTATCAAAACACCACCACCGATCTTATCATGACGATCTTTACGAAAAATTTGATATTTATTGCACATTATTTCAGAATTTAAGATATTAGAGCGAAGCCAAATCTCTGTAAAAATTATAATGTTATATTCAAAATGGCAATTTATGGCAATTAGGCAGTGTTATGGCAATTTTTTTAGTGTTGTAGTGTTTTTAGTTTAATGTGAGAAAAATCAAACTAAAATCAAATCACAGAATTCAAGAAAGGTAAGTTTTTGCATAATATGAGTCGATACTTTTCAAAGTCGCCTAAATCCCACATTAAGAATTTTTGAAAAATAAAGGTTTTACATGTCTACAAATTCGCTTAATTGTTGTGATGAAAAATTGTTAAATTATTTTCAACATAGCGACGTAAAGCATAACACAGAATATTCATAAAAGAAAACCATCGTGGGCTTAAATATATCAGATTATATGTTGGACCTAGGCCCATATGATAAGTAGATGCGGACTTTGTAAATTTAAAAAAATATTCATATTGACTTAGGTTATTTTAAAGCCAGAAAAACTTGTAAAATAAGTCAATGCCAAAACAATTTTAGAGTTTTAGTATTACTTATATAAACCATTAAATCAGCAATGAGCATTATCATCTTTGTTGAGAAACGACTTAAGCAAAAATTTGAACAAAGTTTTATGCCCAAAACTCAATAGCGCGTTAGGTCGGTCGGTCTTTGACAGCTAGACTAGAAACAACGAGTTATTATGAAGTAACACTTAACTCGACCTCAGACTTTGCTTCGGCTTCATCCTGTAAAAATATAAAGCAGGGTAAAGTATGATCAAAGTTGGTAGAAGAGAATTTTCCTACTAGCTCGTACGTTTGACATTCCATGCCAATGCTGGGTTGCATTTTCGTTGAGAAGTTTTAATATGTAGGTTTTTCTTGTATTTAGATGGTAAAAAAAATTTTCATGGGATAATCGTGGGATTTTAAATTTGGTGTTACTTTTTAATAAAGTAATATAAAAACGACTTTGATGAATTTAATATGACACATATATAATTTAATTGTATATCCTCTTAAAATTAATGCATTAATTAATTTGTTATAAATAATGTATTATTAATACATAATAATACTATAAATAAAATATTGATTTTTACATTGAAAAAAAAATAGTAAGTTTCTTTGTTGCTAGCAAACTCACACCACGATGAGTAAGCTCAATGGCTAAAAAAACACTGTAGCGCTCAGTCTGTATAAGCAGTCAGTAAGTTATTCAAGAACACACTATACGGTCAGCCTGCATGAAACCAATTTTGTTTTGTGTACATGAACTGTGTTTGATTGGATTGGTGTAGGCATCCCCTAAATAAAATATGATTACTTCGCTTATGTGTGCGTGTCAGTCCATCCCAATAAAAAATCATGCGATCGCTCCTATGAGGAGCAACAAGAGAGCGCTCTTTTGCTGTTTTATTCGATCAAAAAGTGAGCTCTTGTGCCTTTTATAAAATCAAAAGGCGAGCAATCAATGAAAAAAAGAACATAAATTGAGGCATGTGCTTTGTAAGAAACTCGATCATTATTTTCTGTGAAAAATCAACCATTGTAGTCCAGTGGAGAGTGCGCTAGACTAACAACCGAGAGGTCCCTGGTTCGACTCCGGGTTCAGGCATGGTTATTTTCACTTTCTTTGTTCTTTTCTACATTTAAGAATTATGGAGAACTTAAAATCCACAACTAAATTGTGGAAAAGGTGCAATTAAAGGACAGGAACAACTAAGGACTGAAAATGCTTGCCGAGGTTAAGGCATAACACACACTAGCAATTGAAAGCATTGTCTTTCACGTCTATTTCGTTAAATCAATAATTCACATATGGTTCCAATCAATTCCTCTAGCTAATCTATCCCTTTCCTTTCACGTCAAAGACTAGACCTTGTTTGTATAAGGCGCATGTTGGTTCTTTAATCTTTAAAAAAAAATATTTTAAATGTTCCTTTGCTGATCCATTTGGATCAGTTATTGATCGCTCCTTTTGAGCTCCTCTGGGATATTAAAGGGAGCGCTACCCTTCCTAGGACATTCAATGTTAAAAGAGAACACAAAATACACCTAGCTTGGATCAATAAGGAGCACTCCACTGCTCTTCAGGGAGCACTCCCAGATCGCTCATAGGATGATCCACTTTTTTACTGGGATCGTCACTACAGCTTTTTCGGTGAGTGAAATTTCGCGCACCTCATGTCGCCTGCCTCACCTCCCTTGCCTAAGAAACCCGGTTTCACGCAAACTGAGCACTACAGTGTATTTTGGGCCAATCACTGCATCTCTTCTATACATATATAGCAAAATAGGGGTATTCAAGATTCAGTGCATTTGCCAGTGCAGTTGAGGACTTGTAGTTATGCAGTTAGGTTTTCGTGAACACGCCACACTTTTGATTGTGAAATTTATAGAAAAGTTTTCGAGTGTAGTAAAAATGTCGAATCTTTGTGAAGAAAACTCTTTCGAATCTCATTGATTACGTTTTTGTGTACACGAGCAATGGTATTTTCTATTTTTGAGTATTTTTTTCGACGAAAACCCACACAAGGGTGTCATACAGAGATGAGTTAATAGGACCAGATTATATATTTAAGACCTCCAGATTTTTTGATATGAACTATAATAGACATTTTTGTTTCTATTTTTTTAGTTTTTGTATGGGGACACCCCGGAATGGTGGCAGATATAGTGTAAGTGTGTTAAGAAGATATTTTGAGGGAGAAGAATTAATAGAACCAGCTAATACATTAGACCTACTTAAAGGTAGATATGCCAAGAAAAAGCGTAAAAAGAGTGAATGATTTTGTAAGACATTTCTAACAAATACATATGAAACTCTTGAAAAACTGATAACTGTCAATAGACCATAAAAATATCATCCATACCATAAAAACCTCAGGCTGCTTCAAGCAATAAACTAGTAAATAAATTTTACTTATTCACCAGGGTCGACGCTGTGCATTTATAAAAAATAGAAGGGGGTCATTTATGTGTATATTTTGTTAGTGCTGAGTGAAAAAAGCATAAATATTTTCCTCAAGCACAATTGCTCAGCCAAATGCAATGGATCGAAAAAATCCCTATTTTGTTAGTGTTAAGTATAGAAAAGCATGAATATGATCAAATGCAATGGATAGAAAATACCTCTATTATTTCACATATTTTGGAGAATCATGCAAATGGTGAATACCATTATAAATAGTATAAAGGGTATAAGTTTATCAGCTTTATAAATATGAACGGAGAGATTCACCTTTGCACTAACGAGATATATTTGCTCATTGATTTAGGTAAGCAAACGAGATGTCAAACCTTTATAATGAAGATTTTCTTTTCGAAAGTTAATTAATTTCTTATCAGAAGCCGGTCAATGAAAGATAACAATTTGAGAATTGGAACAAGAGTAACAAATATTTAAGTTTTAAAATTTTAAAAATACTTTTGAAAATTACAACTTAAAAATTGATTGACAACATATGCAGCTTATGACAATATATTGCAGCTGACATATGCTGCTAATGCACAATAGACTTTAAGGACTGTTCTTTTACCCTGCCTGATAAAAAGAACTTATTGCTCAGATTATAATATTGCCACTTTGCAAGAATACCCTTTTTAAATTAAACGTACATTTAAATAATATCTTAACTTTTAAAAGTAGGTCGTTTAAGGATTATATTACAATAATTATTTAATTTTCATCCATGAAAAATTGCATGATTTGGGAAAAAGGGTAGTTTTTTGGGATTTTTTGAATAGTTGATTGTATTGGCATCACCAAAATGACAGAGGCACGATCTGTCAACGCAACATTAAGTTTTGCAAAGGTTTGAGGTAGTCCGTCCGAACGGCCGACCGAACTAACGCACTATTGAGATTTGGGCACTAAGCGAAGATGTCATTATTAGACAGTGGAATTATATGTAAAACTTTTTTTAAGTCTGATTGAAGTCAAGTTTTGGATTTATATTGATTTTGACTTCATTAATGCTTTTATTACTCCATATCTTTGATAAGCAAATTTTATGCAAAATCATATGCATTCTTAAATAGAAAATATTCCTTACATCTTCAAAAAAAAAACTCAATTTTTTTCCTCAATAGCTAAAAAAACTTACACTACTGCAGAAAATTGGACAAACTTATAAATAGTTCCAAAAAGATTACATTGATCGAACTGACGCTTTTTACGTGGTGATGTCATAGGAAAAGACAATTGTACCCAAAAAGATTAATTTTTCTTTATATTCGAACTAGTTCCATACTGAACACTTCTTAAGTGGTACTTTTTGCTAAAGTCTTAAAGTAGATCTTTGTGAGCTTTTTTTAGACTTGATATTTAACGAGTATAAAGATATAGTGCTCTATGGAATAAATATCCATTAAGGAGCTGATTAAAATGATAATTTGAACCTATGATCATTTTTCTGCAACATACCTTCCATCTCCAAACTTTGTTGAATAAATAAGAAGGATTGTTTACAAATGTTTATTAGTTAACAGTCCAAAACTGACCACAAAACATTATATACAATGATATTTTTTTTCATCAAGCTATTAACCATATATATAAATCCATGCACTTTTTTGGAAAATATTTATCTCTCTGTACTTAGATCATTTACAATTGGAGAAAGAAATTTTTCATAGAAGGTGTGTAAAAATAAGAAAAAGTTTAAATACGAAACCAGATAAATAAAAAAGAAATAATATGAGAATTTATTATTAAAAATCAAAGACTGTCTAAGATATATTATTTTTTTGTCAAGAAAAACATAAAGAAATTTTACCCATTCAAATTTATTTTAGTGAAATTAAAAGAAAAAACATAAATTTTTAAATTGCATTTGTACAATTTTACATTTTAATAGTCAATTTGACAATTAGAAACTCGTGAACATCTATGATTGCCTACGGCCGCTCATGGTTTATACCTCATTGTTTTTAACTGTTTTAAATTTAACAGTAATTTCCTTAATAGTTTTCCTATTTTTTTTTTTTTTTGCCTATAAGTATATCAAAAAATTACCAATACAAAAACGTAGCTATTTTTCCTACAAGGAAAAAATTTTAAACTAAAAGGTTTCGTTGATTTTCTATGAAATAATTTGTGTGGTTGTCTTCAGTATTGCTTAATACCACAGTTATTTATCTATATTTCACATTAAATTAAGTTCAGGTCATGCATCAATAATACTATTACGATTTCAATACTAATTGATTGCATCAATGATTGATTGAGCAATTAATAAATTTGTATAACTGCAGAAAACGTTATCAATTAACAATGAGAAATGGAAATCAGCTAGCTATACATAAAAAGTTAGAGATATTGTTGGAAGACTGATGATAACGATATTAATAAAAACAAAACATTAAGTTTAGTGGTATGGTAGGTGAAGTGTGTTCACAGCAACTTTAAATATTTTTCGAATGCGAATATATGATGATTCCAGAACTTTAAAAATTCAAAGTATTAATGTTTTTTTCAATTGCTAAGGGGCCGTAAATATTGGTACATGCATCAAAAATCCCTGAAAATGTGTTTCGTTTCTCAGTATAGAAATTAGGGTTACCATATGTTTTGAAACCAAAATCGACTAAATTTTGTAGAAAATTTGAAAAAGTAAAAAAGTAAAAACTGCTGACGTAATCACCTCCCAGACCCCCCACTACCATGTATCCAAAAATAAGCAAAGCAAAAGACCCGCTCCACCTGTAGTGCTTACGTAATTCTTAAATGGCCACTAACAAGATGGCAAAAAATTCTAATTCAATCAAATTTCAAATTTTGTGGGGCACAAAAATATTAATTTAACAACAAAATCGTCCATTTTTGTTGAATTTATTAAGATACATAGATGACAATAAATTAATACTTTTGCAGCAGGAATTTTTGAAAATAAATTGAACATATTTCCCATGTTACGACTATGTTTCCTTTGATACAAACACACCCGGACACACACACACACACACACACACAGACACAGACATACACGCCAACTTCCCAACACGTGTTCATGATATGCAGCGCTTGATCCTTTGAAAGTCAAATAAATTAATTTAAATTATTTAAACTTTGCCAATTTAATAAATATATAAATAAATAATCAAAAGCTCTCAAAGCTCACTCAAGTCAAGTTATACAATGTTTTGCCTTAAAGCGCACAGAAGCTGCCAGCCAGCCAGTCAGCCAGGCAGTTAGGAACAATCCAGTCAACCAAAGGATATGTCAATGTTTGAGTTTTGTTAGTTGTTGTTGTTGTTATTCTTGTTAGTGTTGTTCATGTGATGGTTGCTGTTGTTGTGCGACAGAGTGAAAAGCACCGCAGGCTTAATGTAGAAAGACCGCAATTTAAATGAAGCAACAACAATATCAGCTCTAACAACACAACAGCAACAACCAACAGCACCAAATCGTAGGCAGCAAAAGCAAAGGATCAAGTGGCAGCGGTAATGTCTTCACCAAACACAGTAACAACTACGAAAACACCAAGAACAACAGCAGCAGAAGCAGCAACAATAATAAACCACTCATAGCAACAACAACAACAACACATGCAAATGCTTTGAGCTGAAGTTTGTAGCTGTTTATAGTGCATAATTATTTATTTGCCCACTTCGTGGCGTTATGGTAGCTGATGTTGTTGCTGCTTCTTCTATTACCACTGTTTGCTATAAGTTGTTGTTGTTGTTGTTGTTGTTGTTGTTGTTGTTGTTGTTGTTGTTGTTGTTGTTGTTATTGTTGTTGTTGTTGTTGTTGTTGTTGTTGTTGTTGTTGTTGTGTTTGTTGTTGTTGCTGTTGTTGTTGTTGTTGTTGTTGTTGTTGTTGTTGTCTTGTTGTTTTATGCTTTGCGGTATATGTTTGCTTAGTCCTGTTGTTGTTTTTCTTCTTGCTTCGTCCCATTTTCGCGGTGTTAATCCTTTAAAATAAATCACCGAACTTTTATTGCTTACCCAATGCAAAATCCACTGTTTAAATAAAGTAATGCCTGTGCCTTTTACATTCTTCTCCACTGCACATTGCTACAAATGACAGGAAAAAATGAACAAAACAAAAAGGTAGAATCGAATCTGGTATATTGAATTTAATATCTACCGATAGGTTTTTGCGCTCAATTATCATGAATCGATAGTCAAAAACTGAAAATTCAAAATGATTAATATCATTCCAATTTAGTTTAAATCCAGTTTTTAGAGATTTTTGAGGTTGGTCATCACGAATTTGAAGTTAAAATTTTTATATTTATAAATGACGACCATAATAATGCTTAATTCTTTCATATCACTCTATTCAGCTTATAGTTATCCAGAATTTTCTTATTAACTTAACTTTCGCTTGCAAATTAAAAGTCCACAAATTTTATTTTAAAATTACAGTACACAATTATTATGGTGCTTAATGCAGGTGTGTGCATGTAATTTGAAGACTTTTTGATAATCGCGGAGTTTCGGGGATTTGAAATTTCAATTTGAACTAGTCCCGGGACTTAAGCTGGTATGAGAAAAATTTTAGATAAATTTTATTAGGTGTTAATTTTATTATTGAAAGATATGCTTACTAGGTAGGAGCAATTTGTTCCGGTCGAAAATTTACAAGCTGGTAGCATTCAGATTTGGATTCTTCATGAAATTATAAGTTAAATACTCCTAGGGATCTTATAACTCCGATAAAATTATTCCAGCGAAAAATCGTTTAAAGATTCCTATATAATTATTTAAAAGAGTGTTCGCTTCTTGCTTCACTGATCGATCTTTGTGTCTGTAAAGGGTTAAAGTTTGGTTAAAAAGTGTTAAAAATGGGTAACCAGCTTTTTGGACTTATACCGGAGATTTCAAAGTTCTGTACACGGATTAGATTACTTTCATTAAGTTTAAAAAGTATTTTCAGGGTTTTGCAAATTTGATAAATTTAAGGAGCTAAAGGGTTAAAATTGTATTTATTAGGGAAAATAAAAAGTGTCGTTAGTAATATCAACTCGCTTCTTGCGGTAAAATACTCTTCTAACTTATGCCTAGAATATAAATTCTTGATTTTTTTTGTTTGATCGATAAAGGTTTTAAAAAGAGAAGATTTTTACTGTCACTATTTTATTTAAATATGGTCACGTCCACATTGACGAAGCTTCCATTTTGAATTTCAAAATTTTGACCCCGAATTTATGATCAACGACCCTGAAATCTCCCGGAGTAGGGCCGTATCCAGGATTTTTTCGGGGGAGGTTGGGGGTTGGTTTGCTTAAAACATTGCATAAAATTTATTTTTATTTAATTTTTTATATAAAATTTATTTTTATTGTGTTCATTTCTAAAAAAAATTTAGGTTAGAGAGGATGATTTAACGAAAAAAATATATTTTTATAGATTTCTCTAAAAATTTATTGCATTGCTCAAAATATGATGGCGGATATTGTTCCTCAATTATTTGACTTGCAAATCATTTATATTCCAAATGTGTTTATCAAATCGTGTTCTTGGGATGGATTGAAACAGAGGAAATGGGAAATCTTCCTCCTAACAAGTAGGAAGATTTGACAGAGCCTTAGGAATATTTCACAGCATGAAGTAGGAATTTACTTCCCACACGGTTTCCAGAAAAATCTTCAGTCGATAAATTCATGTTGTTTTGTTTCAATCTTATTTTTAATGTAGAGTAGTGATTTTTTCATCAAGAACCCTTTCTGAGTGCTTTCTATTCACACACAATAAGAAAAAAAAATCAATAAGCTCTATGAAAATAGTATAAGGATTTTAATATTTAATAAATCCTCCTACTTAGTAAATGTCAAATCACCCTTTGAAATCTTATACATTTCACACAAAAAGATAAGTAGATAAAATTAAAAAGAAATCACTACAAAAAATTGACAATTTGACAAAAAGACAATAATTGACAATTATGTGCGCTCTGTACGAAACATGGTTGCTGCTCTATTTAAAAATCATAAAACATCCTCTCGTCAAATCATCTTCGCTGTATTCAAAATACAGTTTATTTTTAATGCTTAATGCTCAAAAATAATCCATAAATTAATAAAACTTTAAAGGTTGAAATGAAAATAAAATCGTCAAAATGAAATGAAAATAAAAAATATTTTTTTAAAACAATAACAAAGCAAAAATATCAAAAACAAAATTTCATAGGTACATAACAAAAGTAAGAATAACATGCAAAAGGAAAGTAGGAAAGTATGGAAATTTAAATCTGAAAATTATAATAAAAAATTCAACCACCTTGCCAGTTTTGCTACAAAATCGTTGATAACTCCTTCATTATTAATATGAAATCTTCGATGAACACTCATCAACGCCAAGCTAGTTAGTATCACTTGTCCTTTTGAGTTCCGCAAGTAAGTTGAAGCCCTTTTAAAATTGAAAAGCATCGCTCTGTACAGTGGCATATAAAGGGTGGTTAAATTTTAAGGGCCGATGTTGAATGTGAACCACACCTAAACGTCACGTTTTTTTCTGCATTTTATTTGACATTTCTCAATTTCAAACCAATTCAATTTTAATTATGGAAAGATATACAATCAAGCAGCGCGTAAAAGTTATTCAGGCTTATTATGAAAATGGACGTTCAAATAAAAATGCATACCGTGCACTTCGTGATTTTTTCGGTCAATTTAATCGTCCAAATGTGCGTACAATCGAAAAAATCGTGAAAAAATTTGAGCAAACCGGGTCTGTAGGAGATGTGAAAACATCAGTGCATTCTCGTAAAGCTCGTACTGCAGAAAATATTGCTGCTGTTTGCGATAGTGTGGCTGAAGAGCCGTCCACCTCAACTCGTCGTCGTGCCCAACAATTGCACCTCTCACGCACGTCGTTGATGAACATTATGCATAAAGACTTGCATTTACACGCTTACAAGATGCAATTGACTCAAGAACTAAAGCCTCTTGACCATTTCAAGCGTCGTCAATGGTCAGAATGGTAGCAAGAAATGGCAACAGTGGATGATCAATTTTCGAAGAAAATCATCTTCAGTGATGAGGCACATTTTTACCTCAATGGATTCGTCAATAAGCAGAATTGCCGTATTTGGGCGAATGATAATCCAAGAGTGATTGTCGAAAAACCAATGCACCCACAAAGAATGACTGTTTGGTGCAGTTTATGGGCTGGTGGCATTATAGGGCCGTATTTTTTCCAAAATGAGGCCGGTCAGGCAGTTACAGTGAATGGTGTTCGCTTTCGTGAGATGATAACGAACTTTTTATGGCCTGAATTGGATGGATGTGGACGATATGTGATTTCAAAAGGAAGGTGCCACTTGCCACACAGCTAACGAAACAATGGCTCTTTTGCGCGACAAATTCAATGGCCGTGTTATCTCACGTGGTGGCGATGTCAATTGGCCGCCGAGATCATGTGATTTGACGCCATTGGACTTCTTTATTTGAGGTTATTTGAAAGAAAAGGTGTAAATAGATAAGCCAGCAACAATTCAAGAGCTAAAGGATGAGATAATTTGGCACATTAACGGCATAGAACCTCAGCGTCATCGAAAATTTGGACCATCGTATGGAAGTGTGCCGTCCGGCTAATCGAGTTTGAAAACTAGCTGTTCAGTTGACTACGTCACAATATTTTACTTCTTTGAGAAACGTATTGCGATCAGTTGTGTTTTATTTAACTGTGTATATATCGAAGTATATTTGCGAGTTCTTAACTTAAAATTTAAAAAATGAAGTGTACAGCTGCTAATTGTGGTAACAGATGTAAACAAATATTTTTCAGAATCCTGATATATGCAATAAATACAAAAATTAAACCAAGAAATTGTAGAAAACGCACACAAACGATAACAAAAATACAAAAATATATTAACTTAACAAAATTTGTTTCATTATTTAAAAACTTGGAACTATCATTTATTTGTCCTTTCAATTCATAGGTAAATTAATGGAAATAAAATATCTGGGAATGTTTAAACTACATCAATTAAACTCTTAATGAACATTTTTACAAAATCCAAGTTGAAAAATAATGCTCACTGAAGTTGGTTTCTCAGACAAATTTTTTTTTTTTGACTAAGCTGCATACTGGCTGTAATAAAATAATAGTAAAAGTAATGTTAGCAAAGGAGTACTTAATAAATTTACCTTCTTCTCGTTCCAATAAATTGCTTCTTACTTCTTTTATTTTAATTACACAAACTAAAATGTATGCAATTTTCATTTCTGTGTAGAAATCGTATGCAAAGTGAACGCTCTCCAAAACAGCATTAATATTATGACGTACATGCGCAGAACGACAATTTTGTTGTACTCATTTTCTTGTCTTCGGCGCAATCTTTGTATTCTATCATTCTTGGATACTATAGGCATCTCAGACGAAAGAGTACTCCATATTTTACATGAAGAATTTCTTATAAAAAGTCTGTTCGGAAAGTTAACAATTTTTTAACAATAAAAAAAAAAACTGAATCGAAAAAATTTCTCGGTGTAGTTTGGAACGTTCTTAGCGGAATAAATCAGATTTTTTGCGTCATTTTATAACTATGTATAAAAGACTTGGATCTACCACCGTGATCATAAGCTGAAACAATAACGTTTACAGTGGACTTAACATGGTTGTTCACCTCCAAAACAGGTATAGTCAGAACGCTCGGCAAAAAAAATTATGACATCAGTGTTTTGGTATGCAAAAGGAAGTTTTTAGATTGAATATCTTGAGAAAAGTAAAACAATGATCTCCGAATATTATGGCAACCTTTTGGATCAACTGAATGAAAAAATTCGTGAGAAAAGTCCTATTTTATAGAAGAAAAAAAACAGAATTTTTATCAAGACAATGCAAGTGTTTACACAAGTATTTTGTTGCTAGTAAAATTGAATGAATAAAAGAACGAATTGCACCCACCGTATTCAACAGATTTAGCTCCCAGCGACTACTACCTCTTCAGAAATTGTAACAGTTTCTCGATGAAAAGCATTTTTCGACGAATAAAAAAGCTATTGCAGTCGTTAAAAAATATTATGCAGAGATTCCGACAAATCATTTAAGAGATTGTATTAAATTATTGGACGATAATTGGAATAGGCGTATTGAAGTTGAGGGAAATTATATTGAATAAAAAAAACTACTTTAGTTTCAAAATTCACATTCTTTCATTTTCACTCTTAATAATTCTTAACCAACCTGTATTTCTATTATTTTGTGTGTATTTTACTATTATTGGTTAATATAAATACTATTTTTCTAATCAATTAACTCGGTTTTATCATCTTTATCATCATCATTTCTTCTAAATTTGTCTTAAAAATTTCTCTCTCAAAGAAATTGTAGTCAAATTTCATAAAAATACTCGTATTTCGCAAATATTCTAAATCAACAACAACCAGGGGCGTAACGCGGCTTTTTAGCTAGGAGATAGTTAGGTGCCGACTCTTTAGTGCCGACTTTTTTAACACAACATAATTGAATAAATCAAAGTTTCATCCATTCGATCAGAAGAATAAATTTTTAGAATTTAGTCTCTGGGGCCGCATTACAGCATCCGTGATCGAGCAAAATAACGAAGGGTACGACGAGATAAGTGTCTATCAATCTTGTACAATTTCGCTCGATCACGGATGCTGCAATTCGGCCCCTGGTCTTCGAGTTTAGCAAAATCAATTTTTTTTGCGTAATTCAAAAGCAAAATATCTGTGGTCACAAGGAATAACGTCTAAACTCAAAGTATCGTAATAAACGATATTTTAATTGCACGCACTACGACCAATTTTTTTGAAATATCTGAACCGTTACAAACAAAATATGTGCAAACATAAGTGATGATCAATTCTGGGCAAAAAATGGATATCTGCATACTTCCAAAAATTGGCAATAAAGTAAATTCCATATCGTTTTTTTACGATATTTTGAGTTTAGTCTTTATTCCCTGTGACCACAGATATATGGAGAGTATACTGTTAAAATTTCTGATAAATACTCAAAATATAAATATCGCAGTATATTGTTAAGTTTTGAGAGCGTTCTTTTGGACTGGAATTTTAATACGTTATTCTACACGCAAATGGCCCTCAGGTAGTAGAATTGTTTATTTTTAAAAAATTTTCCTATTTTTTACCACGTAGGTGTTCACTTTGGACGTAAAAAAATGTACAAAATATCGTAAAATAAAAACTCGTTTTTTTTTAGAGTTTAAAGATGTAAGTATTGCATATAAATAATTTTTGTATATTATTGTATTCTATTTTGTTATAAACAAAAGTTCTCGAAATAAACCTTAAAAATTATGCCAGAACACGAGTCTGCATCCTAAAAGGCAGTTACCATATCGTTTTCTTTTTTAATTTGTTCGTTGAAATGCTAACTACATTCAGAAGTAGCAGATTTAAAGTGCAAAAGTCGACTAAAGTTGGTTTCTAGTGTGGCTGATGGTAAAAAAGGTACGACTTAAAAAATCAATATTTCAAAAAATTTCAGCAATAAATGCATCAGGGTCTAGTTTTTGACGAAACTATAAAAGCAATAAAACATTATTTTTTACTAATACTATAAATAAGTTAAAGCCTACAAAAATATTTTTAATTATCATAAATAAAAAAAAGTTATGGTTACCTTGGAATGCATAATTAAAAGGTTTCTTAAAATTCTAAAAAACTCGCAGAAAAGTTTGCATTGTGTATTTTTGTTGTCTTACACTAATATAATACAAATGTGCAGAATACATTTATTAAGTAAGCAATGACTTACTACACTCTAAAAAATAAGTGTAAGTTTACTGCTATTATAGTAGTAATAATTTGTTGAAAATTGAAGAGAAGTGCAATTTTACTACAACTTTTCAAGTAATCTTTAATTTTTCAATTCAAACGTAAATTTAAGTAAAATTAAACACATGTTGTTGAATTTTGCTACAACAAAAAATCAATATAAATTCATTTTTGAAGCAATCTGAAATTGTTTAAAATTTGACATTAATTTCAGTAAAATTAAACATCAGATGTTGGATTTTGCTACAATATCAGTAGTCAACATTTATACTACTACATCAATTGTATTAAAATTCAGCAATTGTTTAACTTTCAACAACTGTAACAGTCGTGCATGTATTTCTCATTCGAGTTTGCTTATAATCGCGTCAGGACGTTTGTTTTTTGTGCTGCTGTTTTTGTTTATATTTATTACTCTAAGGTACTTTATAATTTCGGGCAGTTTAATAAGTCACTAATATGTATCAGTGCAATATATGTAAAAAAAAATTCATGTATTTAAAAGTGTACAACTCTCACTTATATGTGCATAAGGAAGAGAAATTGAATGACTTTTTCAATTGTTCTGTAAGCCAGTGCAAACATCTTGGATTCAGCCATACCGATATATTGTTATAATATATGGAGTAAAATTACTC
Organism: Dichetophora obliterata; assembly: GCA_963920525.1. Classification (NCBI taxonomy): domain Eukaryota; kingdom Metazoa; phylum Arthropoda; class Insecta; order Diptera; family Sciomyzidae; genus Dichetophora; species Dichetophora obliterata. The sequence continues at coordinate 190,415,839 of OY986436.1, forward strand.
AACAATTGTTAAAATTAACTACTATGAGATTAGCATATTATGAAATATTACCACATTTGTTGAAAAGAAATAATGCAGTCATGTTTAAGTTTTCTATAACATCAATAGTAAATTCAGTGCTTAATTTTACTACAATGTACAAAGTTAAACACATGTTTAATTTTAGAAGGTGCGTAATTTTACTATAGCAACAGACGCAAAACTGTTGCCTACAAGTATTGTAGTAAATTTAAACAAAATCTTTTTAGAGTGTACTGTGTTGAAATTTAAGCGGGACTAGTCAGCTTTAACTGACTAAATATTTTTTTTTTAAATTATTGAAGTCATTTCAAATGGAAAATATAGTTTTTTTTTCGTTTTTTTATGATTTTTTTTTTTGTTTAAAATAACAAAAACAGGCACTTCAAGGATTCTTAAAAAAATTCAGGTAATAACAGCTTTTGTATCCGAATTTCGGTTTTTGTAACATATTGCACAAAATAGCTAAAGACTATGCCATAGCCACCTATGGTATCTTTTTTTAAATTTTTCTTTTTTGGATTTTTGGGGATTTATTTTAAGTTTACAAAATATTACACTTCTAGTTAAAAATTTAATAACGGCTTAGTCATTCATCATAATCACTTAAGATTCTTTACTTGTATTAAGTGTTGTTTCAGTAAAAATTTCAACAGCATTTCATTCAAATTTTTAAAAATTTGAGTTCGTACGATTTTTTTTTATTGCAAAAAGCAAGTAAATAAATTTTTTTTTTATTTGAAAAGGAAAATATTACAACTCTGATATTTCGTATCCAATTTTTATGTTTGATAGCTCATTTCAAGGAAAAATTGAATGGAAAACGAAGTGCATACCAGTTTTTAAAAAAACACTATACCACAAGTGACATTTTTATTACTTCTTTGATGAAATATTAGGAAAAGCTCTTGTAAAACACTTCTTTAATTATCGGACTCTTGAGTGAGTTCTAAAAGTTAATCAAGCGGCTCGAAACTTTATAGATTTCAGTTTTATATCAAATCGAAAATTTTTCATGTTCGTCAACAAAAATAAAACTTTCATAAATTAAGGACACCTTAATATAATATCTTCTATGGGCAAAAAGTAAGGTGAATTTTTATTTAAACTTTGCATATATCAAGGTCATGTAGACAGTTTTCTTCGATTATCACGGTTTCATTATAAACTCCTTCCGTTCGGCCAAACTGTCAACATGGATATTTGAGCGTTATTAAGAATAAATGAAGATTTTTTCATTTTACAACAAAATATACCTCACTTATTGCACAGTGATATACATTGCTTAAATATTCTTTACAATAGAGAATGAAATAGTATTTTTATTTTTAACAATTTGTCTTGAGTTTTGACCAAAAAATTATCATTTGTACCCAAGTGCACTGAGATGGAGTGTGGGTGTCAGCGTTTTGTGTGTCTGTGTGCATATTTATGTTGATTTTCGAATCCTTGAGTTCTCTGAATGTAACGAAATTTTTTGTTACACTACTCCTCCTCCCCCACTTTATGTGGTGTTTAAGTAGCTTAGCTATTTATTCACAGACCGCCAGTTTATGAGGTTTCTTATGGGCTACGACAGTGATTTTAAGCGTAATAAATTGCAAGACAAGTCTTAAGGACGACTGAAAGTCTTACATCTTTTCAGCACCAAATACATGAAATGTTCTTTAAATTAATATTAAACAAAAATATTGTGTCTGTTTTGAAAATTTTATTATTTTCATATGTTTGCAAAAATTTTATGTAGAACATAAAAATTTTAAATGCAAATTTCGATATGATGCATTGCACTATGGGGCCAATGATCAGTTTTTGAGGCAATAAATGACATGAAAGAGAAAACTTTCAAATATCGTACATACCAATCCAAAATGCCACGCCCATTTCCAGTAGGTGAATTAAAGTGCTACTGCGGTTGAAGATCACTTGGAAATAATAAGTTTCTGACTTTCAATTAGGTCCATTCGCTTACTGCCTCACCCACATTTAGGGACAGGAAATGTATGCATAGCAATAGGCGGCTCTTGAAATTTAGCGATAATTGCATCATTCTGTTCGAGATAACATTTATTTAGCAACTATCTTTAAATCACAAAATAATTAATATAAATGCATATCAGAAAATTACTTAAAAGACTAATAAATTTCTTGCTGTTTGAGTGTTCACCACATACTGGTTATTTGGATAGTATCATTAATATTTAATCAATCTAAAAGGAGAAAATTTAAATAATATGTACAAAATGTTGTTTTCTGTAATAAATACTTACTCTAAACTTTCCTGTTTCATTAACTTCTAATTCGAAATAAAAATTAAATTAATCTTCTGCATCCTCTCCAGAATCTGAAATATCTATATTTATACCTGTACTTCACGTTCTTGGCAGTTTATACTCAGGGATTTCAGGAATCTTTAAAAGAGGAATAATTTTTCTTGGAAGCTGCAGAATTCTCTTTTTTGAAAGACGATATTTCAGATACAAACTTGATAATAACGGGTCAGAAGAATCCAGGGCCATTTTAAAAACCTCCATTATATTATGCTCCCTATAATACTTTCGTGTATGCTCAATGCGGTCCTTTTTATAACATTTATTTCTCGCCTCAGAAGCATTTTCACCAGCAAATTCGAGAGTTACGATTGACGCTTGCAATATTTGTGAAGAATGCGCTTAGGTTTTATGAAAGATCGCTGACATTAGGTACCATTCGTAATTTTTAAACTATATATCTGCAGATTCATAGCATCATTTTTGCGGAGTTAATTGTAATAAGAATTATATGTAAAAGTTTTAAAATTTCGATATTAATGTTCGATAATAATTCCGGATTAGAAAATGCTTTTCGTGCCATTTTGCCATCGTTCGTGGAGCCGCTCCCATTACTTTTCGGCTTATGGACATGAAGACCCATTTTTTGTGGCATCATACATATTTTCGATGAAGCCAGTAGCAGGGCCGAAATTTCCAAAAAATTTGCTAGTGATGTTTTCCCTTTCATATTGAAAATGTTGTTGTTGTGGTTTCTTTGGAAAAAATTCGTTAGAGCAATTAATTGCTCTAACCTGACCTAAAGCTCAATAAACGATTTTAAACCATCAAATAACTAGAATTTGTATTTAAAATCAAGAATAATTTAAACTATCAAACATTTAGAATTTGTATTTAAAACATAAAAAATTAATAAAAATTAACAATAATAAATAATAAGGTCATATAGAAATCTTTTCATATAGAAAATTGTTCTTGAATTTCACTCTTTCTCTTTAGCGTAATAAGTTTGTCCTCAACACTCCGAATTTGCTATTTTTTAATGTTAAGTCTATATGAAAGACTAAGGACAAATTCAAAACGTCGAATCCAGGCGTGTAATGGGCTTATACCTTATTTTAATAAATTCGATTTTGACTGAAACACCGATGAGCTTAAATCTTTAATCGACGAAAACTGTTTCGGATTTCCACGACATATCGGACACGACTGAGTACTTGCTCTTTTTTCCGTAAGTACATTTAACACTTTTCCATCAATTAAACTCATAACAAGCCAGTTCTTTACAGTAATATTTCTACTGTTTACCATAGAATATTCCAAAGGCTTAAGATTTGATATTTGCACATCTAGATTAGTTTTTTCTTGAAATATATACTTTTTAGTTTCATTTATAAATTCATTTTGAAGTGGTCGGCAAAAACGGACGATTGCATTACTTTACGTGACTATTTTTAATGGTATAACTGAGGTTACAAAGAGCTTTGCTCACTTACACTTTCCGGGGCATTGCTGTTAAATATTTGTTTAAATGCACTTTATCCTGTGGAACCGTCGAAACCGTAACTTAGAACCAAATTGACTTCACTAACCTCATCCATTCGCATCAGAACTTCTTCCTGGTATGACAAAATTATTTTTGCCATATGATTAACCAAACTTTGGAGAGGAATATGTGCCAATGAATCCGTTACCATTAGTACATCGGGTCGGCATTCCAACTTGCTCTTTTGAATTTTTATGTAACTGAGGAAAATATCGCAGTTTTTTTACTTATTCATCACTCTAATGTTCGTATACTCTTGTTTTGTTAAATTATTCTCGATCAAGAAGCTTAATGCTTCTTCACGGGAGAGTGATAATGGCATTTTCTAGTTAGAAGTTATTTTTTCTCATTTCAGTTGGTTGAAATGGAGATGAAGCAGCTTTCTTTACCCCTTAAATACCCAGTGTATCTTTTTGGATACAACCAAGAAAATTAAATACTTCGTTTAAAATATCAAAAAAATTTAAAGACTGGATAAGTTTTACTCAGAAAACTACAATTAACTAACAAAAATTAAATTATTTGCATAGCTTTATTAGCTTAGAAGATATGGACCTCCAAAGTCAAAAAATAAATTTTTTGAATTTTTGCGAACAGTTTACTTTTTGACATGAAATATGTCTAAAATTATTAACATTTTTAGAGCCGAAAAAAATAATAATAGTGTAAAAATATGTGTTTAGCCGATATGCAAGTTTTCATTTAATTAAATTGCATGCGTCAAAAGTTATGCTGCTTTTAATGGTTGTATCCTAAAAGATACGCTGGGCATTCAGCCATGTACCTTTATTTGCTTTGCGCTGACTAGCAGGAGAAGAGTTTTGCTATTTTCATTTGAATTTCGTGCGCCAATCGCAGAAGTCATTTGGTTTTGTTTAGTTTTTTGACAAGCTTTAAAGAAAACTATCGTTTCTACTTCTTGCTTCTTGTTCTTTGCATGATCTTTGTAACGAGGGAAGGTCGTGTATTCTAAATATTTAAAATTAATTTTTTGTTAATTCTAAATAAGAGTAAAAAATTGTTTACATTAAAATTCTACCTAAAGACAATGACTGGTTTTTTAAAAGTTGGGAGAGTAAAGTTGACTGAAGATGAAGTTTGTGAGTTACTGTGTAATAATAAAGGCTTCGGCTATGACAGTACTGATGATCTCGATTATGAAGATGAAAATGATCCAAAATCACCACCCTTGTTAGAATCTAATGACTTGGTTTTAGTAACTGATAATATACACGAGGGAAATCAGGATGAAGAGGACGAAAGTTTTGACCTAAATATGACAATTCAAGAGGATTTTCTTGACATGATAAATGATGATGAATCGATTCTTCCAGAACTACATGAAGAAGCATTTAACAATGACGTCCATAACAGCGCTTGGGATTCATTTCCCTATGAGTTTAGGGATGTTAAGATAGATCCCAAGTCGTCTGAATTCAAAAGACTTATATGGAAGAGTAATAATCTCCAGTTAAATAAGAAGCAGATACGTTTCAGAGGTGACAGTAGACTACCAGAGAATATTTCGCAACTGGAAACTCCCTTTCAAGTTTGGGCATATTTGTTTCCACAGTCCTTGGAGGAAACAATTGTTGAAGAAACAATTAGGTACGCCCATGGGTAAAAATCCTTTAAATTTAGTTTATCTGACTTACGCAAATTCATTGGTATATTGTTTTACTCTACTTATTTCAATGTTCCCAACATCAGAGATTGTTGGTCTGAAAACAATAATCGATATGTTCAGGTTATTCAAAAGTAAATGACTAGAAACCGCTTCGAAAAAATTAGAAAGTATATCCATTTCAACGATAAAGATAAGCAGTATGATCGTCAAGATCCAAATCGTGATCGCTTATTTCTCATCAGGCTAATAATTGACACCCTCAATTCAACTTTTAGTTCGGTTCCTAAATTAGAGCGGTTGAGTGTAGATGAACAAATGTGTTGACTAAAATAGGGCACTACATGAAACAATATTTACCAAATAAGCCCAAAAAATGGGGCTTCAAGCTATTTGTTATGTGTGATACTTCAGGATTTGCATATGAGTTTGAAGTTTACAGCGGAGCACCTGAAATACCACGACAAAACGAGCCAGATCGTCAGACTTCGGCAAATATAGTCGTAAGATTGCTGCGAGAAGTACCACGTTATCAAAACCACATTGTTTACTTTGATAACTATTACACGACCATTCCTTTGCTGGTCTACTTAAGAACTCAGGGAATCTTATCAGTTGGAACAATTCGTCGAAACCGAATTAAAAACTGCAAGCTACCTGAAGAAAAAACTATGATGAAATATGATCGCGGAACTAGTAAAGAATTTACTGCAAATATTCATGGAATAGAAGTTACTTCACTGTCGTGGAAGGATAATCGCGTTGTAAATCTCGTTTCAACATATGTTGGAGCGAAGCCCATGGATGGTGAACTGTCAAATGTTCCTTTGACTGTTAATCGGTTTGACAGGAAAGAAAAGTCCTTAAAGACAATTCCTTGTCCACAAATCATAAAAGACTACAACAACCATATGGGTGGTGTTGACAGTATGGATAGCTTCATGGGACGACACAAAATAATAATGAAAAGTCGGAAATGGACCATGAGACTTTTTTATCATTTGTTAGATATGACTTGTGTCAATGCTTGGATTCTGTATGAAAGGATCAACAAGGATAAACATGGATACAAGCATCTTCGTTTTGTTTATTTTAAACTTGAAGTCCCGGACATGTTGTTTTCGTTCAATTCGACAAAACCCACGAATGGGCGAGGACGACCTAGAGTTGAACACCTTCTTCAGGAAAAAAGGATGAGGCTCAATAGCAACTCCCCACCACCTAAGGATTTAAGGACGGATAACATGGATCACTGGCCAGTGAAGGATAAGAAAGGAGGATGCAAGTTTCCATCTTGCTCCGGACAAACAACGATAAAATGTATAAAATGCAATGTAAGTTTATGCATAACTAATGATAAAAATTGCTTTTTGAATTTCCATAAATCCCAAATAACTTTATTTTATTTTGAAACAACTATTTATGAACTGAATTGAATATTTACGGTTTTATGTTTATGTACTTATGTAAAAAAATCAAATATATATTTATGAATTAAAGCTGAACATAGTTTTATAATTATTAATTTGTGTTACTTTTGAATTATAAAGGATGAAATAAAACTAAATCTTACAAAAAACTTGTTGAATTATTTTCACACCGAGATAAACTACAATCATGGTATAAGTCGGAATGCCCAGTGTATCTTTTTGGATACAACCATAATTTTCTTTAAGAACAACTATTAAACAAAATTTTTTTCGAAAAAAATAAAAACAAGTTCGTGTTCAGGGAATCATTTAACACCATATATATTTTTTTGACTGAAATCGGCGTCACTGGGCATTTAAGGGTTAAAATAAAATTCAAATAATTTTCTTTTGATAAATTAGCTGAAATAGAAATATGACCCACATAAGGACGGCCTTTTTTCTTTGCAACATCACTTTCTAATAGATGGCATACAGTCACATGAAATAACCACACACTTTCATTTTTTAGAAAACACTTCGTGATCCTCCGGTTTTTTAACCACTTTTGGTTAACATGTGCACAGAAATTATGAATTTGTTTTTTCACTGTCGTCATACAGTTTTCATTGACAGTTCAATAAATTTTGCGAGAATCCAGCTGATAACGTTAATGGGTTTTTTATTATTTTCTAACCAAAAGTTAAATATATCCAAATTTTTAAGTTTTACGCTATCTGGATATAGATTTTTATAAAACGAAACAGATTGGAGCAGATAATATTCCATAATTATAATTTTCCAAAAAATAATAATACCCATTTCTACCTTTCTCCACACATAAAATTTTTCACGGATACGCTCCGTTAATGAAACTTCTACTCCATAGAACATATGGACGACAACAAAAACTAAACAAAAAAAGCAACTCATGTTGACTCAAAAAATTATTTGCATCAAGCTTATTTTAAAATTTATAAAAACATGTTAATTAACATACCATTACAAGTGTTTTCCATTTTACAAAATTTTTTTATCTTAATAGTTTTTCTTTGACGATTAAAATTTCTTTTGTTGTTTGTTTATGATTGAATGTCAGAAAATGTAGCAAAGCAAAAATTGATAACTTTTACCGCTCGGCATGTAGTCATGAGCATGATTGTCATGAGTTCCCACCTGACTTTAGTTTTAATATTGTAGTGTTTCAAAGTGTTATGTATAAAATACGTTTTTATTTATTTTTTTAAATGGTTGACTATAAAAATTTACTTTTTGCCTCAAAAACTTTTCATTGGCCCCATAGTGCTTTGGTCTGATTTACGCAAGAATAGACTTGCTAAAGAATTTAGCTTTTGTTGGCTCCACAAAGCATCACTCATTGTATGCGAGTGAAAAAATTTAATGCCTATAAGATATGTAAATGGCTTATTTTGTTGAAAGAAATAGACAGTGACAACAAAGCAAAAATAGACAATTATAGAAAAGACAGTTTGATCATGGAATAATGAAATTTTTTAGAGGAGTGGATTAGGTCACTTCTCAGCAACTGGTATAAAGTAGGTGTAGCCAAAGTAAGATTGGTGAAAAATTAAATTTGTTGGTTTTTTTGGGATTTTTATTAATTTTTTAACCTAAAACCAGGGTCTGATATGTTGGTAGCCACATAATTTTTAAATTTAATTTTTTCTAAATAAAATCACACATATTAAAATTATTTAAGTCATTTTAAATAAGCAATATATTTTTTCTCGTTTTTATTTTGTGTTAAATAAGCTAGAAACAGCCACTTTATGTTTTAAAAAAAAGTCAAGTGTCAAAAGCTATAACTTCTAATCCGAATTTTGGTTTCAAAAAAATTTTACCAAAATATAGTTGAAAGATTTTGCCATTGCCATCCATGATGTTGGTATTTAACGTCTGCATTTTTTGATGTTTGGGAATTTTTTCGTAAAAATTCCCAAATTAAAAATTTGTAAAATGTTATACTTCTAGTCAGGACCGTCTAGAGGAGGGGACAGGGTGTTTCCCCCTGGCCCGGAGTCTTAAAGGAGCCCGGATTTTCGGGAAAGTAAAGTAACAACAAGCTGATCTATTGTTGAGGGAAACAAGGTTGCTTCTTTTCATGAAAATTATTATTATTCTTATTTCTAACCTTGGTTTGTATTGACAATATCAAAAATTATAATAGTGATATTCACTACATTTATTAAATCCTGTTAACTTGCTAAACTTAATAAATTTGTTAAGTCCTTTTAAAATTTTTTATAAAAAAAGACTTAGGAGCTTGTTAGCAAGCTAAGGAGCTCAGCACCGTGTCTTAGTTTAGCAGATACCATTTGTTAAGTTGGAATCGTCAAACTTATTCAGCCCTATAATGAATATTTTTTCATGCGTAATCGGAAAAGGAAGCCTTAATTTTTAAGATAAACCTCAAGAACATTTTGGAAATTTTTTCCAAATTTAAATTTTATTCATTTAAATCGTTCTTGAGCTTTATCTTAAAAACTGAAACTAATTTTTCCGATTACACGTGAAAAATTTTTTATGGTCGGTTATGGTTACATTATGTTTTAATTTAACAAAAATGCTTTGTTAAGGTTTCATAACTTTTTTGTTAATGCAACAAAATTTTGCGTTTTAATAACAAAACTCGTTCGTAGCTCTACCAAAATTATTGTTTACCTAACATAGTTTTTTTGTTAAAACCTATGTAATTAACATTCATAATTTAACATAAAAATTACGTTTAATTGTACTTTTTTTGTAAAATTTCCATTTGTTAAGATTTTGTTGAAACAACGAAACATGTGGTTAGATGTACATATTTTTTTGTTATCATTTCATGATGTTAAAATAACAAAATCGGCTTTGTTGTCATAACAAAAAACTAGGTTGGATAAAAAATAACGAAATTTTTTGTTATGCTAACCTCCTTTTTTTGTTAATTTAACATACATTTTTTTCGGTGTAGGGCCGAAATTGCAATAAAATCAGCTAGTGATTTTTTTCCTTTTCATATTGAAAAACGTTGTTGCTTTTGTTGTTGTTTCTTTGGAAAAATTCGTAAGAGCAATTAATTGTTCTAACCTGACCTAAAGCTCAATAAAAGATTTTAAACTATCAAACAACTAGAATTTGTATTTAAATCATAGAAAATCAACATTTATTTTTATTTATTTTTTCATCACTTATTTTTTATATATTTTTATTTTTAACCCTCCGTGTGTCCACTTTGACGATATCGTGCTTAAACTTTTTGTGGTTTTGCAATAACTCATATATGCACTTTGAGCACGACCTGAAAATATTTATTTTTCTCTTGTTATTTATTTGTTTATATAATAAACAAATCAACTTTTTATCATTTCAAATAAATTTTTTACATTTTCCCATTAGTATGTAAAAATACAAAAAACAAACATAAAATGCAAAAATGCAACCGCTTTTTCCGTTTTAGTGAGCGGAGACAGAGACTTGCCACACGCGAATAGTCTTGTCAGAGTAGCCAGCGAACAAAGTCTGGCCATCGGTGGACCAGGTCAATGACCAGCATTGTGGTTGATCGGCCTTGGAGGTGGGGGAGACAACCTCTGGGCGGAGTTCTTCGACCGTCTTTTTGCATGCAAGATCCCAAATCTTGATGGATGGACCATAGGCCACGCACAGCCAATAGCGATTGGGCGAGAAGCACAAAGCGTTGATGATGTCAATGTGTTCCAATGTGTACAAGTTCTTGCCGTCATTCAAGTCCCACAGCAGAGCCTTGGAGTCCTTGCCACCAGATGTGCACAAAGAACCGTAGGGAGAAACGGTCACGGTGTTCAAGTAGCCGTTGTGACCATGATGATTGTTCTTCAACTTGCAGTTAGCCAAGTTCCAGACCTTGATGGTACGATCCCAACCACAAGACACGATAATGGGGTTCGAGTGGTTGGGCGAGAAGCGTACGCATGATACCCAATCAGTGTGACCATCTTCTTGGATGGTAAACTTGCACTCAGCCAAAGTATTCCACAACTTGATGGTCTTGTCCCGAGAGCCAGACACGATTTGACGATTGTCGGCAGAGAAGGCGACTGAGAGCACATCCTTAGTGTGATCTTCGAAGCGACGAGTGGTCTTGCCAGCAGCCAAATCCCACAGACGCAGAGTTTTGTCCCAGGACCCTGACAGAGCGTAGTTGCCGTCAGATGAGAGCACAACGTCGCTGATGAAGTGAGAGTGTTCGTACAGGCGCTTCTGGGGGAAACCGTAGTTGGTATCCTCATCGCGAGTCAACTTCCAAACAATCAAGGTCTTGTCACGGGAAGCCGAGATAATGGTATCGGGATCCTTGGGGTTGGTTGCAATTTGGGTTACCCAGCCATTGTGGCCAATAAGCGTTCCACGCAGTTGCAAAGTCTCAGACATACTTTTTGTGGTTTTTCGTGGAGCGTTAAAATTAACACAAGTTCACCTACGAAAGGTTTCAGTAAAAAGGAAATCAAATCAAAATACAACTAAAGAAAACGTTAAGCCTTTTAATGAACAGCTGCCAAGCCGAAAGTGGACGAAATCGTCATTGGAACATAAAACGTAACTTTTTTGCGATTTTAGGTAAGTAAAAATGTAGCATATTTTTGTTGAAAATTAAGTATTTTTTCATACTTCTAATTATTGTTTATTAAAAATAATGTGTTTTTGTTGACAAAAGTATTTTCAAAAATATGTTTATTAGGACGGATCGATTTAAAAATCGCCTATTGCTCAGTGAAGATCGTATTCTAGGGATCAAAATAAGAAACTTTGCCCGAGGAACTGTACCTCTAAAACGAATTCTAATGTCCCAACTTTTGAATTTTGTGAAAAAAATCACCATTTTAGGCACTTTATTTTATTTATTTTTTATTTATTTTATTTATTTTTATTATTTTATTTATTTTTTCTCTTTAGAAATTTATTTAGTCAGAACATAATCAGAACATAAAAAAATAAGAAATGAAGTGAACATTCCAAATCAAAAAGTTTACAATGAATCCATCATCCCCTACACCGCAAGATGAAGCAACAACAACACCAACAACTATCGAAAACCCAATGTGTCATATACCCAGGCATGATGTTACTATTTTTGGTGTGTCTATTGATTTGACTGATCTTAATTTACCAACCCATCTGGATATTTTGAGATATTATTTTTACTTGAACGAACAAAAAAGTTTTCCTATAAATCATTCTCTATTCAAGTACAAGATAACTTGTTTGGAATTTGGGAAAAATTTGGTATGGAAATAATGCTGAAAAAAGTGTATTTAATAAATTAAATAGATTGCTTTACAAATATCAAGACCAAATCAAGAGAAGAAACAAAACCCAACAATTTCCAGAGTATGTAGGATCTCTGGAAACAATTTTTTACATTGGAACATGTAAATGCGATTTGAAGGCAGCTCCATGTGCATGCGACTTGGTTCCCGAACGCCTGAAAGAGTTTATGCACGATCAACATAATCATAGAAGACTAACAATGCATGCATTTGTGATGGAAATTGAAGAGCAAGGAGCAACGTCTATGTCATCAATGCCAACATACCAAGATCCCGATGATTCAACATACGCACCGCCACCGGTTCAATAAGATATGGATAGAGGCACAAGTTCACAATACACAGAAAGATACGATTGTTTCAACTTTGCCTTGATATGTGACAGATTTGGTGTGCCTGATAGAGTAGCATCAGCATTGGGAACTGCTCTTTTCCAAGATTTTAAAATGAAAAATATGCATGGCAAACCTCTCATCACGGATAAATCGAAAGTTTGCAGAGAAAAAGAGAAATGTAGACAAGTGCTTCGCAAACGGTTAGATGATACCAATTTGTTAGCGTTTTCATTCGATGGCAAAAAAGATGATACTTTAACGAGAGATAAAATTTATGAGAAGTATCATACTAGGATGGTAAAAGAACCTCATCTTGTTATTTTGCAAGAATCGAATTCTGAATTGATTGGTTACGTAAGACTGGAACATGAAACCGCTGAATACAAAACAACCAAATTAAATGATTTTTCAACGATAAAAATATACCACTGGATACACTGACGGTGAGCCAACAAACACTGGCCCACACGGTAGAATTATACAAAAATTCGAATTGCTGTTACAAAGACCATTGCATTTGTTCGTTTGCCACCTACACTTCAACGAACTCCCTTTTTTTTTCATTTGTTTGATAAATCAACCAGCACTGGACCTAGGTCGGCATCCGGAAAACTGGGCAAACATATCGATACTTGTGAAACTCTTCCGGTAAGTTATTGCTATCACTAATTTATTATAATTGTCAACCACTTTTATCTATTTTATTATTATATATTTTCAAGTGGTGGACGGCTTCCAGAAAATTGAGTTGAAAAATATGCCCCCTGCTCCAGAAAAATTTAATTTTCCACCGATTCGAAGTACTTATACGACATGGCCCATGCAATTTCTAGCGGCGTGGTTTCGGTGGATCTCGCTAACATCAAACCAGGGAAAATTGTACATTCTCGCTGGCTCACCAAGGCCGCTAGACTATTACGATTATATGTGACAACGGAAAATCCAGATACAAATTTAAGAATTCTGGTTGAATTTATAATTAAATGTTATGTGCCAATGTACTTCAATATCAAGTATTACAGCTCTGTCGTGTACGGTAGTGCATTATTTTTCAAGTTCATTAGTTGGTCACGATTTCTAGAACCTCGTTTACGCAAAATTGTCAATCAAGTAATTACAGATAATTCATATTATGCGCATTCGGAAAATATCTTGTTATCAATGTTGTTTGATAATTCTACGCTGTCATACCGATTTTGACGACCCAACGGAACTTAGAGCTTATAAAAAACCAGATATAAACTTTAATTGCACAAGTTACACGGAAATGATCAATATAAATGACATAAATAACGTATTTGAACCACCATTCACGCGAAGCATTCCGTACGATACATTGAAAGAATATTTAAATCAAGATGATCCACCGTTTAATGAGCCAAAAATTCCATCACACATACAAGGAACGGAACGACACGTTCAATTGCTAGCTAGCGTATTCAAACGAGTGATACCGGAAAATGTAGAGGCTGTTATGGCAACGACATTAGAGAGCCGTGCGAAATTGCCCAGACTTGAAAGTAAAAAAGACTTCAAACAATAATTTTTTTTAGTTTCTTTTTTATAACTAAGTTAAATTCATTTTTTCATTTACATATGTTCTGACTAAGTAAATTTCTTAAGAGAAAAAATATTTATTATAAGTAAATAAATAAATATTATTATAAATAAATAAATAATAAATAAAAATAAAGAAAAAAACATAGCCATTTCGCTGATTTTTTCATGTGAAGTGCCAAAAATGGTGATTTTTTGAAATTTTTGTATGGAGAACACCCCAGGGGGTTCCAGGGGATGTGCCACTTGCATGGGTGGATCGGCCCTCCAAAGTTAGTGGGGATCGGTCATACATTTGGACTCGATTGGGGCACTCTAAATAGGTCAAAGAGAGATTTTTTTCAAAATTTGACCCTACGGGACAAAAGTCAAAAGTTGGGGCATTAGAATTCGTATTCGTATTCGTTCCTCGGTCAAAGTTTCTTATTTTGATCTCTAGAATACGATTTTCACTGAGCAATGGGCGATTTTTTTGCCTCCCCACAGATCGACCCGGCCTAATGTATATGTAACTTAATTGCTACTGACTGAATTAATATTTTTGAACAAAATCTTTTTTATTTTTCCATAAATAGCTAGCATAAGATACTCTTAGGGCAATATTTTTTCCAGAAACACTTGAACTTTAAAATTGTTTTTTAACCAAAAAAAGGTAATTTTTCAGGTGACCAAATAATTACGGTTTTCAAAACGAAGCCAAACTTAGGCAGATTTTTTTAAAAGGCCTGTATATAAAGATAAATTCTATGGAACATTTAATTTTTTTATATGTTTGTTAGGCCCAGAGATATGAATTTTTTATGAAAAGTAAATAAACTCTCATTTTTGACAGTTCCAAAATTGATTGCGCAAAACTGTAAAAATGGTTGTAAAAAAATCGTTTATTCAAAGCAAATTTAAGGTTAAAAGATGTATGTAAAGGTGTAAAAATAATTTGGACGAAATTGTGGACACAAAATGTATGCAAAAAATATATTAAATAAATATATATTTATTTTTATTGCTTTCATTTCTAAAAAAAAAAAATTGCAAATATGGTTTCGATCATCATTTCAATCGTCAAAATAAAATGAGAATAAAAAATATTTTTTAAAAACAATATATTAGATCATTAAAATATTAGAACATAAAAAAGGTAAAAAGCAGAAATATCCAAAACAAAATTTCGTACATGACAAAATCAAGAATAACATGCAAAACGAAAGTCGTTAAGTATGGAAAAAAGAAATTTGATAACTTCTTCATTATCAATATCAAATCTTCGATGCACACTCATCAACTCCAAGGCAGTTAGTGTCTCTTGTCCTGTTGAGTTTCCTAAGTAAGTTTTTAGCCTTTTCTAATATTAAAATGGATCGCTCTGCAGTACAAGTAATAACTGCTATAGTGGTATGTATTTTTAAAAAAGATAAAGTGACGGAAAAAACTCTTTGTAGCATTCAGTTAATGCTTTCTTTGCAGATGAAAACGTATTGCAGCTTCTTCTTGAACCTATTTTGTTTTCCACAAATTATATTCTGCAACTAATGTTTCGGTGTCAAAAAAGTCGTCGTATAAGGAAAAATGAGAGGAAAATATGGCTTAAGCTTGCGTATATATTGTAATTATTTTAAGTTATTTTTTAAGGTTATTTAAAGAAATGAGCGGCATATCCTTGTTTTGAAAAATTTACGGCAGCGAAATTTTCGTTGCTTTTGCTGTTCTGCTGAAAGCAAATAAAGCCCACGAAAAGTGTTGCGACATAGGACACGCGAATGTTTTAGTTGGGCTTGTCACCTTGAATCGAAAGTATAAAAGTTCCACATTTCGGATGAAAGAGGGGGTCAGAACCCCTGAAACTCCCCTTAACATAGCCTTGACCCCATCTACCAAATTCTCCAGATTTAGTTCCGTGCGACTATTTCCAAACCGGGAAATATGGAAATCATACACAAACACAAACAATACTGAAGCCTTTTTTGAGGACCTGGATAAAATCTATTATTTGGTAGAAAAAAAAATGGAGAAACACTGGGCTAAATGCATCAATCCAAAAGTAGACTATGTTAAGAAATAAAACGATTTTTTCCGAAAAAAATACCATTTATTCACAACGTCGCTGAGTTATCAAATTGCACTTGTATATTAGCCCGTCATCGCATTTTTTTGAAAGAGTGCCTACGGTTAATCTAGGATAAAATGTAACAATATTGTATGCGTGTTGAAATACAAAACTTTTCTAACTTAACAGTTCCCCTATTTCAATTCGTCTATAAAAAACTAAATACTTATGATGACAAACTTTTCAGCCAGAAGCACAAACGTATTTCCACACTCAAAACTAACACCTTCCCAAACAGCTGGAAGCAAGCAACAGGAACAGTACTAAAAGAGAAAAATCCACTTTTTTATTTTGTTTTGCTTCTGCTAAAACGAATTCAATTCAATGCTTCAATAAAAGCTGCAAAAATCAATGCATGACCCGAAGGCACAATTTAAACAACGTTTAAATTTCAAGCAGAAGGTGGCACTTAGCTGTGGTAAGCGAGAATAGTGTGAGCAGCATGGTCAGGGGGAAGAGAGGGGGAGAGCAGCAAGAGTAGCAAGTGAGTCTATCTAGACAAATGAGGCAATCGAAGCAAACCAGGCCAATGCGTTAAGCTCCTATTTAATTATTTAAAAAGCTTTTATCGACAAACTAAAGGGAACAAAAATTTAGCTTAAGTGAAAAGTTGAATTGAGTGTGCAACAAAACTGCTCTGCAGAAAGGAAAGCAGAAGGTGTGTAGTATTGGTATAGAAAGGATGCATAAATGAAGACGAAACTAGCACAAAATGAAGCTAGGACGTTGCAACAATGAAAGTAAAAGAAACCGCCGTATAAAAGCACTTGATTTATGCTTGACCAAAACACTCTCACAGAAAACACACACTCTCATAGTTATTCCAGTTCATGCAATTCATGCATGAGTTTATCATGCAACAGGAGTTGAGGCAGCATCCGCAACAACAACGGAAAGCTCACTTTAGTTTAATTTTTTTGCAAGCGCTTAAATCACAAAATCGTTTGCTACGGATTGAAAAATGTTGCAACAGAATCAATCAAATCAATGTGTACTCACTCGTGCTATAATAAATTATTTTGTTCACGATTATTCTTTCTGCAAGGTTTGCTGTAGTACGAATTTGTGACACATGACAAAAGACAAAGTGTCATGAGCTAGGAAATGTTATGGGTTTTTTAAAAGTGCATTTTTAAATTATAATTGGAATTATTAGGTTTTAGAAATGCTAGTCGTTGATATTTCGAAATATTCTAAATGCTGGTTTTGTTCAAGAACTCAAAATTTTTCAAATTTTTTTTGATCTATAAAAGAAAAAATTGACCAAATTGTTTGTAGTAGAACAACACAACAATCATCTAAAAAATCAAAAATGCAGTGACGTCGGAAGCGGGGATCAGTAGGAGCAATTGCTCCTTGGCGCTGGAAGCGAGAAATCAGAGAAATAAATTTTTCAACAGATTTTTTTGAAACATTGTTTTTAACAGTTTGAAGTTAAGAAAATAATTATTTTTATTATATAAGTTAAGTTCTTTGGCTTTTCGAATACACTATTTATCCTGCACCTTCAGCTTAGATATAATACGACCAATATTTTGAAATTTTGGATCTTTTTCAAATTTTATAAATCACTTTTGCATTTTAAGTTTTCCAAAGATAAACTCTTCATTGATATTTATTTACATTTACAGACATTTACACTCTGTAATAACTTAAAAATATAGTGCTCGTAGCTTACAAGAGAAAAGAGCCATCTAAAAGTAATTTGAAAGTTGTACAATATGGTATATGCACCAGATTTATGCCCAAAACTATCTGGCGAGCTCGGATAGTTTATTATTTCCAAATTTTTTAATTTTTTGCGGACATTTTATAAATGTTTACAAAATATTGAAGAGAATCCATATTTTGAATTTATGCAAAATGTTGGTAAAATGAGGCACAAACTATAATTAAATTAAATTTTTATTCAATTAGAAAAGCATTTAGGAATTGTGAAATTATTTTTTTTATATTAAAAATTTTAAAAAAAGATGAAAGAAGAAGTATTAACAAGTGGTTTTATAAAATAATTCTAAAGGAGCGCACAAATCACGAACAATAAAAAGACTCATATAATCCACATATATTCAAGGGCGTCCGCAGGATTTGTTCTAGGGAGTCAAAGGCATAAAGAAGTCTAGAATGCACATAAAGAAAATGTAACCTATTTATTTTCTGAGACGTTTGGTACTAATTTTGTTATTATGATACGCCGGTTGACACACGCTTGTACACATAAGAAAATCATATATATTGAAATTTAAATTTAATTTTTTTCATGCAATTTCAAAAATTTTTTTCTCAACAAATATTCTTCACTTTTTAACTTGAGAAGTTGGAATAACTTTGGGATTTATTCGATTTCAAAAGTTATTCCATTTTATTCACTAGAATTTCTCAAAAATATTTTGACATATTGAAGATTTAATATAACTTTCTTTTGATAACTTTTGTAAACTTGTGATTTATCTAAGTTCCAAATATATGACCAGTTATAAATTCTAACTTGGGATATTTGGTGTAACTTATGATTTTCGCTTCAATCACAAGTTTTCACACATTTGTGGTGTGACAACAAAATTTTTACTATAAAAACATTTGAAGCACGTATTATTTTATCTGACTAGAAACGATACAGTTCACAATATTTTTATGCACAATATTAAAAATTTATGTTAAAAATGCTGTATGCTAAGAAGAAGGGGTTTAATTCACTTGTGAGACAATGTTTATTCAATTCAATTAATATTTATTATAAGATAAACCTCAGAGAGTAGTAACTTGAAAGAAAAGCTTTTTAAGAACACGAGTCGTTCGGAGTCGGCATTACTTGCAGATCTAGTTCTTGATTATTTGTGTTCAAACTTTTAATAACATGCACAACACACAAGCGCGTCGGAAGCGAATTTCATCTGGGGGGGCAGTACAAATGGAGGGGCAGTACAAATGGTGGTGCAAAAAAAGTTCACCAAAATTTCTTCACATGAAACATGAAGAAGAGAGAAAGAAGAGGAAAATATATAATACAAAAATATTATCGTTGTAAAAAAACTGATATTTTGAATAACTTTTCCTTTTAAATTGTTTATCTAGCTAAAAAAGTGCGGGGGCAACTGCCCCCCTTGACCCCCCGCTTCCGACGCCAATGACAACACAATCAAAAGAGGATCGATCAAAGTCCTTGCAACGGCTTGAATTACACTTTATATCCGTTATGACCTGTTTTAACTCCCACTGATCGATGTCAGCTCCAAAGATTACAATCATTAGTTGGGCAAAAGAAACTTCGATGTGTAGTAATATGAAAATGCTGTTGTTATGTGCACAATTATGAGTAGTCGGTACCTACATTTTTGCATTCACAACGTGGAATTTCTACGTGCAGCTGGTGCCATTTGTTAAAGAGAATATGATGCTTGACAATTCCAGTTTGTTGGTCACTCGATTTTCAATAATTAGTAGTGCATAGAGATTAAATTAAGTTATTCCAAAATAAGGCACCATTTCTGATGAATCTTTACAATTTCAATTACTAAATTTTTGTAGATGCCTTTTTGTGTTTAACAGCTCTAGTGGCTGAATTTGTATCATTGAAAGGATGTCAACAGAGCTGGTGCAAATACTCGTGCAGCCTGCTTTTGCTTATCGTCCAAATTCATATGCGTTATTGGCTTTAATGCCCCTTACCTTCTATTGCTCCAAAAAATGATCTTCGACTAATAGGGATATCATTCCTTATCATTCCTCAATTTCTCGTACAAATATCTTCATACTTTCCTCCATTACATTCGTAGTACTTACTAATGGCTTCGTACTTTTTACGAATTAAAATTAATACATTAATTAAATTGCGAGCTTTTGATGAAGTAAGTTTTTAAGAAGGCTCTGTATAGAGTCAATCACTTAGCTGACTAAATAGTCTGTTTCGGAAATCGCTACATTTCCTCTTCAGTAGTCTTTGACTGATTAAGCTGTGATCAACTCACTGTTTAAAGCTGCATATGATTTCACACATTAGGAATTCATTCATTTGAATTATATATAGGACAAATTGAAGTTTCAAGTTTTCTACTTAACCAAATGCTTTAAAATGTCATATGATTAAGTAGTTAAATTAAAAAAGTTCTAAAATCCTTAAGTTTGAGTGCAACTTACAATTACAATTTTGAAAGTTTTTTAACTCTCCCGGATATTTAAAAATTGTAGCTTATGGCTTTTTAATTAAATATGAAGAAATTTGAAAAATTGTCACTGCCTAGGTTAGAAAGTTCCCTCCTTACCCACTCTGAACGCCCATGCATATATTCGACTAATAACTAATAAACCTAAAAATTTAAAAGAAAACTAATTTCAGTGTTTTTAACTAATGCACAGCTGCGTGGTTTGTTTTTATAAGAAAAATTTTTCAAGAAGATTTGGAGAAAAGTCGTAATATTTAAGGCATTCGGAATTTCCAACAAAAGCTTCCAACATCTGGCAACTTTACTCAATAACAAACCAAGTTATTACCGCGGTTATTAATTTAAAACTAAAGTATTTTTTTTTGGTCGTCAACTATAGAGAAAAAAAAATTGTTTTAAGTACAATGCAAGTACTTTTACCGAGAACTATATCAAAATGCACATTGTGTCTGACCATTTTTTAAAAACTCCGCAAGCCATCATTGAATACAGAGTAAGTGATCATGATCCTAAAATTTTTCAAGAATATTCAATTGGATGAGCGCCAGGAAACTACTTTTGTGACAAGCAACGAATAGCTGGAGAATCTGCATATCCTCTAAACCGTAATGTCATAACACCTCATCAACAAAATAGTGCAGATCTATCCCAAGAAAAGAGGGTCAAATTTTACTAATACTTTTCCAAAAACAGAGTCCAACCAACCAACCAACAGAATCTAAGTGGAAAGCTGTTATGGCAATCGAAAAGAGATATTAATCAGCTTAAAAGAACTTCGTTTCCGGATGTCCAACGAAAAAACTATAAACACTGTTGCAAGTGGATTTTAGCTAACTGTATTTTGCACAAAATTCTGCAAGAATTAAACTTCACCTGACTATGGTTTTGGAGTTAAGTGATTAACCGCGAGAAATATATGAAATCGAAGAAATATAAGAACCGCTTAAGCAGAGTTTGTGATGAAACGTTGAAACACATATGAAATTTTCTTTTTGAAGTGAAACTTCTTAGACGGCGATTTTATTTTATATTGAGGGCAAACCCTCCCCTTGGGGCACAAAGATTTTTTAACCTCCAGGAACTATAACCCTCCAGGAAAAATCGGAAGGCTTCTATCTAAAAGTGATAAAGAAACATTTCCCACCGTATCTTTCGGAAGCTTAAGGTTAAATTTGTATTTATGTTGTTTCCAAACCGCTTCTTTAAGAATGCATATGGAAACTTTTACTTATTGTTAAGCAATGATAACATAAAATATTAATATCATTGTTTCCTAGCTGCTTATTATAGAATTCGATAGTCTATTGGTAGCGCGCTTGACTCTCGTTCAAGAGAGAGAAATGTTTCCACATTTATTTTTTAGACAGCGGAGAGGAATGTTTCCCTTTAATAAATTGCTAAGTAAAAAAGGAAATGGAGTATCCGACGAAAGGGAATGCTTCCTACATTCCATGGAATGCTTCCTGTTTATATCCGGGAATGTTGCCATTTCCTGGAGGGAATAGACATTTTTTTATTTTTTGTATGGGGACCTACAGAAGGGTGACAGATAGAGTATAGGTGTATTCAGAACAAATATTAAAGGGGTAAAAATTGATTGGGCCAGCTCATCTAACACTCCAAGTGATCGTAGTTTTTTTGGAGAAATTTTTTTTTTAATATTTTGTGTTTGTGTATATAGATAGTTTCCATATAGATGAGTTGCCCCTACAATAGATGTAATTTTTTCTCGTTATCTCAAAAATATCGAATCACGTTCATATATCTCATATTTAAGTTATCTCAAATCACTTAAATCAGTAGTACCAGTTGGAGCACCATCCCAATGACAGTGTAAATATTAAGGCTGTGTGCGAATTGATCTAAATGCGACCTAAACTAAATTGGGTCGATAAGGCAGTGCTTCCTAAATAATTTAGGAAATTATCGAGCCACCTTAATGCTTCCTAAATAAGGAAGCACTGCCTTATCGACACTAATTAGTTTAGGTCGCATTTAGATCAATTCGCACACAGCCTAAATAAACAGAATATTTTTTATGCAAATTTTTTTTTTATATATTTTGAGATGCTCTCTTTCTCTGTCTTTTTCTCTTTATCTTTGTCTCTTTCACAAAAACCTTTCTTATTCTTAATTTTAAGACGTTTTACTTTTGTACTGTATACACCAGGGAATGCAACAATCGGTTCTTCTGCCGGTTTTCTGATCATCTGAATGTAAAAGTTCTGCTCTGATTCAAAATTTTGTATCTTCAAATGCTATGAGTTTCGCATAAATTTTAATTATTTTTAATAGTTACCCGAGTAAAAATATTAGCGGTGAACAGCGGTAAAACATAGCCCGCACAGCCGTAAAAAAGTCAAACATGGCCTAAAATAATCGAAAAAGCCCAGCGGCCGAAAGTTGGGTAGGACAACGGCCGTATAAGGCCTATTTTTAGTTGTACTGCTGGTGTACGCACGTCTTATTTCATAAATACTTTAAAACTCTTATCCAACAGCAAAAGTATGCGCAACAAAAAAAGCAAGCCTCACTCGTTATCTTTATTTAATATTGATTTATGTTTTTTCGACCGATTAGTTTGAGTTTTTTTTTTATATTTTACTCTTTTCATTTAACATATTACAAATAATGGTAGTGAAAAAAGTGGTTAAAGGAAAAAATTGTTGCCGCACCTCTTTTACCGCCCACAAATTCATAAAAATGCTTTATTTCGGACTATTTTGGTCATATTAGACTGAAATTCAGTAATTTATTTTCTATTTTTTGTGTGTTGTATCTGTCTTAAAAGAGCGTAAGTGTGTTTAGAAATTAATAATATTAAATAAAATCAATGAAATTTTAGACCTTAGTGTTATTTTCGATTCGAAATTTACTTTTACTTCATACTTCAGTTACATCATTTCTAAATCGTAGTAGCACTGATTTTTCCGACTCGTACAAGCTCAAGTAACTTTCCACTTGATTTGTTTGCTCAAAACTCGAGTATGAGGTTATGATTTAGAGGCCGTTCTATCTATGCGACTCAAACGCATTCACAAATGCTTCCTAAGACTCGTTCTTCGTTCTGTTCAATTTACTGAATTTAGTGAAATGACTACATCATACAATGCTAGATGCTTGCTTTTGAATCTTAAGACCTTGAATAGTAGAAGATCCATCCTTTCACTGCTTTTATATCAATGGTATTGTCTCCGGCATGACTGACTGCCGATCCCTTCTAGACTGAATTAATTTCAATATTCTGTCCAGAAATGTGCGGAGCTTTGACTTTTTCTATATTGGTTTTAGTAGAACTAATTACGTTTTTAATGCTCCAATTAATGGGGCAATAATTGAATTCAATCGTCTGCCAAATTCCATAGCTATATATTTCTCTGTTTCAAAAATAAAATAAGAAATTTATTAAACTCTGTTCTTTTATAAGTTAACATATCCCTCAATTCGTGCAATATCGTCACAACTCAAAATTTAAGTTTTTTGAGTTAAATATAGAGAAGTATGCATTGTTATCATATCTTCAATTAACGGTTTTACAGATACTTGTGTCTTTTTGAATTTTAGCAGTTGTTTCACCTTTTATGTAGCTTTGACGTTTCATTTCTATTTATACCAAAACTTATTTTTAATTTTTACATAATTCTTCAACAACAACGATTTATTTTATCTTATACAATTTTTTAAATAAAAACCCAAGCAAGCACCCTATTTTTTTTTAATAAGGTACCAAATCAAAACGTGACATTTTTCTAACTGAAAAGTATATAATCATATTGTAGCAAAATTGTCGCTACTTAAAATGAAACTTAAATGAATTTTAGAAGGAGGTTTTGTTATAATAATGTTACAACTCAAACAGACACTTGCAAAAATATTGCTTTAAAATTTACTATTGACGTAAAATGCAAAATTTATGATATTTTTGATAGAAAATAAAATGGCCTACAAATATTCTTAAGAATTTTCAGTCCACCTTTACATTAAATGGTCGTGATGTCATTTCAAAATTTGAATTTGTCATGTCATTTTTTGACTAATTATTAAACAAATTGAATTGAAATGAAATAAATAAAAATTAAATGAAATGAAAAAGTTAAGAAGTTTCACTTCTGTACTGTATACATTGATATAGTGTTTTTTATATTCTTTGAAGATGCGCTGGTAGCTGATTTCGAATCTGATTTAAGAATTTCAAATAGTTTTTTGGAACTAGGGTGGACCCTAAAATGTCTTTTCTTGTTTTATACTCTTAAGTCCAGTTTTCAATCCAACTTTTAAATCAATTCAAATCATACGAGGAACATGATGACTGTTCAATGCTAAACGCCTTGTTGCGTCATGAAACAAACATTGATGGCAACGGTTACTGGCTATATTAATGCCTCATAACAATTTTACATCTTAATTTTCAATAAATAAATCTTTTATTCATAAAACATTAAACTCAATTTTTTGATTTGACTATTCATTTACATTATTTGACTTGAAAAATTATAATAATTAAAATTAGTAAAATAAATAAAAATATACAGATATTATTTCAAATTACATACATTCAGAGTTGAAGGAAAAGCGTAAAAAATTCTTTTCTGACGGGGGGGTCCCTCGACCGCACCTTTTTTGTTAGTTTTTTATTATTAAAGTCTTCCATATTTTTGAATGAAAATTTAATCAACTGATTAGTGATGTCACCTTAACATAAAAACGCAGAATTAAGATAACTTTAACAACAAGTGGGATATCGAATTTGTGCATAAAACAAAAACAGTCAAAGTAAGCACGTGCTGAAGTATTTTAAGGTTGATAAACGGCAAAGTTGACACTGTCAACTTTACAGAGCAGATATTTTAAGCAGATTATAAATGTCATTACAGTCAAAGATATGGAGCACTCGTTGCTAAATTATATTATTGCATAGACAACTGTATCGATTGCATCAGCTGAAAGAAATTTTTCCAATTTAAAGATAATTAAAAACTTTCTTCGATAAAACAATTTAATGGCCTAACCACAGTATCGGTTACATAAATTTGATATTGCAAATACAATTTAATATAATATAATCATCGAACAATTGGTATCTTTCAAAGTACGGAGAAGTGAAAAGTTTTAAAAATCGCAATATTTAAAACATAATATATCCATATTATTCATAAAATTAAACACAAAACAATCTTAATATGCAAAATTTTCATTTCGTACACAAATTATTTTTTTTTTAACGAAATATAGGGTATTACAATAGGACGTGCGATTGAACGCGAAGAGATCACTTACAGCTCTGGACAGGTGCTGCTTAAGGAAAAACTTGCTCCAGAGCTTTTAATTTTTTTTTAAATTCATTTACAACGTAAAAACACATTTCCAATGTTTTAAATCTTAAAGCCATTAGAAAATAAGTGAATTGATGAACTTCTAGAACTTGCTCCAGAACTTTAAATTTGTAGACTTTTTTCTTTAAAAATTCATTTACAACACAAAAAATATATTTTCAATGTTTTAAGCTAAATAAAAAGTCTTAAAAGAAACCTTAGAAACTCATTAAATGAATGAGCATCGAAAGCACTGAGTACAAGAAAAAAAAACTTTAGTCGAGTTTTTTTAAAAAAAAATTTTTCCCCGCGCTGACGAGTACAAATATTTTTTAACAAATTGGTCTTTCTATAAACCTAAAAGTTTGTTTTAATTGCTACTAGAAAAATTTTGTAAAATTTGTTTATAAAAAAACTTGTTTATTTGTTTCCTTTTTGAACAAATTTGTTTCTTTTTCAAGCTTTCATTTTTTTCGTTAACAGACAAAGTGAAATAACGTATTTTAATGAAAAATATTTGTTTGGTTGATTTCATTTGACTGCAAAGAGCTAAGCATTCCTCAAAGTGGCAAATTGAAGAAGCCACGTTTGAGCAGCTGTACCGCCGCCATTTTGTTTTTTTTTACAAAATTGAAAATGTATGCATAATATTAATATTCAAAAGGCAAGCAAGCTGCTCCGTGTCCAATATTTCTCAAATTGTTCAGCCTGAAAGTATGCACATCTTAATACATAAAAGGCAAGCATGCTGCTCTGCACACAGTATTTCTCAAATTGTAATTATTTTTTGACAATAAAGTAATTTTACAAGACACACTGTTCTCAAAAATATTTAGCCTGAAATTACCTCTTTTTGCATCCTTTTATTAAAAAGTTATTACTAATTTAATGAAATTCTTTGAGCCTATTGTACC
Source organism: Dichetophora obliterata (assembly GCA_963920525.1). Lineage (NCBI taxonomy): Eukaryota > Metazoa > Arthropoda > Insecta > Diptera > Sciomyzidae > Dichetophora > Dichetophora obliterata. The sequence goes on from OY986436.1 coordinate 190,442,394, forward strand.
AAAAAATATGATTGTGTCAGCCGCGAAACGACACCTGAGTTGTTACGTATATGATGGTTGCAAAGCCAGTTTTTTAAGTTGTGTATGAATTCGATTGTTAGCAAACTCGACTTTTTGCACTTTTACACTTGAACTAATTTTTCAACAATGCTTCAATAATAAAAGTGCTATTTAAAGTGATATATGTATATGTACTTTACAAAAATCAAGTTAATGAAAAATCAAGCTTTAATAAGAGAAAAAAGTGCTTTCCTTTCGTAGAATAGGCTTTTATGCTAGTGTATACATAAATTTTAATTTATTTATTTGAACATTCATGTCAATATGTTAGTTCATTCAATGATGTAAATACTCTTACTTTTTGTAAAAAAATATTGAAAAACCTGTTGTCAATAGAAGTTTCCACCCTTAAGACAAAACAGAGTTATTGATGTAGCAGTGTTCCACGCTTCTATGTTCCATTAGTTTTCATTTTTTTCGTGATTTATACTTGCAAATGTTAAGTACGTGACTTTGGAAATAACCATATATAAATTTTTTTCTACTTTCATTTGAAGCCTTTCCCTGAAGTCACTCTTATGAGTTCTGTACCTTAATTTAAAATGGATTTTATTAAGGAAACTTGCCAATTGAATTTTTTAATAGGCTGAACTATTAAGATAGTAAAAAAAATACATATTTGTTTTCAAAATAGTGTGTGTGAAAAAGGCGTCAAATCGGTAAATGTTTGTAGTCCATTAAACTTAGAATATTTATGAATAAAATTGCAAATAACATAATTAGCCTATGTGTCAATATTATTATGTTTTATAACTTCTCCTTGGTCCAATGCCTTTAACATTTCATTTTCAAATACTTCTTTTAATTTTCTCTATACTTGCTTATATATTAATTTTTATTTCTTTTAAACAAACATCCATTGTCAAAGGCTATATTTTTCTTGTGAAAATTTAAGTTTTTACGAATATTACAATTATGTAAAAGCTTACAATCGTTTCTTTTACATATATAATGTTGTTATCTTTATTGCGGAAGCGGCATGCAAAACATTTCTTTTAAACCGTCAACAACTTTACTTCAATAAACTTAAGTAATTTGGGGTCACACATACGCAGTGGTATCTGCGTTGGTTTATTTATGAATATAAATAAATCTGGAGATACAATTACATTGTTTTTAACTATTATATATATGCAAAGAAAAAGTTTTTTAACAGCACAACAAAAGTTTTTTTAGTACTCAATGTGAAAATTTGTTTACTTGCGTTCTTTGCCATGCGATGTAGACAACGAAATATTCTATTCAACATAAATCAAGCACCAGCACTTGTTCGCTTGCTCAAGTAACACCAAAATATGTCAGCTTTCAAGACATGCCACCAGTTCCAACCACCCACACACACACACATACCCCCGCCATTGCCACACAACCACGTCAATGTCTAAATATGATGAATTTTCTGTTAAATGGTGCTCATGAATAATTATTTAGCGTCATTTAGATGAGTAAATCAACGGCAACGGCGCAGCATGGATTCCCTGCAGAGCATGAAAAGTAGAAGAAAAAGATAAAGTTGCAGAAAATAGCGATGGAAACTGTATCCAACAAGAACAATGACAGGTGAGAATAATAAGTTGATTTTGTTGCTCTTTGTTTGTGGTGAAAAAATAATTTCCTCTGCCTATGAAAAAAACAAAAAATAATATGGGAAAAAAAACAATTGTATTCTGTCATTTCTATTTCAAAGTTAATAAAAACCCCACCCACAAACAAAAGTTATCTAAGTTAAAAAACTTACGAAGTTTTTTATTATCACTGCCAAGAGCAGGTAAGAAAACTTAAACATCTGACCAAGAAATTAAGAAAAAAATTCTACCTAATGGTTTGACTATCAAATGAGTTGCAGAGTTATAAATGCGACGTAATCAAAAAAGAAAACATTATACAACATCGTGATGACTGAAGCTAAAAAAAGCCTTCAGTCTTAAAGAGATAATCAGAAAATTACAATTATAAATGTGTTGGAATGTATTGCAAGAAATTATATCCTGTAACAAAAAAGTTGACACGTGATATTTTAATAGTGTGCAATTGCAACAGTTGACATTTTATTATATATTTCTCTTTTATGTGTGTTCAAACATATATTGAATAATTTTTGTCTGTTTAAACGTGCATGAGCGTATGTACTTAAACTTAACTGTTATGACAACTGTAAATACAGTGTAAATCAAAATATCGACATTTGTTACTTGTTCGCATTGCCAACATTAATGCAGATAAGTAGCGAAGTGGCAGCATTGCATTAATCACCATCGATGTTAAGTGTGTGTGTTTGGGTGTGAACTGGGCTTGTGCAGGCTTCATAACTATGTGTGTGAGTTTATATAGCCATCATTTATTAAAATCAATAAATATTTTAATATTTCATACAAAATTCTTGATATCATTAATAATATTTAATAAATGTGCAATTGACAGCCGGCGCCATATTTGATGGTTATTTTGTTGTTTTCCATGTTTTTCCCCTTGCTTTTTAAAAATGACAGCAACATAGTTTCCAAAAACATTTTGTTGACTATTAAAAAAAAATAATTTTAAAATAATTAAAGTTCACTGAACTCTTGAATTTTAATTTTAAAAATATGAGCGCATAAACACAGTATTTTTATTCATAAAATATTTATAGAGAAACTAATCAAGGTGCCGTTAGAGGAGAATAGAAGAAAAGTAATTCGTATACCTTTAAAGAACACAAAAAAGTACATTTAAACGTCACCTTCTTGAAGCAACTTAGTGGCGACCATAGCCTAGTGGGTAGAGTGCGTGGCCCCTAAGCTAAAGAACCGCGGTAGCCCGGGTTCAATTCCAGCTCATACAGAAAGTTTTTTCAATTGAATAATTTTTCTGTTCGGTCATCACCTCTTTGCAGACACTGGCAAACCTCAGAGAGTAAAAATTGCCATGTAAAGCTTCTTGAGAACATAAGCCGTTCGGAGTCGACATAAAACACGTAGGTCCAGTTCTCGGTCATTTGTGATCAAACATTTAATAACACTTACAACACAATTGATTTATAGAAGCTAGGTCAAAGACTTTCCAAGGGCTGAAATTGCCAGTTTTTTTTTTCTTGAAGAAACTTATGTACGCACCCTATTCAGAAACCCTTCTCTTATAACTGACAGAAAAATTTAAAATATAACACAGTACGACTGTGGTTGGTACACATAAGAAATGTTAACAGAATATGAAAATAGGCTTAAAATAAAGAAATACGTGTCTCGGCGTTTTGCTGTAGCACGTCAGAATTTTGAGAAAATCGATTTTTAAGCTCTGAAGGACCGTGGAGGTTCACTTGTTATGTAGTACTATTATGAAAATTTCTATAAAAACAGAATGGATGAACCGATTGTAATGATTGAGCCAGTTTTGAAAGAGAATTAAATCGAGTTTTTTTTATTAAAAAAATTTTTTTTCTCTGCTAGATGGTGCTTTAATTTTCATGTAAAGTTAAGAAATAACCAAAAATGTACGAAACTCATTAAAAATACCATGTTGTTAATTTTAAATCCAATAACTAAAGTAGAATGTGCTCGCTAGCACATATATTTACATTACATTACATTACATTACATTTTTGGTTATTTTTTAACTTTACGTGAAAACTAAAGCGCCATCTAGCGGAGAAAAAATTGTTTTTTAATAAAAAAAATCCAAATTTAATTCCCTGCTCAAAACTGGCTCAAGCATTAAAATCGGTTCACCCATTCCTTCGAAGCTTAAAAATCGATTTTCTCAAAATTATGACGTGCTACAGCGAAACGCTGAGACACGTAATTTTTATTTTGAGCCTATTTTCATATTCTGTTAACATTTATCATATGTACTCAAAAAAATTTGATTTTGTCGTATTGTGTAATAATTGTTTTACATATTTGTTATTTTAACATGCAAGTTAAAAATTTACCATATTTGTGGAATACGTTAACAGTAAAATCTATACCACCAAAATTTAAATTATGTGATAACAATTAAAAGTTTTGTGCCTTCTTGAGTATAACTTTAGATTCGAATATCCTTCACACAAGCACTGTCGGTGCAAATCGTGAATGGCATCATGTTTGGTACGCTATTGTTAGTTAAAGTCTATACTTTTGTTGCTTAAAGTTTTAGGTTGTTTTTCTTACAAAAATGAAAGCATTTTAAAAACCATTAATTTTTACTGTTTTCTCAAAAAACAACTTTGCCCTTGCGAAGAAGGAAGACATTTTTTTAAGATCTTGACAATCCCAAGCAACTTCTGAGATCTCTTAGAATGTGAAATCCGTAAAAAAAATCGTACGAAATGTTTTAAGGCCTATCCGAAGCAAATTTCGTTCTGTGAGCGAAAATTGAATGAACTTAAAAATAAGGCACGGTGTATTGATTAGATATTTAACAGTTCACCTTTGATATCTTAAACGTATTCTACACCTGAATTTTAGAAAATTTGGATGAAAACCTTGTCTATCCTCCGTTTTCAGTGACGTCATGAAACTTATAAAACATGCATAGCTGAGAATATACTGTAGGGTTATTCTTACTTGATCCAATTCGAAGATAATAATTCCTTACTAGCTTTGTATGTACATTTATATTTGAATACATTCCTCCAAGAAAAGTCGGAAGGTTTCCATCTAAAAGTGATAAAGAAACATTCCCCACCGTATCTTTCGGAAGCTTAACCCATTCATGACAACGTATGATATTAAAGCATTTTTCAAAAATTCCCAAAAAATCCTCAGCCACTGTAAAAATTTTGCTTCCAACAGTGTAAGAAAGCCAAAATGATTATTCAAAAAAAAAAGAATTGACATTTTAATCCTTTTTGTTTACTTGTTCACGCCTGTTAATGCAGTATTAAAAAAAAAGTTTATATGTTACTCAGGTGAGTTATTTTGTTTTATAAACATCAAGAAAACGGAAAATATAATTAAAAAAGTGCATTACGTTAAAATTGAACGCCTATGCTACGAAATAAAAATTTTCCAATTTATCATTTTTCTATTTTTTTTTTATTTTATTTCTTTACTTAAAGACCCCTTATGCGTTTATGATGATACGCTTTGCCACACCCAAATCCTTTGAATTTTTTATTTAAAACTTCAGATTGAAAAAGCTAAACTCAACGGATTCTGGTAGTGGACATTAATGGGTTAAGGGTAGTTTTGTATTTCTGTTGTTTCCAAACCGCTTCTTTAAGAATGCATGTGTAAACTTTTACTGATCGTCAAACTAGAGAAAATATTAATATCATTGTGTCCCAGCCGCTTATTGTAGAATTCAATAGTCTAGTGGTAGCGCGCTTGACTGTCGCTCAGGGGTCCCGTATTCGAATCCTGGCCGAGCATTTTCATAACAAGGGAGAATAATGTTTCCACATTCATTTTTTACACAGCGGAGAGGAATTTTTCCCTATAATGACATGCTATGTAAAAAAAAATGGAGTGTCCAACGGAAGGGAATGCTTTCTACATTCCATGGAATGTTTCCTGCTTATATCCAGGAATGTTTCCATTTCCTGGAGGGATATGAATGCCGGATATACTATAGTGTGATCAAATAGTTGCTAACTGGCACAAAAATAGTGACCGCTGTTTTTTATTTTTGCTTTCATAACTTATAAACATAATCTTTGATCATTTTACACCTAGCTACATGTTTTTAAACTGAACACCATGAAGTTTCGAAATTTCTATCGAAATTTTATATAACTTTTATATAGTTACGATATAAATTTTTATTTGGATAGCGCAATAACATCGAAATTTTTAGTTAATTTTGAGATCGTTGCTATATAGAAATTTCATTCCCAAATAATTCCTTGTCGCGAAACGACATTGTCTCTATTTTTTACCTCCTTTACCTTTTCGATATTATTTTGATATAGAACTTATATAATTTGTTATCTTAAAATGGTGATGTTGAAGTTTATTGTTTTATCCATATAAATAAAACCCTGATTTTATGAAATCAAAATAATCTTTTTTTAATTTCTTGGTTGGACTATATGGCAAACCTCTCTTTCAATAGACGTAATATTTCCAAAAACGTCGATAATATTTTTGACTCTAACGTTTCACAGATGGTGATATGAGAACGTTTTTAGATGGCAATTCATGTTAGGGTAAAAATAAATTTTAGACTCAAGAAAGAAGAAGGAAGAGGAACCTATTAGATAAACAAAGCTACTGCAATTTTATAAAATTTTTTTTTATGAGTTTAACATTTAAAGCATTGATCTTTATACTTGAAACACTGGTGCATTAAAAATTCTTGTCGCATACAGTGTTAAGCTGCAATAAACATAAATGGCTACACTTACCACACTAAAGTATGGCCACCACAAAGTTGGCTTTAATCTAATAAAGTTGTTTACAAAAGTTGCTAAAAGGCTGTTCTTTTTTTTAATTCTTTCTCTACACAAAAAAAAATCTAATTCTAGGCACCAAAAATAAGATGGGGGAGAAAACACACAAAACCATACCTATTTGCATTACGCACAAATGGCAGCACTGTTTAGCATGTACGAACAAGTAATGCAGAAAATTGGTCGGAACGTTAAACTTAAAATGCTTATCTGTATTTTTTGCCTATTTGTTCTGTTATTCTTCTTGGGATGAGGCCTCAAAAATAAATCGGATTTGTTGCCGTTTTTAATCCTCCAGTGGTTTGTGCAGCAACAAAAAAGCACAACGTTGTATTGCCCCAGAGCGCATCAACATAAGGAATATGAAGCCAGATGGCGGCAGCACTCCAGCAACAATAAAAACAACTTGTAGGTTAAGAACACACAAAAAAAAAAACAAAAAAAGCCAAATTGAAGAATTTCCATTGACCTAAGAGATTATATAATTTATTTGATTTAACTTAAGCTGCTAAATGTGGGTGGTCGTTTGAGTTATTATTGTTGTTGATGCTGTTGTTTTAGTTGTTCTTGTTGTTGTAGCTTTTCTGGTTACTCGTTCATCCTTGGGGTCAGAATGCAAAAATATGTATAAGATAGCCTTAGGAACCGAGGTTATGATGAAAATGTTTTTACATGCGGTACAGAGAAGGGAGATGAAGCTGGTATTTGGCTTTATATTTTATTTGGCTCAGCGTTTGCGTTGGCAATTGTTTAATTTGCAAATGGTCTAAATATTGCATGCAGTAAGGAATTGTTGCGAAGGCAAATTTAAATATTTTATGAGAAGATTATTAATCCAAAAAAATTTCGTTTTCACTACGTCAATGTTATAAACTCTTAAAACTTTGTTCTTTGCGTTAAAATATTATTTCAGATGAAATAATAATTGACACAGATAATTCAGGGGCACCACTAGTGTGACCAAAACAATAAACGAATTTTCTGTTATTTTTTAAAAGAAAACTATTGCAGCGATTGGTTTGATATTTTCAGGTTATATTTAAAAGTGTTTTTAGTAAACATTAAAATTTAAAAAAAAAATTCAATTTTTTCGATAACATAAAAACCGTAGTTTTGCCATTTTTTAAAAAATATTATTTTGTTTTCGGTTCTAATTTATTGTATAAGACACAATATCCAGTTCAACGTCTTTTAATTTTACACTGCGAGGCCGCTATTACTGTAGTAATGAGGCAATTTTTTTTTGGTTCCTGAAGAATTGTAACTCAGGGAAAAAAGTTACCCATTACTAACTACAGTGACGGCGGCCTTTGACCCTTAAACATTATAATTTTATTAGTTCGTTCAGTTCATTTCAGAATTCGTGGACACAAGGAGCCGAAAACTACAACTTAAAATCCAAAAGATCGCCTTATTGAGCTATTTTATAAGCTTTTTCTTTTAAAAGTACCAAATAAGTATCATATCGAATAGATAAATTTTCTTAATTCTATTAAAAGAATGTCTCTACTTTGTCAAAAAAGCCAACAAAGAGATCGACCGACGCCAATCATGCTAATATGAATATTATAGTTTGCATACGGCAATTAAACACCAAAAATATTGTTTTTTTAATTTTTACCGATAATAATTTTTAGTGTAGAAATCAAAAGTGTAGAAATCGGAGTACCCCTACTCCGAGTAACAATCTTGACGCGATGTAGGGGCTTAAGTTGCAATGACACAATACTGCCGGTTGGAGTAGTTCCTCCCTGTAGGGCATAACCCTACAGCTCAGCAGAGCCTGCATCTTTTGTGAAGCGACAACTAAAAGTTACTCCCCCCTAATCCAGGGTGTCATGCGCACCGTGCCCATTGGATGGTTTGCAGTCAGGGGGTATACCGACTGTATTGGAACGGAGCCTTCATGATAACAGGCCGCCTCATGAAGTAACTGTGGCCTTACCATGGTATGCGGGCTCTGGCATGGTTGACCACCCTTTCCCAGCCATAAAACATAGACTGCGACGCTTTTGTCCTCGGACACGAGCTACCGGTCGAATCTTAAATATGAGCACAAAAAAAACAAAACACAACAAACAGGAAGACTTGCGGGGAGTCACCGCAAGCAGAGCAGCAGACCTCATGGAACAGAGATTCCAAGAGGAAGGTCAACGGCAAGGCACCAAACCTAGGAGAAATCCTCCTCCGCCAGCCAGAACACAAGTCAATAGGACTGTACGCAGCAATGATCAGGTGGAGCATAGAATCCATAATGATCACAGACACTGCAGCACACAGATGAGGAGGCACCCGTACGGCAAAGATCGAGTGGAGCATACCATCCACAGCGGTCAAAGGCCTAGTACCAGCCACCAAAGAAAAACTGCGAGCCCCAGGAGATCACATCCTGTAAAAATTCCCCCGGAAGAACACCGGGATGATACGACGTCGGCTCCAAAAAGTATCCCAATCTCGGAAACTGCGTCAACATCCAAGGATGCGGCACAGAAAAGGGAATCAGAAGAAGGGCAAAAACACAAGCCCTTCCACAGTAGACGTCGCCGTGTCCACCTCCCTCAGCGCGGGGAGCCAGGAGGGCTAGACGACCCACTAAGAGTCGGCCTTAGTGGAGCAGGCGTAAGATGGTATCTGCGCTATCTGGAACAGGGCATGGCACCCGAAGTAGCTCATGAAAGAGCGGTAGAGCATCGGGGTAAAGCACCGGTACCAGAGGCAACGAAGAGGAGCTGCAGCGAGATAACGCCTCCTCAACGTCCAGAGAGCAAGAAGGCCAGAATAGCTCCTGGAAACAACAGTAGGTCAGTGCCAGGGGCTAAGGTACCCGAGCCAGAACCTCAGAAAAATAGAAAAAGCTATGCAAGCATAACTAAGGGCATACAAATAGCGGTTCTGCCCAAAGAATACCCCCGGCAAATGCTAAGTCCGGATGAGCTATCGGAGCTAGAAGAAGCCATATTGAGCGAAGTAGTGAAGGGCTGGTCCACCAAGCTACAGTTTGAGGGAATTCACTTTCGTCCGGGCATGTTACTGGTCGACTGTTCGAATCCCTCAACAGCAGAATGGCTGCGAGCAGCAGCACCAAAGCTCGAGCAATGGAAAGGGCTAGAACTTATGGCTTGCCTAGGGGAGGAGGTCCCAAAAGGGCATACCGTTAGAATGTTCTTGCCAAGAAGTTCAAGCACGGAGATCAATAGATCGATGGGACTAATTGCCGCCCAGAACGATGGTCTCAATACTAAGTATTGGAAGATATTGAGCTCCAAGGATGAGGGAAGTGGGCATATGCTCACGTTCTCGATAGATAGGGAGTCACTTGAGACTATCAAGTCAAGGGGCTCCACTATCAGCTTCCGCTTTGGAACCATTCCGGTGTTGGGCACAAAATCGCCACCAACCAAACCGGTCAAAGCAGCAACATCCACAGCTGCAGCGCCCACAGCTGTAACGTCAACAGTGGTATCGTCCACAGAAGCCACATCTGCGACTCCAAATGAAGGAAAAGACGCAACGCCACCAATACAACCAACTGGTGAAGTTGTTACGGAGAAGTTCGCCTCCGTCTCGGTCATCACCGCAACACCTTCAATCGAAGATCAAGCAGAGGGCATGAACCTCGCCGCTCTCACGATTGAAGGTTGTAAAAGCGAACCTCCGACTGAGGTAGTAGCAACGCTGCCTGAAGAAGACCGGGGCAGCAGTCCAGTGCTATGACGATCGGCACAGTAACCAGCACGAAATTTGCCCAAGTAAACCTCCACCATGCAAAAGCTGCTTCGGCAGTTATTGCTCGGAGGTTTACCACAGAACAACTGGGCTTCGTGCTGATCCAAGAACCCTGGTGCTACAGGGGAAAAGTAAGTGGCCTCTACTGCAAAGAGGGTCAGGTAACTTGGGACCAGAGAACAATCAATCCCAGAGCATGTATTCTAATGCAGAAAAATATTAATTATATTTGTCTTTCAGAATTTATGACGCGGGACCTTTCAGTTATCGAGACTCACATCGAAACTGATGGCAAGCACCGCGCCATAGTGATCGCATCCGCTTACTTTCCTGGGGACGATGTCAAAATTCCCCCAGCGGAGATAAAAAGACTCGTGGAGCATTGCAGGAAAGAGCACCTTCCACTAATCATCGGCTGTGACGCCAACGCGCACCACACAATTTGGGGAAGCACCAACGTCAACACCAGAGGTGAGTACCTTTTAGAATTTCTTTAAGTAGTAATCTAGACTTCTTCAATGTGGGGGTAACACCTACCTTTGTAACTAGGGCTAGAGAAGAGGTCTTAGATCTCACCATAGGAAGCCCAGATGTGGGGGATATGATTAGGGAATGGAGGGTATCAATGGAACCTTCAATGTCTGACCATAGAATAATAGAGTTTAGATTTGGGGCGAAATGTCAAGAGACAGAACCCAAAAGAAACCCAAGAAATACCAGTTGGGACACATACACCAACAACCTGAAAGAAAACCTACAGAACGTAAAAGCTAGGAGTAGAATTAGTAACATCCTAGAACTTGAATGCTATGTAGAGCAAGTAAACAATGCAGTATATAATGCCTACGAATCTAGCTGTCCAACAGGGCACAAGGCAAGAACAAAACATACTCCTTGGTGGAGCGCTGAGCTGACCAGACTCCGGAAGAAGGTGCGATGCAGCTTTAATGCCGCAAAGCGCAACGGAGAATGGCACAACTACACGGCGACTCTGACGGAGTATAATAAAGAAATCAGGAAAGCCAAAAGACAGAGCTTTAGAACCTTCTGTGAAGACATTTCTTCCACGCCAGCAGCAGCCAGGATACACAAAGCAATGGCTAAAGGCAGAGTGGAGACAAAAATGTCACTTCTATTGCCAGACGGAAGCTATACGCTTAGAGAAGAGCAACGAGCCAGTCACCTTCTAGAAACTCATTTCCCGGGCAGTACACCGGTAACTGAGTATGAGACAGCAGACAGGCAAATCACTCCAAATCAAGAAGAATGGAAACTTGCAACGAGCATTTGTACTAAGGCTCGTCTAGATTGGGCACTCAGAACCTTTCAACCATTCAAATCAGCAGGTGTAGACGGCATCTTTCCTGCACTTCTACAAAAAGGTGCAGAAACTATATTGCCTCACCTAGTCAAAATAACTAGAAGCAGCCTTGCGCTGGGCTATATCCTAAGGAAATGGAGAAGGGCGATAGTCACCTTCATACCAAAAGTAGGGAAAATAGACTACACGCTACCAAAGTCGTTTAGACCCATTAGCCTTACCTCATTTGTACTTAAAACAATGGAAAAGGTAATAGATAACTATATAAGAACTGAGATTCTGGAGAAGGCACCAATGCACCCCTGTCAACACGCGTATAGGGCAGGCAGGTCTACAGAATCTGCTCTATACCAGTTGGCTAGCAACATCCAGTCAGCTTTCAAAAACAAAGAAACCGTACTCTGCGCCTTTCTAGACATAGAGGGAGCCTTTGATAATACTTCTCACGAGGCTGTGAAGAAGTCTTTACACAAAAAAGGAGTAAATGATACGCTCAGCAGATGGATATGCCAAATGCTTAGCACTAGAACTGCAGAAACAAAAGTGGGCAACACCACTATAAGAATCAAAACAACAAAAGGCTGCCCACAAGGCGGAGTCCTTTCTCCACTGCTGTGGAGTCTTGTTGTGGACGAATTATTAACGATGCTAACCGAGAATGGCATAAAATGTCAGGGTTACGCAGACGACATCGCCTTAATAGCGAGAGGGAAGTTCGAGGATACACTCTGTAACCTGATACAGAGAGGACTGTCAGTAACAAAGGAGTGGTGCAACACAGTGGGATTAAGTATCAACCCAGCGAAAACCACCATAGTACCTTTCACTAACAAAAGAAGCCTGCCAAACCTCCGAACAATGAGAATGGATGGCACTGAAATTCCCTTCAAAGGAGAAGTAAAGTATCTGGGACTTACACTAGATTCAAAGCTTCTCTGGAGAAGACATGCAGAGGTAACTATAAACAAAGCAACGCGAGCACTCATGGTATGTAGGAGCCTGGCGGGGAAAAGCTGGGGTTGTAACCCAACAATTCTCCGCTGGATGTATACCATGATGGTGAGACCCATCCTCACCTATGGTGCAATAGCATGGGCTGAGAGAACCAAGCTAACCACAATGAGGAATATGCTAACAAGGGTGCAGAGACTGGCCTGTGTATGCATCACAGGGGCCATGAGAACATGCCCTACAGCAGCACTAGAAGTAATTCTGGACCTAACACCCTTACACCTTGTCATAGAGGGAGTAGCCAAGCGAACTCTGTTGTGCATTGCAAAAGAGGGGACAGGTTCAGGTAAAACTATCAGCAGTAGAGAGAAGGAGGATATTGCAAAGCACACTCCCTACATCGATCTACCAAGAGACGATATAGTAAAAAGGTATAACTTCGAAAAACACTTCGGAATTAAGCTTAGTACCAAGAAAGAGTGGGACAGCGAGATGATATCGCAGGTCAAGAAACCACACAGTATAGCATGGTATACAGATGGGTCCAAGACATTGGAAGGTATAGGCGCAGGGGTGTACGGGCCAAGAACCAAGCACTTTGAACCTATGGGGACAACACCCAGTATCTTCCAAGCGGAGATCCTAGCAATACAGCTGTGTGCACAATTCAATCTGGACCGTAAATACAAAGGTCAGGATATAGTTGTGATGTCAGACAGCCAAGCAGCAATCAAAGCATTAGTTTCCTGTGAGATATCATCGAGAATAACATGGGAATGCCTAACAAAACTCAACGAACTAGGCAAGAATAACACTGTTACTATACTTTGGGTCCCAGGACACAAAGGAATACAGGGTAACGAAGAAGCCAATGGACTAGCACGACAGGGTGCAGCCACAAAATTTATAGGGCCAGAACCATTCTGCGGATTGGGCACACACTCTATAAAAGAAGAACTAAGAAGGGAGGAGAGGCATAAACGATCAAACCTTTGGAAAAGCCTCCCAAAGCTAAGACAATCCAAATTGCTCCTCAGAGATTTTAACACTCGGAGAGCAAAATTATGCATAAGCTTAGGCAAACCGAATCTTAGGATTCTAACGGGGTTCCTTACAGGACACTGTAAACTCAAATACCACCTGATGAAATTGGGCATAGAGACCGATAGTAACTGCCGTTTCTGTGAAGAAGCAGAGGAGACTCCAATACACCTACTTACAAACTGCGACGCCGTGGCTCGCAGACGTAAACTAGCACTGGGGAATTATGAGCTGAGTCTAGAGCAGGTTTCATCCCTTGAACCTAAGAACATTCTCAAATTCATTAGAGAAATAGGGCTGGATGAAATTCTGTAATCCGCAAACCCAGCGGAGCTTTGAGAAGGAGGTACAATAGATCTCATTTAGGTCGCAGTACGCATCTCCACCACACAACATTAACATTAACATTAATCAAAAATTTTATTTTATTTTATTTATAATTGTTAAGGACTTTTAATTAAAAACACCGCAAACTTATGCTGGTTTCGTTCCGTCTTGAGTTATTTAATGTCAATACTAGCTACAAGTGTTAAACTAAATAACAGTCAAAGTTCAACCTCACCGAAAGGTCATAATGGACAAAAACTGTAGAAATTTTTTTAAATTCATCCTGAAAATACTTCATCGTCAATTTTCGATTCTTAAAATTCAGAGCACTTGAACATTCTTCTACTATATGCCAAATTTCATCCATGGTGTTTTGTAATTGCATGAATTTAATTATAAAGGGTCCGCCATCTAACGTTTTTTTTTTCAACTAGTGCTTATTTCGTGAATGGTAACATTGAGCTCATGTCTGATTTGACAGATAATTAGTTTTATCCTTCCGCTAAACGAATATGGTTATGTATATGCTTGAACAACGCTGGGAAATATTGCGGCATTACTTTGAAAATCATGTGATTCTATTTGGGAAGGAGACTTGGAAGTCTTTGAAGGAAACTTGGCTGAGATCGCAGGGTAATAACCTTAGATACTCGTCCTTAGTTATTTCGTCTAAAAGTGCTGGGTGAGTGCTACTTGGTATTTAAAAATTTTTGTCAATGATGAGCCTGATTATGAAGATCAGAGCTTCTTTCTTGACAAGATGTTATGGTGGTATGCCAAGCAAAATCTCTAAGGCAGCAGTTGGAGCAGTACGCATCGCTCGTGTGATACAAACACAAGCTAGGTGTTGCAACTTTCCGAGCTTGGCTTATGCTGTTTTTGGGATCGTCTTACTCCACCATATTGCAGCATATAGAAGACGATAGGTCTCGTGATGAAAGTTTACATCTACATGGCTAGTTTGGGGCTTAGGCCCCAGTTTTTACCTATAAAACTTCTGCTGTCCCATAATGAGGCTCTTGCTTTGTTTATGGTGTTGTTTAGGTGTGGGTTCCATGCGAGTTTATCATCAAGCGTCACGCCTAAGTATTTGACTTCTTTTGAGATGTTTATAGTTTCACTGAAAAGAGTAGGTTCAGTTAGATTTTCTCTGACTCTCTTCCTGGTGAAGACGATGATGTTGGTTTTCTTAGGGTTGACATTGAGCCCTGTTTCCCTGCACTATTAAGCTACGATGTTGAGTGCTCTCTGGAGGAGATACGATAAAGTATCCTCGTATTTGCCTCTGATAAGAATCACTATGTCAACAGAGTAACCCTGCACATCGAATCCATTTGAGCTAAGATGTTGTAAGTGTTCAACAACTACAATGGACCACAATATTGGATAGAGAACTCCTCCTTGTGGACAACCAAGATATCGCAAAAAGACTTAATTTCCGCACAAAACAAAATTGCAAACAAATTCGCTGGAACAAAATTTCACACAAACAGATAAAAGCATCAAAGAGCATAGAATGACAAAAGAAAAAAATGCCTGTTTGAAAACCCGAGATAACTATGAAACGAAATTTCAAAAATTTTAGTTAAATCATTCATATTGCACTGATGAATGCTCTGAGTAATACCAAAATTTCACGAATTTCATTCATTCTCCTTCATTTAAAAAACTTCAAATTTCAACATATAAAAACATAAAGCTACCAGCACTTAGTCTAGAACGTCAAAAGAAAAAATACCTATGATGGTATGAAAATTACCTTTAAACGATTTCCGTAGTAAAAAGAAGTCGAATTTTTTGGGTATTTTTGTTAGGAATGGAACTTTCAGAAAATAGATGCGCACCGAAGAAAAAAGAGTCATAATTGTATTTGAACTGATCTATTGAACAGGTTGGGACAGTGTTTAATAGAAGTACTCGCGTCTATTCCATTTAATTAATAACTTGTAGAACTGCGCACATTACTTCGCCTAGAACAAATTAAAATGACAAAATTTAATATTAGATTTAATTAAAATGTTAATGAAAATTTATCGGAAATTGCGTAAAAGGAAGAAAAAGGGTTTATTTATAGTTTAGTTAATTTCCTTAACTAAGATGGGGGGCTTGAGTGGTAGAAGCTGCTCGGGCTGCCGATGAATATATGCATGGGCGTCCACAGGGGAAATGGGTGCACTTGCCCCCCTAGGCAATGAACATTTTTTATATATCTTCATATTAATTCAAAAAAGCCGTAAGCTTATATTAAAAATTTTTAAGAGAAAATCAAAAAACTTTATAAATTGCAAGTTGCGCTTAAACTTAGGGCTTTGAGAACTTTGTTAATAAAAACGTCGGTTTTTGTTGTAGAAGTGTAAAATTTTGGGAAACATGTATTCTGATAAGATGCATCATAAGCAATCAAAAAGTCGATTTTGAATTTTTTGTAGCTTATGGCTTATTTTGAAAAGACTACAAAAATACTTTTTTTAAGTTAATTTATGAATAAAGCAGAGCTAAACCATTCATTTTCAAATAGTATGTTGTACCCGTTGCTGTAAGGCCGTATTCATATTATGCGTTTTTGTCGCAAACGCGGCTGAAAAATACTAATTTTCGTATGTATTAAAATGCATTTATTTATTTAATATTTAGTATTTCTCAGCCGTGTTTGCAAAAAAAAAATTGAGAGCGGTGTCGCAATCGCGAAAAAAAGAGTAATATGAACTCGGCCTAGTAAGTTACGATACCATTTCATTTACCTTTGTTTCACAAAAACATTTCGATACGTATTCTTAAATTAAATAATTTTTTCTACGAATTTTGTTCGTAATTTTTAGACACGTAATTTTTAGAATTCGTAGAATGGACCTAGTTTGGTACACATTTCAAATATTTTATTCGTATTCGTACATAAACAAATTTATATTGTACTTTTCACTTACGGATGATCGTAATAACTAGTCACGAAAAAAACCTTCCGTTCAGCTAAGATTTGAATCGTGGTTCTTTATCGTATGGGGCATGTACTTTTCCAGTAGGCTACGGCCACCTTGCAATCACACATGTCCGTATATTCGATAGTTGTTCGACAAACCAGTTTGAACGATTTCAGTTGTAAATTTTTTAAACTCAAATAAAACTTCGTACCTTTTTCGAATAATGCATACGATCAACCAGCGAATGAATTTTTTAGTAAATACTACGAATGTAATGAAAAAAATTGCTCAATTGTAGGAACTTGAAAGCTTCTAGAACTGATTCATGATGAAAAAAGAAACGAGTTGATTGGTGTCAATGCGGTGTGAGATCCGGTGAAAAATATCTCTCTTAGCATGCGGGGAACATTTCAAGAATAGCGAAACTCAAATTTGAACTCCTAAATCCAAGTCTGAAAAATTTTAGTCTACTCGAAATTGGGTTTAAAGGCTTCCAAAGTTAAGAAATGGAAAAATAGGAAATATTTGTATTCTAATTTTAAAAATTGAAATCTTGGGGCTCGATAGTAATAAATGCGATATCATTTAAGGATATAGACTTCACATTATTTAGTTTATTAAACTATTAAAAATTTTTGCTTTAGCAAAAAATTACTGAAATTACAGTGTTGCGCAAAAAAATAGCAACAAACTCGGTACGCTACTACAAAATCGTGTATCTTTTTAAATACAATATTAGGGACACACAAAAATGATTATAGGAACCAAAGCATATATTCATACATCATATTAAAAACAAAACATATTCCAATTTGGTTTTGTTTTCTTTATTAAATTTAAAATTAATGTGACTGCATTCAGTTCGTCTGAGAGCAAAACAAAAGCAACATAGTTAATATTTGGTGTAAGATCCATTATTCTTGATAACCGCTGCACAGCTAAGCGGCAAAGTAGATATGTTAGTATTAGTATATGTTCCCAATTAAGTTTCAGCGCTTCATACAGTGCATTCTTATTGGAAAACCTTTGACCAGAAACTTTTACCTTCAAAATCCCAAAAAGATTTTCAATGGGATTCAAGTCATTGTGACTGTGCCGGCTAATCAAGGACTTGAATCCCTTTGCCTCATATGTAATCTTTGATGAGCTTTGAAGTGTGCTTCGGGCCGTGATTGGGCTGAAACGTTCTCTGAAGCGACATATTCCACTCTGAATGTGGTCGCATCTTGCTTTTTAAAATGTCATTATATACAAATCGATCCATAATTCCATAGATTTTTGAAATAGTTCAACTTCTTTATAGGAAAAACAAGTCCAGACCATAATGCCATCGCATCCGTGTTCAAAATTTATTTTGCAGTTTCGGGCTTCAAGTCGTGTACCTGAGTGGCGCCGTACCGTGCACATCCCATCTGAATTAATCAAGTTCAACTTTGATTCATCGCTAAAAAAACGGTTTTCGATTTTTGAACGATCCAATTTAGGTGCTCTTTTGGAAGACTGAGTCTAAAAAACAATAAATTGCAACTAGTTGCCACGGTTTCTCTGCCGGTCTTTAACTTCTTTAATCGTTCTCAACGGCTCGTCTTCAAACAGTGCTGTGGTGGATATCTAAATCAAGTGTCCGAACAACCGCTTTGGATGTGGCAAATGCATTTCGCTTGAACACACCGCAAATGTTCCTGTCATTACGCAGCGACGTTTTCCACGGTCGCCCTCTTTAATGTACCGAGGTTACGTCTTTTGTGAAGGTATATTTCTTTATTAACCTGCAAACTATTGACCGATTAATATCAAACTGTTTCACGTTAGATATTTGCGAATTTCGTTTTTATATTCGGAAATAATTTGTAATTTAAGAGCTTCACAGTATTTAAAACGTGCCATTATAAATGGAACAGTCAATGTCACAACTAGCACAAAAAAAACTAAACTGAAATGTTTATGACTTACAAACAACACGTGCTTTACAATAACGGAACTTTTACAAATAATTCTTGGAACTTCTGTTCTCTGTAAAAAAATGTAAAAATTTTTCAAGTTTTGTTGCTATTGTTTTGCTCACAGACAAATTGAATGCATTCACATTAATTTTAAATTTAATAAAAAAAAAAACTAAATTTGAATTTGATTTGTTTTATATATGATGTATGAATATATGCTTTGATTCCTATAATCATTTTTGTGTGCCCCCAATATTAAAAAAGATACACGATTTTGTTGCAGCGCTCTTATTTTGTTGCTATTTTTTGCGCAACACTGTACATTCAAAAAATGAAATGAAATTTTTACATATTTCGGATATAATACGAGAAAGATTTTTACACCATCTTTAAAATATAAAGAATTTTCTTATGTGTACAAGCGTGTATCTACCGGGGTAGTGTCCATATTATATTCACAAAATTAGTACCAACGATCGTAGTAAATAGCATTATAAAGGTTACATTTTGCTTATATATTTATTCTAGATTCAATTATGCTTTGAATATATGCATACAAACTCGAAACTATGATTCAATTTATACAAAAAAGTAAAAAAATAATTTTATTCAGCTAGCTCTTTTTAGACTAAGCATTGCCCTTCGCCTTAAGTCCATGAACAAAACATTAAATTTCTGCGTTAGCTTCAAATCGACCGCAGTTTTCAAAAAGTTTTTGGAAAAGCTTTCAAAAATAAGCGATTTGAAATAAAATAAGCATATATTAAAAAAAAAAATCCCACACAATGTTATTTTGTTCATAAGAATAATTTATTTTACATTTATAGATTCCTTATAGTTCTGTTATTTCCTTAGTGTACCACGAAATAATACTTTCACCATAATAAAAGTGGGAACAGTTCTTTGCTCTCTTCTGTTACAATATTTAGTACTAAAAGCACTAACGTTCTCTAAAGCCACTCCACTTGCTATGAATTGAGCAATCTTAGCATTTATGTGCTGAGAATCATCTCACTTCGCTTTGATACTCAGTTTAGCTCATTTCCGCAAAACTCTTGGGATTTATTTAGAGCATCACATGGTTATAAAATAACACTTTCTTGGAACAACTACACTGGGACATGTATTATTGTCGTGACTGCACACAATGCTAGTGTATGTTTTGTGTCACTGTTCACAAAAATATCATTGATTTTTTTTTCGTTATCTAAGACAAAGAGTTTACATAAAAAAATGTTTTTATTTTACTTGCAGATACACTGCCGTCTTGAGGTAGAGTGCGGAGTTTTGTATGAATATCTAAATTGACTTTTTCGTTATTCCTCCCCCTTAAGATTAAAAAATAAAAAGCCTAAATGTATAAACTTAAGTTGTCGTATCTGCAAAAAATTCAGTACTCATTTCAGTAAAAAACGCATTATTTAGATAAACAGAGTAAAAATATTATTAATTTTTTATGATTTATATAGAAATTCTAAATGTTTGATAGTTTAAATCATTCTTGATTTAAAATAAAAATTCTAGTTGTTTGATAGTTTAAAATCGTTTATTGAGCTTTTAGGTCAGGCCAAGAAACAACAACAGCAACATTTTCAACATGAAAAGGAAAACATCACTACGTAGTCGGCATAATTATTTTGACGAAAAGAAAATGCAACTATTTCGAGTTTTTAAAATATTTTAAGAAAACACATATATATTTTTATTTGCTTTAAATCTTACCAAAAATGTTTTTTTAAAAATAACTTATGAGGATAACATATTAAAACAAACTTACAGCCCTATTCTGGCAAATTAACAATTTGTTAACCAGTATTTTGAATATTTCTTTGTGTTTGTTGTAATTTTTTTATTTCTAAACAAAATTTGAAGCTCAAAAATAATAAATTTTGATAAAAATTGTCAACTGCTTTTCAGTTATTTACAATTTCATTCAAAAATTTTGTTTTTTGTGCTTCAAATTTTGTTTTGAAAACAACAAACATATAGAAATATAAAAATACTGGTTAACAATTTGTTAATTTGCCAGAATAGGGCTGTTAATTTCAAAGAAGGCATAATCATTTTGACAGTTCAATTTTATGCAAAACTTAGATTAAAGATAAGGAAAATTATGACAAAAACTTCACAATTTAATAAAAGATATATCCGCCATTAGCTTCTATTAATTTTTGAATGCGTTTAGGTACCAATTCCTCAACATTTTGCAAAATATCTGCCGGAATTTGCTCCCAAAGACTTTTTATTTCAGAAATAAGTCTCACTCCTAGTCTTAGTCATGCAAACGCTTCACTTTCCTTTAATATAGCCCCACAAATTTTCTATAACGTTTAAATAAGGGTTTTGTGGTGGCCAGCTTAAAACATCTATGCTTCAAAAAGTTCATAATGAACTTACTCTTGTGACATGGTGCATTATCTTGTTGTAAAATAAATTACCCACCAATAATTTTGTCACCAGATTGAAATGCATGATCATTTGAGACATTCAAATATTTGTATTGGTTCATCGTTCCAGCAATTCGAACCAAATCACCATGGCCACAAGACGAAATGCATTTTCAGAATATTACTAATCCGCTGCCACGGCGATTTGCTTGTACGAGCTACTTCTTTTCGCGTTTTCTTTGGAATTCGGACAAATCTTTTTTTAGGTGAGCCGTGATACTCAAGCGTACTTTCATCAGTCCACAAAACACGGTTCCAAAAGCTCATAATCTTGCAGAGAAAATATTTGGCAAATTTGAATCGTTTTATTTTATTTGCAGGCGTTATATACGGTTTAGTATATACATTCTTAGATGAGGCCAAGACCGACACACGGTTGTAGCGCCAACTAAGTAAGAAAATAAGATATATACGGTATTTTCCTAACGGAATAAGTACCGAATTGAAATTCTTTTGAACGTCTGCAAATTATGCGTTCGCTAACTAGATTTTGACAAAAAATGTTCATCTATAGTTCATAGCTTTTTGGAGTTAAAACAGGGTTCTTTGAGAACTCCCGTACAATAAGCTGGTCTTCTTTCCGTGTTGTTTTACGTTTTCTGCCAGAACGTGGCAAATTTTTACTGAATTTACTTCTTTGTGCTTATTTATTTAATAGTGAACGGTTTGCCTTGACAAGTGCAACTCGGAGCATATTTCTTTGACAGAAATATCACAATTATGCTTTTCTACGATTGCACATCTCATTTCAACACTTAGTTCCAACTTTTTCCCCATTTTTTTTATAAAAAAATAACTAAAATAAGCAAATACAATTGAATAAAGTTGAATAATTATTAAATACTTTGTATTTATTTATGTGACTGGCTAGTACAATAAGATTTATTAAAGAAACCTCAAAATTACAGTAACAGCTTCATGTATCTGGTTAATTATCATGAATATAACTTAAAAAGTAACATGAGTCATGACTTAAAATTAAGAATTTAAAAATGTTTAAAATAAAAAAATATAAACTTACTTAAAACATAATAAAGTGATGTGAAAACAAATAGAGATTAATATTGAGAGTTTTATATTATATCGTTGCAATAGTGAGAGATACATAGATAATTTATTTTTAAAATGCACAGCGTTATGAACACTCAATGGGTAAGAAGATCCAAAAACGTATTGCGTAGATAGAGAGTTGTCTTTCCGAGGTTAAGAGTTATAGATACCAACACCCTTACACCCGCATACATAATATAAACGCGCACTTATTAACGGGCAATCAACTTAACATTTCATAATTCTTACGAATTGTTTGCGCAACACAAGCTGCTCGTTCAACATTAAAACTATTTCGACAGTGTCATATGACTCCGTCTGAAAAACTTCCGTTCACTTACCTTTTTCTTTAGAAGTCAATGCAGCTCCACGCGACAAGTGTAACATACTTACGATGCATTTTTCATGTTCTTTGCTTCTCTCCATTCTATATTAATATATATTCTTACGTATTATATATTAGCGCATTACGTATTAGTGTAAGTTATAATTGTAACATTTTTTAATATTAAAAGCAGTCGAATTGATCGCTCCAACGAAGAAGGTTGAAAAACTTTTAAAAATAAACAGTTCAATGAAAATATGAAAATAAAAATTGATTTTTTTTCTAAACTAACTGAACATAAAACATAATTGGCGACGAGGATGGGATACCGCGAAAATTAAATATATCCCAAATA
Source organism: Dichetophora obliterata (assembly GCA_963920525.1). Lineage (NCBI taxonomy): Eukaryota > Metazoa > Arthropoda > Insecta > Diptera > Sciomyzidae > Dichetophora > Dichetophora obliterata. Next base: position 190,465,207 of record OY986436.1, read on the forward strand.
TTTAATTCCTTTGTGTTAACAATTAACGCGGTATTTCCGAACATTTAAAGCGAATGATCGCATACCCAAATTGTGCAAGAACAGTGAGTGAACAAAAAGTCCTTAAAATTTTTTTTTATAAAAATATTTAAACAAAAGTAAAACAAATGATGAAAATTGTGCAGGAACAGTGAGCAAAAAAAGAAAATATATAAAAAGAACACTGAAAAAAAATAATAACTGAAATAAAACAAAGTTATAAAAATCTTTAAACAAAAGTAAAACAAATGATGAAAATTGTGCAGGAACAGTGAGCCAAAAAAAGAAAATATATAAAAAGAACACTGAAAAAAAAAAATAACTGAAATAAAACAAAGTTATAAAAATCTTTAAACAAAAGTAAAACAAATGATGAAAATTGTTCAGGAACAGTGAGCAAAAAAAAAAAATATAAAAAAAAAACAGTGAGAAGAGAAAGAAAAGGTTATACATTTTTATAACAAACATAAAATAACCCATGAACAATTTTAACTAGTGCGATACTACACAAGTGAGAGTGCGCTATAAACGAACGAACTTTGTAAACTTAATTGTTGCAAAAACAAAAGCCACAAACAACCAGTTTGCTGCGTATCCTGCTGTGACACCAACAGGAGTATCGAAAGCAATATCAACAACACCAACCGTTAGCAGAGCGACGGCGTACAACTTAAACCAGTAAAGACGCTGCAAAGAATACAACAGGGAATCAATAACAAGAGCACTAAACAACAAAATCATCGAGAGCAATACTAGCAAAACGAGTAATCAACCGAGTGAAGACGTAGTAAGAATTTGTAATCGACAAAATTTATCTTAAGTATATTTATAAACCTTTTAAATTTATTCTGTAAAATTACCAACACATTATATTATATTATTAATCTAAACTATAATACTGTACAAATAAATTAAATAATTTTATGGAAGAAGACTTAGATACATTAGGACAGTTAATAGACAAAGTTGAGGAAGCTATAACAACACACGGAAAAATTTTAGTAAGAAGTAATTCAATAATTGAGGAAGAAACAAATATGAGTTCACTAACGATAGACCCATTAAAGTACTTGGACAAATTGCCAGACTATTATGGAAACATAAATGACTTACCGTCATTCATAGTACTTATCGACAGAATTCATCCCCTCTTGACTAGATACGATAGCTTAGCTCAGAGTATTTTTTCTGATGTTATAAAATCCAAATTAAAAGGAAAAGCGCGTGAAGCAATAGAGATAGACAACAACGCCATATCATGGAGGAATATCAAAACTATCCTCATAAATAATTTTTCAGACAGGAAATCAATAGATGAACTGTTCAACGAACTTAGGGGACAGAATTTTAGGAGCAACAGCATAGAGCTCTATAATGAACTAAGGTGTACTCTAAGACGACTCAATGTAAAAACAAGAACAGAATTATCGACTGCCACGACAGAAGAAGAAATTGAGCAGACTATCAACCTTAATATTAAGGCTGCTCTACAAACATTTAAATCTAAACTTCCCGAACCGATGAGGTCGATATTATATTGTAGGGACCCAAAAACACTGGAAGAAGCCATAAACATTCTTCATGAGGCAAATTATGCCTACTTCAACCCATATAAACCAGACAAAAAACGACTTAATAATAATAGCCAACAAGACGGAAACCAATATAACTACAAAAACAATAGTACTAACCGTAACAATAACAACTATCAAAATAACCACAATAACCGCTATAACAACGAAGCAAGTAATTCACATACCTACAACCGAGGTAACTCAAATAGTTATAACAACAATAATTATAACCGTGGTAATCGTTTTAACAATGAAGCAAGTAATTCAAACACTTACAATCGAAGTAATGGCTATAGTAGGAGTTATGTTAACAATAATTATAACCACAATAACCGCTATAACAACGAAGCAAGTAATTCACATACCTACAACCGAGGTACTGCAAACAGTTATAATAATACCAATTATAATAGGAACGAAAGTAATAGAGTTGACGTTAGAAACAGAGGTCCTTCTCCATCGACTGTAGAACCGATGGAAATAGGAAAAATAGAATTGGACGTAACAGGTCAAAATTTTCCTTTACCTGCCTCAAAACCGGTTTACCATATATAGAAATAGAGACAAAGCTAGGAGTGTTAAAGTTCATCATAGATACGGGAGCGACCCAATCTATTATTAATCCAGGATTATGTGATCCAAAGTGGAATGCTTCCACGGTTCCGATGAATATGCAAACACTAAAACACACTATACAAATTAACGAAAAAGTAGCAATCCCTTGTTTCAAAGAACTTGGCGAAACAGACAAAAAAATCGAATTTTTTGTAACAAAGTTTCACGATGTATACGACGGTATAATAGGAAATAATATACTAATTCCCCTAAAAAGCGTTGTGAATTTTGAAACTAAGAAACTACGAATAGGCGAAAGGGAAATTGAACTAAAATTTCTAACAGAAAAAGATAATAAATATTGCGTCACCGACAAAGGAATCTATGAGATTGAAATACCAGTTACAAACAAAGATGGTCTAATTTATATCGAAGGAAAGACTTCACAAGATAATGAGGTAGAACTAATAAAAGGGGTGTACGAAGCAAACGACTACAAAATAAATGCCAAGTTACTTATTAAAAACAACGGAAGAAAAGATATAATAATGCATAGACAAGAAAGCATACAAGTTACAGACGAAAACTTTTGTATATATACGTTTGACGAAAGAAACGACAAACTGGCTTTAAGAGAACCGAATGAAAAACCTGTACTAGAACAAATAAGAACGAACCACCTTAATAAAGAAGAAACAGAATATCTAATGCCAGTCATAAAAAAATTTAGAAGTATATTTTACACAGAAAACAGTGACCTTACCTTCACTAGTGAAATTAAACATGCTATTAGAACAACAGATGAAACACCAATAGCGGTCAGAACGTACAGGTATCCATGTATCCACAAATTAGAGGTAGAAAAACAAATAAAAGACATGTTGGATAAAAAAATAATTACACCAAGTCAGTCACCATATTCAGCCCCAGTCTGGATAGTAAGTAAAAAATTAGATGCAAGTTAAAAACCAAAATGGCGTGTAGTCATAGACTACCGAAAATTGAACGAAGTGACAGTTGACGACCGTTACCCTATTCCCAACATAGACGAAATTTTAGAAAAGCTAGGCAGATGCCAATATTTTACGACACTGGACCTAGCAAAAGGTTTCCACCAGATAGAAATAGAACCTTAAGACGTACACAAAACTGCATTCAGCGTGGAAGGAGGGCACTACGAGTTCCTCAGAATGCCGTTTGGGTTAAAAACCGCCCCGGCAACATTCCAAAGACTGATGAACAACGTACTGTCAGACTACATCAACAAAATATGTCTCGTTTATCTCGATGACATTATTATTTTCTCCACTTCACTAAAAGAACATATAGAGTCAATAACCAAAATTTTCAATAGACTAAAAGAAACAAACCTAAAAGTACAACTCGACAAGTGCGAATTCTTGAAGCACGAGACCGAATTTTTAGGACATATAGTTACCGAATTAGGCATTAAGCCAAATCCAGAAAAAATCTTATGTGTACAAAACTTCCCAATCCCAAAAACTTGTAAGGAAATAAAGCAATTCTTAGGACTTTCCGGCTATTACAGAAAGTTCATCAAAGACTATGCTAGAATTGCAAATTCCATGACGAAATACTTAAAGAAGGACAGGAAAATTAACTTGAACGACCAAGAATATGTAGACAGTTTCAACACATTAAAAACTTTGTTAATAAACGATCCCATATTAGCTTACCCCGACTTTAATAAACCATTTACACTTCAAACCGATGCGAGTAACTTCGCTTTGGGTGCCGTATTATCACAAGAAGGCCACCCAATTGCATACGCAAGTAGGACCTTAAATGATCACGAGACGAATTATAGCACAATCGAGAAGGAATGCTTAGCTATAGTATGGAGTACCAAGTATTTCCGTCCTTATTTATTCGGGCATAAATTCATGATCGAAACCGATCATAGACCACTTGTGTGGCTATTTTCAGTTAAGGAACCAAACTCGAAACTGCTAAGATGGAGGCTCCGACTCGAAGAATTTTCTTTCGATATAAAATATAAAAAAGGAATTCTTAATGGAAATGCAGACGCATTATCTCGCGTTGCAATCAATTTCATCGAGCAAATTGAAGAACCAATAATAGAGTCGAAAAGCCCTCTCAACATATACAGTAGACAGTTAGTCATTTCAAAAGCACCATCAGGGTCCTTAAAATTAAGAAATCTCAAAATATTTAATTTCCAACGGAAAATTATAAGTGCGAAATCATTTGATAAAGAGACGATAATAACATTAATTAAAAACCATTTTGACCCAACGAGAATAAACGCCATTTATATTGAGGAACAAGAAATTTATGAACAACTAAGGGACATTCTGCAAGAAAATTTTTATAATGATAATAATAAAAAGTTTAAAGTGGTAAGATGTAAACAACTTCTTAAGGACATAACTGACGAAGAAACCTTGGCGAACTATATTGAAAAGGAGCATAAGAAAAACAACCATAGAGGGATCAACGAGAACTTCGAAGAATTAAGAAACGAAATATATAACCCCAAACTCAAAAAGAGGATAACACAATATATAAATAATTGCGAGATATGTAACAAAGAGAAATATGACCGAAAACCGATCAAACCCAAATTCAAAATCACGGAAACCCCAGACAAACCCAGACAAATAGTCCACATGGATGTATTCTATAGTCTCGAAAAAACATTATTTTTAACCATCATAGACAAATTCTCAAAGCACGCTCAAATCATTAAAATATCGAATAGGTCATGGATCGAATTTAAGAGAGCCCTGACTCAGTATATAGGTACAGTAGGACATTTTCAAAAATTAATCGTCGACAACGAACTTGGATTCAAAGCTTTGCCCTTACTAGATTTTCTAAAACAGGAAAATATAACAATACACTTCACATCGAACAACAATCATACTTCTAACTCGGACATCGAACGCTTACATAATACGATAAACGAACATCTTCGACTACTCAAACACGACCCACAAAACGAAACTGAAACCGTAGAGGAAAAATTATTAAAAATTATTGTTTACTACAACAACACTATACATTCCACCACCAACCAAAAACCAATAGACTTCATCAACGGAACAATTACTCAAGACCAATACCCCAAATTAAAGAAAAAATATTAACGAAAAAAGAGAAAATAATAGAAAAATTGAATATTAACAGAGAAGATACTGCAATAGAAACAGGGCCAATCTTTATTAAGGACATAAGAGGAGGAAAGAACCATTCCAAGTTTAGGAAAATTGACGTAGAAAAACTGGACGACGAACACGTTGTTACTACAAGGGGACACAAATATTATAAGACGCATATTAAGAGGAAGAAAAAATACTGTAATACTGAAAATAATTAATTTTTCTTTTAGACAAAGTATTATAATTTATTTTTTTTTATTTTTTGTATATATAATAAAATATTTCCACAGATCATCACAAAATGAATATAAAAATACTACTATTAGTCTTTACGACATGCAGCATCTTTCCGACGAGACCACATTTAATAGAAGTACAAGACCTAAACGAAAACAACGGTTACATGACGATGAAATTGGGACAAGAACGAATAATTAAGGATTTCTATAAAATACTTCATATAGTAAATCTTACAGAATTCGAAAACATCAAAGATAACATAAGAAATAATGTTAACATAATTCGGACACTCATTAAACAAAACGACCCAGCATTTTTAACTATGGTACAAAACTTTAAATTGCTAGAAGATAAATTAAAAGGAATTACACCACACGTCAAAAATAAAAGAGGACTAATCAATGCCTTAGGGAAAGGACTCAAGATAATAACTGGGACTATGGACAATGACGACGAAATAGCCATAAAAGGAAGTATCGAACATTTGGAAAAACAAAACAAAGAAATCATACACGAGACAAACAAACAAATCTTAATTAACACACAAATATCAAATCAAATAAGTAATATTTCAAACTATATAAATGAACAACAAACTACAATTAATAAAATGATTTCTAACTACGGAAACGACATCAAAAACGAACTAGACATTTTCCGCCAAATTTATCAAATAAATTATGACATTACACTTTTTCGTAATCATATCGATGATATAGAACAGGTTATTTTAGCAAGTAAATTAAACGTTCTCTCAAGAAATATTCTCTCGGACAACGAACTTGAACTTATATCAGATATAGAAGTTTTAAAAGATATTAAAATCTCTGTAGCTTTCTATGAAAATAAAATCATAATAATAATATTTATACCATGTTATTCAGATAATAAATATTTTAAATTATTAATAGAACCTATCCCAACCAAGGAATACAAGATTCTATTCTTAAAAGAAAATATGTTTTTGGTTGACGATAATAAAAATTTATATAAGTGTTAGAGATAGAATTAAGAAAAACTTACAACCAATACATGATGAATGTTTAAGTAATTTAATAAAATCAAAACAAGCAAAATGTGAGTTTACGATAAACAAAGAAGAAACTGTTAAGGAAATCACACAAGGTTTAATCATAACCAAAAATTTACTGAACACAGATATCATACAAAATTGCGTTAGTGGCAAAATAAAAATATCAAAAAACAGTCTTATAAAATTTGAAAATTGTAAAGTAAATATAAACAATGTATCATTCGTTAATAATTTCTATAAAACTACAGACTATACTACCATACACAAAGTTAAATATAACGGAGAAGAGCAAGAGCAAAGAAAATATAGAGAATACAGAAGAATTACAATTAGAATATATAATAAATACAAGGAAGTTATTAGAGGAAAACATTAAACGAAATTGGGTAAAACTTTCAATTTCAAATATACCGTCTATAACATAACACTAATTCTCATTATATTCCTTATAATCCTTAAGTTCAAAACAAATAATAATTCATACGTTATTTCAAGTTCTCCGACCTCGCCGGAGTCTCGGACTAAGGGGGGGCGAGTTATAGATACCAACACCCTTACACCCGCATACATAATATAAACGCGCACTTATTAACGGGCAATCAACTTAACATTTCATAATTCTTACGAATTGTTTGCGCAACACAAGCTGCTCGCTCAACATTAAAACTATTTCGACAGTGTCATATGACACCGTCTGCAAAACTTCCGTTCACTTACCTTTTTCTTTAGAAGTCAATGCAGCTCCACGCGACAAGTGTAACATACTTACGATGCATTTTTCATGTTCTTTGCTTCTCTCCATTCTATATTAATATATATTCTTACGTATTATATATTAGCGCATTAGTGTATTAGAGTATTAGTGTAAGTTATAATTGTAACATTTTTTAATATTAAAAGCAGTCGAATTGATCGCTCCAACGAAGAAGGTTGAAAAACTTTTAAAAATAAACAGTTCAATGAAAATATGAAAATAAAAATTGATTTTTTTTCTAAACTAACTGAACATAAAACATAATTATTAAGCAAAAGTGCCGTATCTGGATTAAAATTTTAGTTCGAATTGAACTCGAAAAAAACAGTCTATCTCGTAAGTATGCAGGCTCACAAGAGCATATCACTTTATGCAGCTGCACTAGAGTTCGGAATTTGAGTATATTATCGAAGGTCATATTACATATTTTCTTAGCATATTGGGAGACACTGTCACGATGTTTCAGTCCAAAGACGTATCTCGCGATGTTGTTGAAAAGCACACTAAGTTTTGCTTTGCAAGAAGCATCACAATTTGCAAATAATTCACATCCGTAGAGTAAACTGGTTAGAAGATAGGTTTTAGCAAGAACTAATCTAACTCGTATTGGCGTAAAGTATTGAGTTATCTACAGTACATGTAGCATTCCGTATACTCTATCAACGGTACTCCTAATATGCGCGCTCCAAGACAACGTTATACTAAAACTAATTCCAAGATTTTTTGCAGAATCTTCCAATTGTATTTCACAATGTATTTCACAATTCTTAAGGATGACTTTAGAAAAACTTGCAGTTTCTATTAGTCTTTTTGTTTTAACTAAGCACTTTGACTTTTTCGGATTGAGACATAAACCGTTTTCGCCTGTCCATTTATTTATTCGACTTAAATCGTTTTTAATGTTAGCTATACAATAAGATTCAAGATTCCGACTGCAACTTACATACAGCAGAACGTTATCTGCATACATATGAATGTTACAGTTTTGAATAATATCAGGTAAATCGTTGATGTAAATTGAGAACAGGAGCGGCCCAAGGACAGATCCCTGTGGGACTTCACGTTTAACGGGTAAAAAATCAGATGTCAAACTATTTGCACATACAGCTTGCGATCTATTAGACAGATACGACTGCACTAAGCTTGCTGCAGTTGATGAAAAATTGCAATAATTTAGAAGTTTGGTGTGAAGGATAGTATGATCGACAGAATCAAATGCATTTAAATGATCTAACAGGATTTAAAAACTGACTTTGTTTTCATCTTTACCAGCACGAACGTTTTCAGCTGCGTGCGGTAACGTAGCTTCGCTGAGCTCTAAAGCCAGACTGTTTATCACTTATAAGTTTATTTTTGTTAACAAACGTACTAATTTGGCGATGAAGTGATATTTCTTGTGACTTAGAGAGGAAAGGTAAGATAATTTTAGCTGTTTTCTAGCTGCTTGGAAAAATTGCCAAATCGCAACTAACATAAACGTCAAAATACTTTTGCCGCCAAGAAATTATTTTTTTTTTTAATAAACGACTTCTACCTCGAAAAGCGTAGCTTAAATGACTTAATTTATTCAGATTTAAATTTGTCACACCATGTTTTTACAATAATTTCTCACAATAAGAGAGAACTGTTTACCGTTAGATTTTATTCAGAGAGCACATGTGATGCCAACTTTAGTCAAAATATTTATGCCTCAGTATTTATAAAATATTTATCTCAGTTTGCTCCCTTTCATACTTTTTCGCTGCTGTTCTTTTATGCTTACTTTAGTTTATGCTTATGTTATTATGGAGTCCAATTATTTGTCAGAACTTGCCACAAACAAAGCATAGTTACTAAAGTTGTTTTTAAGACTGTTTCAGTGTTTTTTGGTCTGACTATACCATTCGATTATAGAGTGGAAACAGGCAGGTCAGATCAGATCAGATCAGGTTGTTGCGAGAAACCAGGCTGACGCAGGTTTCTCGCAACTGAATTTGTTCTTTTTGTGTTGTTTTTTTTAATTTTTCAAGGAAACTGAGTTTTTTTTTATTATCTTTAGAATACAAGACCAATAACAACAAAAACGAAACAATCATCAACAGCAGCGACCGCGCACATGTTTATATGTGTGTGAGGGTTGTTTTTGATGGGTACTGACAAATTTGGTTAACGTCGATTAAGATTGTGCATGATAAGTTGTGCAAGCAAAAATGATAGATTAATCGAATGGGCAATTGTTGGGCATGTACGAAACAAAAGAAATACATATAAAACGAATAAAACAATAAAAAATTAAATTGCTTGGTTTTGCATTTTTTTTAATATTTTGAACAGTAAAACCAGAGTCTAATATGTTGGCAGCCCCCAAATTCCAAAATTTTTGTAACACACAAATCAAAAATATTTTAAAAGTATTAATTGTAAAGTCATTCCAAATGAGATATAACGTTTTTATGATTTTTCCTGTTTTTTTTGTGTTCGAAATTCCAGAAAACAAATAATCGAGTTTCACCAGCTATAACATTCTTCTTAGGATTTTGGTTTCTTTAATTTTATGCCTAAAATAGTTCAAGGCTATGCTTTAAGAATTATTGTTGTTATTGGTTAACATTTTGCATTTTTGGATTTTTGAGAATTTTTTTCGTAAAAGTATTCAAACTTAACATTTTCAAAAGGGTACACTTCTAATAAAAAATTCCATAACGACCAAGTTATTCAAATTAATGACACAATTTTTTGTATTTGTATTAAGTGTTGTTGCAAGAAATTTTTTAACAAAATTTTAATGCAATTTTTTAAAATTTGGATTTTTACGATTTTTTTTATTGCAACAAGAAAGAAAATATAATCTTTTCGAAAATATTACAACTCTGGTAATTTTCATCCGTTTTTTCTCACCGATGACACGTTGTACAGGTATTTGAATCTTCTATTGATTAAAAGTACAGAATTATTAAATCAGTTTACAGAATTTTAATACACATTTTAATGACGAAACACCTCATTTTCGCCCTTTATACCAATTCAATAAGATTAAATCCAATTCAATAAGATTAAGATTAAGATTCAATAAGATTAAGATTAAGATTAAGATTAAGATTAAGATTAAATGAGCCTTACTTTATCGGTGTCCGATTTGGATAGAATTTCTGGAGAGTTATCTTATCGGCCAATGGAACATTTCTAGCCACCGAAGAAATCGCTCATTTTAGTTTGAAATTCTCAGTGCAATTCTATAGTGGCACTACATATCGCACACTCTTTTCAAAAGAGTCACAACTCAAAATGTTTACATATATAATTTTTCGTGTAAGACTATTTGTGATCATATACATCGGCTATCTTAATTTTGTACACACATTCTTAGTCTTTAGTTAAAAAAAATATTTTTGTCTCTTTTTTTTTTTTTTTGAATGGAGTCCCTTGAAGAAGAAATTGTTTTTTGCTATTAATGGAAATTAAATTTTTTTAGTTGTAGCTCTTTTGAAGAGAGTGCTATTTATGAATAGAAAATAAAAATTGTTCATAAACGCAATTAGCGGAGGATGCAAAATACAATAGAAATCAATAGGGGGAAAAAATAAATAACAAACTTTTGGCACAATTACAATTTCCGTGGCCCCAAGATCTGAATATGCAGTTTTGAAGAGCTCATTGAGAAAATAAGATTCACTGAAGGATTTATTGATATATGTATATATTAGTTATCGAGTTATCGATTTTTCAAAAACAAATTTACTAAAAGAAGTCTTAATGTAAATTCGACTATATCTATGCTAATATTTGACCGATCGGGATAATTTGGGTATCATTAAAAAAAAGTGCAATTTGTAAAAGGCAGAGCAACTTTTTTTTATAAAAGTTAGGAAAAATATCAATATGTACTTCAGAATACAACAAAAAACCTTTGATAAAAGTCTATCTGGCTCCTTTTACAGAAAAAGTACATTTTGTAAGAGGCAAGACCATATTTTTTTTTCATTTCATATTAAAAACATTTTTAATATCTTTCGAATGAAACCTAAATCATTCAAATCGGACAAGTAGTAGCAAAGATATAGCCGAATTTAAATATTGGTTCCGTTGAGTAAACATTTTTTTGAAAAATCGATATCTCGATAACTAAATGACTTATCGATAAATCCTTCGGCGAATCTTATTTTCTCAAAGAGAACTTCAAAACTGCATACTCAACTCGAGGGGCCACGGATATCGTAATCACCCCAACCTTTTTCTCGCACTGATCTGATCTAACCTGCTCGCATTAACTCTGCACGGCTTATTTACTGAGCAGGTGCCTGCCTGTGCCTGCCTGCCTGTGCCTGCCTGCCTGTGCCTGCCTGCCTGCCTGCTCGCATCAGCGTTTACTCTGTCCGCAGACTTACTCAATGGCACTGCGCTTGAGATGTTTGTGCCTTTACATGTGTTGCATACGAACACACATGATTTCTTTTTGTTTTGCTGGTTAATTTTTTTATAGAAATAGAAAATCAGTGTAACCTTATTGGAGTTTTTTATTGCATTACCTTTTTTCATTTTGTTCTTTTTTTTTGTAACCATGAGCAAAAGCAATAATGAGGATAATTTTGGGTTTGTTCTTTAAAAAAAAAAAAAACGTTGGCTCACTAAATTTTATTTCTGTTCATGACTGATTTAAATCATTCTTGATTTTTGATCAAAATATTTTCCTTTGTTATGATAATTTTTCATATAGCCTTATCTTTCTATGAAATAAAATTTTCGTCATATAAAAATTGCTCATTGTTGGACTTATTGTTACAACAAAATATGCTATAAAATAAAAAATGTTCATATATAATTTTAAAGGCTTGAAAAAACACATATTTGTATGAAAATCACTAATTGTTAAGAGCAACTATTATGTCTTCTGAACAATTTTTTTTTGATTGAGTCTATTGTTACCAGTATTATATTTAATAAATGTATATGGGACTTTTTTTACGTAAAATACTATTGTTCTTTTGTGAGGCTTTCATTTTTTTTTTTTTTTTTTTTTTTGTATATATAAAAGAAAAAGTTTTCAAATTTCGAGCAAACATCTTATATTTATTACGCAAAGGCAAATTTTGTACGGCGTTAGGTTTTTTAAGTACAAGTCCAATCTTAATAAATTTAGCATGGTTTGGTAGGTTTAGACCTGTAGATGTGCAAACTGGACATTTTATTTCTTAAAATTTTATATTTTTTAAGTTATAGCGATTTAAAGTTTGCAATAATTGTTGTTGCTACGTTGCTTTTTCTCTTCTTAATTTTAGTATATGCCTAAAAATATGTGAGGTATTTAGCGCCACCACTATGAAACTGTTATACTGACTAATAATCTTTTGTAATTTCACAGCTAAAGCCAATGATGCCAAGCCGAGGAGAGTAAAAATCCACAAATGCGACATTAAAAGCCGTGTAAAACCATGTAAGCAAATTTATATATTTCTTTTTATTTCAATTTAAAACTAACAGCTAATAAAATAACTCAATTGAAGTCATTAATAGATTTTTAAAATTTTTTTGTATGTTTGATTTTATTTATAAAATTTGCATTAAACTTATAAAAGTTACAAGCAACGTAAAACATAACTAAAAGTAAAAATAATTAACAACTATTACTTTTAGTTATGTTCTATAACATAAACTTAAAAACTTAACATAAAACGTTACTTTTATTCATTTTAAAGGAACTAATAACGTTCCTTTTTGTTAAATTTTTTAAATCTGTAATTATTATAAATACAATAACATTGAAATACATTTTACAAGCACTTTAAGTTTGTTTTAACCCATTTATGAGATCATATGATTTTTCATACGCGATGAAAGCACTTTTCAAAAATTCGCAGCCACTGTCTTCAACAGTGTGAGAAAGTCAAAAATATGCTTTTTTCATAAAAATTCTAAAATTTACCTTTAAAGCCTTTTTGTTTATTTTTTTCCAGCCAGTCTTAAGTGCAATATTTCAAAGAAAAGTGAAAAATTCCACTCAGGTGAGTTATTTTTTTTTTATAAACATCAAGAAGAAAGAAAAAATAATTTTAAAAAAAATGCAAAAGATTAGAGCGCTACGAAATGAAAATTTTCCTTAAAACCTTTTTTTTTATTTTCAAGTGTTAATAAGCTCAAAGTTTTAACAAATTATGAAAATACATTTTTTAGTGATAATTTTTGAGTAATATTTTTTTTACCATTCCAAAATTTTTGACATAACATTTAGTAAAAAAAAAACCAAATCTACGAAAATTCTGTGTAATATTCTTAAAAATCCGTTGAATTACCTTACTTTGCCACTATTTTTCTTTTGTCTGTGCAAGGCTTAAATATCCGTAGAGATCCGTTATTTCCGTGTAGTTGGTACCACTAAAACTATGAATTGATCTATTCAATATCAAAGTGATACTGGAATGATTTCTTACAGTTGAAAAAAGATTTCTTAACTGTTGATGGGAAAAATTTTTTATTTTTAAACTGTACACAAATATTTTATAGCAAATACCTTGTATATTGCAAAAAGGTCAAAATTAATTCAATTTCAATTTTGGTCAGTTCAAAATCGATTTAATAGCCTCAAATAAAATCTAGGTATGCTTGATTTTGGCGTTTTAACGCCACAAGGATTTACTAGTTTTATGATTAGCTCACAGTTTTTTAAAATAATTTCTTGTCAAATGATGCAATTGGAACCTTTTTTAATTATCTACTAAAAGAAAATATATAACAGTTATTTTCTTTAACCAATTATTTAACGTACGCTATTTAAGGTTCGTGGACGTTAGAATATGTCATTCCACCGATGACATTTCACTCTCACATTTAACCCAAACATTTAAGCACTTTAAAACAAAATTTTAGGTATTTAATGGTACAACTGTTTTGTTGAAGAAAATATATTTTTACAATTTTTAAAACAATGATGAGATGCTGAAAAAAGTTATAATTACATCATGTTTAACGTATGCGTATTATGAAGAAACACTCTTCAGACCTTTTTACAGTTTTGATATTTTGGATAATGATTTTTTTGTGTTGATGTTTACTTTTCAAAACAATTTGAAATAAAAATTTTTTAATAATGATTTTAAACAATTTTACATGCCTGTTTCTGGCATTTCAAACACAAAAAAGAAATCAAACAAATTAAAAAAAAAAATATTTTTCTCATTTAAAACGACTTTTATAATGTAAAAAAAATATTAATGATTTTAGTTAGAAAAAATTTTGGAATTCCAGGGATGCCAACATATCATACCCTGGTTTATGGATAAAAATATTAAGAAAACCCAAAAAACCCACAAATTTAAATTTTCACCACTGCTATCTACTTGTGAACTCTTTATACTCTGTTTTACACTTTTTCTATCTGCCATTTATTTATTTGATAGAATTAAAATTTTTTGTTTGTTATGGTGAATTTTATAGAAAAAATCAAAAGTTTTGGGTTGCACATTTTAACCAAGCGTTAACGTTAATACCAATAATAAAAGCACACATTTTTTCTTCTGCTAAAGTGATTTTTAACAGATGTCTAAATAAATAAATAAATATTTTGACAGTGCAGTGCCAATTTATTTCAACATCCAACAGGGGCCGTGGTGAAAAATAAAATTTGTTGGTTTTCAGTTTTTTTTTCATTTTTTTTTACCCCAAAAACCAGGGTAAATCTAAACCACATATTTTAGCCTCCCTGGAGTTTAAAAATTTTTTTAACTAAAATCATTCATATTTGTTCAATTCAATTTCATAAATTTTGTTTAAAATTCTTTAAAAAAGTTGAAAAAGAGATTTAGAAAAATAATTTTGATATAATTTTATTAAATAAATTTTTAATCCATCTAAAACTTTGTTTTTAAGATTTTGCTTAAAAAAAAGAACAATAATAATATCGCTAATTTCGTGTAAGACTGTCAAAACTCAAAATCTAGTATTTTTCAGGAGAGCCTTATGAAATTTTGAAATAACAGCACGGCCATAAATTGTTAAGGTAGACTGGAAATTGTAAAGAATATTTGTAGGCCATTATATTTTCTACCAAATGCTAAATTTTTGCGTCAATGGTAAATTTTTAAACAATATTTTTGCAAGGGTCTGTTTGAGTTATGACATTGTTACTACAAAAACTTATTTTAAAAAATGTTTTATTTGGAGTTGTGACGATTTTGCAACAATATGATAACATACTTTTGAGCTAGAGAGATGTCACTTCTTGAGTTGGTACTTGATTACTACAAAAAATATTGGGTTACTTGCTAGGATTTTTATTTAAAAAATGGTTTATAGTATAAGAAGTCGTTATTGATTAAAAATTATGCAGAAATTTAAAATAAATTTTGGTATAAATAGAAATAAAACACTATTTATACAAAAAAGTGAAGAAATCGCTAAAAGCCAAAACTTGTGTCGGTCTTTTAAAATTCGTCAATTAACAGCAAATCGGTCTGGAATTCACCCAATTTTAAGATGTGATGATCAAAAATTAAAACCATGAATTCACAGTGAACTTATTAAAAAAATACACCTGAAAAACAAGCTTGGCCAAAAATGTCGTAAACATCCGCAACATTTATCTCTAAAAACCGCTTAAAAAACCTCAGCAATGTGATTAAACTTGAAATACCTAATGCTTGGTTTTCACTATGTCATTTTTATGACGACACAAAAGTTTATCACCTGAAATATCACCTCAATAAAACTTTAGAAAAATTTCTGCATAGCTCCATTTAAAAATTTAATTGTTTTTACTTTTCCACGATTGCCAAAGTTAGAAAAAATTTCAATATGTTGTTATTTTTAATTTGATTGAAAAGAACTGACCACTGAATATGACGTAGTGAAAACCAAGCATAAGGCTCGAGAAAATTACTACCACTCTTAGCTTCAAACTTGTGCTAATAATGTTAAAAAAGCAGTGGTCGTTAATTAAATAAATATATAATAAACCAACCAAACAGAGTGCTCCAGTTAATTTAAAAATCAGTGATAATATCTGCACAGGGAGTGAAATTGTTGCTAACGAGTTTAATCATAATTTCAGCTCAATTGCTTCATCTTATGATACTGAAGTACCTTCCTGTATCTGTTCACACACAGTTGAGTGTAGGTCATCCTCGAGGAGTTTTTTCTTTGACCAAATATCAGCTCTAGAGGTTATTAAGATTATAAATTCGGTTGAAAACTGCAATTCTTGTGGCTTTGACCAAATTTCAAATAAACTTTTGAAGAGTATTACTTGCAATATTTCTGATATACAAGCACATTTGTTTAACTTAAGTGTTTTGACCAGGGTTTTCACAGATAACTTAAAAAATGTTACAATCATTCCACTATTTAAAAAAGGGTAACAGAAAAAATAAAGAAAATTACAGGCCCATTTCTCTGCTTCCTACAATTTCTAAGGTATTTAAAAAGGCTATTCAGAAAAGAATTGTAGCGTTTATTTTAGCAAAGAAATTTCTAAGTCCCAAACAATTTGGTTTTCGCACTGGCTTATGCACGGAGGACGCGTAGTTAGACTTCTGCTCCTATTTGCTAAAAGGCCTAGACGACAAAAAATGTTACTCCTGCTTATTCGTGGACATCACCAAAGTCTTTGACGTGGTTAATCACAACATTCTATTAAAGAAATTATCTGTTGCCGGCTTTAGAGGTCAGATATATAATTGGTTTGCTTCTTATTTACACCACCAAACTCAAAGAGTAAAAATAGGCAGTTCTTTTAGCAGACTATGATTAATCTTGGTGTCCCACAAGGTTAAGTGTTAGATCTAATTCTATTCCTTATTTACGTAAACTCAACTTTTTCGCAAGATTTTCGTGGACGAATAACAGCATTTGTGGACGACTTAGGAATACCGTACCAGACAAGCTCCCAGTTCGATCTTATCTGTGATATAAATAGTGATGAACATACTTTAAGAGAATGGTTTGCAAAACATAAATTAAAATTAGTAATAAGACGAAGCTAATGTTTGTAAATCTTCTAATATAGTCGCTCCAAGTGTAGATATTGTTTATCATTCGCCTAATTGTCAAAATTCAGTATGTGTGTTAATTCGTCAACACCTTACAAAGAAAGTAAAAAAAAAATGTAGCAACTGTTGTTTTAAAATTGAAACTGTCTACCAATTTAGATACTCGGGTGTCATAATAGATAACAATATTATTTGACGTGAGCATACCAATGATTTGAAAATTTGTTTTCGCTGAATTTAAGGAAAATTCTATATGCTTAAATAATTTTGCTCCTCTAATCTTCTTAAAATGTTTTACTTTGGTCTTTTCCATTCAAGGAATTTCCGGTATTTCTTGCTGGTGTGGCTCGTATGCTAATAAAATAAAGCCATTATTAGTCCTAAAAAAAAATATCATTCGTAAAATCTGCAATGTCGTCAATAGTTGTCCTACTCATGAGCTTTTTAAATCCTTTCAAATATTACCCGTTTGCCATCTATTTTATTTAAAAGAACTTAAACAATTCTTTTCTGCAAAGCAGCCTTCACAAAACAACTTAATAAGCCGAATAATTTAGGACATGTCGGTAATGTTGCAGTTCCTGCTCTTCACACTACAGCTTATAGAAACAATTTTCCAATACTGTCCTGTAGAGTATTTAACAGACTTCCATCATCAATTTAGTGTTTGGAATCGCAAAATACCTTTCTAAAGCAAGCTTAATCATGGCTTCTCGGATTTGACTCACAAGAAATAGAATTGCTTCTTCATCCGAGCCCATAATCTTGCTTAATTTATGACTTTTTAGTAACATTTACATGCAGCTCACTTATTAAATCAACTTCTACTACTTCTTAAATATTTCCTCCTCTTTACTTTTCCTTCCTTTTCACTCCCTTCTCTGAAACCTATAGCTTGTATTCCATTGTATAAAATTTATTTTTAATTTCCACATATGTGACATTTAACACAGTATTTATTACACTATTAATGTCACTACCATTCTCCATTTATATTAATTTAAAATATTTAATAAGGAATACTAATTTTAAACATAATTTCCATTTGTATTAATATAAAATGTTAAATATTGAATATTAATTTTTAAAATTGACTCATATTAACGAAATGTTGTTTATTTGAATTGTAATATTATCATTAATGGAGTTTGCGAAATAAACTAAATTAAACTAACAATGAATATTTCTGTATATTTAATTTAAAAAAACCTAAATTTTGAGTTGTGACGGTCTTGCACGAAAGGAGCAATAAATGTATAATTTGCTTCTGTACAAATAAGGCGAATCAAAATTTAATTACAAATAAAAAAAACAAGAAACTAAAGCGGCTTGAACTAAAGATTTGGGCGGCTTTAACCCTGTGCAGCAGATTAGAGCTTTTGTTTTAAACCTGTTTAAAATAGTTATTGTTGTTAATCAAAATTAGTATTATAATAACAGTTAGTAATAGTTGTTGTCTGTTTAAAATAGGTTAAAATAATTCAATTAATTTAAAAAAAATTATGTCATTTGAAATTTTCTAAAATTTTGTTCATTGGAGCATTTGAGTCCTATCAGAAATAAAAAAGATATAGCGATTTATCTAAAACGCCTTTGCTTGAGATATATAAAATCGCAAAAAAAATGTGTATTTTGACGATCAACGAAATGCTGCCAAAACTTGAACAAAATCCTAGCGTAACAAATAGCAGTTAAAAAAAGTACAATGCAGAAACAACAAATCCAGCAAAAAAAATGTAAACACCAGCTAGGCTGCTCCACTCCGACATATTAAAATATATAAGCAGAGGTTTTCTGCAGCAGACATGTTAGGTCTGTTTCTAACTAACTTCAAGTAAAGTTCGAGTAAAGTTCGGAGAGTAACTTGATTATCTGTCAGAATTAGAATATTTATCAAAAAGTAGGGAAACGACTTCAAGTAAGTTCACGCACTTGTGCAATAGAAACAAAATTGATTTTTGTTTGAAATTATTAGTTTATTCTTACAAAAAACACTTTGTGCAAAATATATTAGACAATAAAAGTTGCATTTAATGATAATAATAATTTTTATTTGAAAAAACGATAAAACATATTGATCTTATAATTTGACAATCAGCTGTTCGAAATTCGTGCTCGAAAACATTTTTCAACTTAAGTTCAAGCAAGTTTCGAGTATTATTAATAGAATAGAGAGGCGCAAATACTTAGATGAGACCAAGACCAACATACCGAGAGGGACATCTTGCTTGTTCTTCTTCTTTATCGATCTTGAAAAATGTGTAAAAAACGCTTTCAAGTAACGTCTCAAGTTACTCGAAGCGAGAACAGAAACAGACCTGTTGCATTTAAGGGGATGCTACTATTTAAAAGCCAAAAAAGGCAAGTTTTCATGATTTTTTTTTTTCTTTTCGAAACATGAATAATGTTGGTGTATTTCATATAAATGTTATATTTTGACTTCTTTCTTAAGTATATTTGGGAAAAAAAATTTAATATTATCGATAAATATAACCGTGACAGCGATACCCCTGAGACGTCTCGAAAAAAAGATGTTTTGCAGTGAACACGATTAGAGGTTAACGGATCATCTGAAAAAAAAATTCAACATTAGTTTAAAAGGTAATATGTTTCCTGAGGTAATATTGAAGAGTTTTTTTAATGTTTATTTTTTTTTTTGGAGCGTTTTGAAGTCAAAATCCCGATTCTCGATTAAATAGGAAAACAAAGAAAAAAAAAAGTTTGGGCATTACCTGTTGATTATTGTGTAGAAATAGTGTAAAAAATTTAAAAATGATCGGTCAAGTAGATTTTGCGTCATCGTATTCACCGACTTAAAAAATGTAGTTTTCCTAAAAATCAATTTAAAATTTTTTTTATCGAAAATCAAAAATAAAAAAATTAATAAAAAGGTATAATTTTTTATTCATACACTTATTTTATTGAATCATCAATGCCAGTTCCGTACAGTAAAACGCTGTCATCCAGGATGTCCAATGCATTTTTTTGCTCTTTCCTCCGTTGCATTCTACCCTCTTTACTAGTACTTGCAGCCTGTTCGTCCGCTATGGTCATTCGTAATTCTAACATGAGGTCCGCTCACTTGAAACGCTGTATCTTCGTTAGTTTTAGCACGATTTACTTGAAAATTTACAAAATACTCTCGAAATGTTGTACATTTAAAAGCTTAATATAAGCTAGGAACACATATTCGTACTACAACACAAGCTATCAACACAAGTTCAAACACTCACGCTGAGCAGCGTCTTTTCCCGCAACTCCTTCTCCTATAACCTACTCTTTTGATGTTCGCTCTCAACTCTTTGTTGCTTGCAACAAAGTTCAAAGTATTGTACAAAACTTGTACGTTTTAGCGTTGCAAAAGTGTGAAAATATTACCAAAACTGGTAAATTTTTTTTTGATGTGAAAAAGTGAAATTTAATTTCATTTTGGCAAATTTTTGCAGTGATGTAACAAAACAAAATGTTCCCTCACTCTACCTTAAAGATACACTGTTTTGTGTTACTTGCAAAAATGTATTAAAATTATTGGTTTATTTTTCAATGTTATCGAACTTGTTTGCTACAAAAAAAAAACAAACATTCTGAGCCCAATAGAAATTACTGCAATTTTCAAAATTTTGCTTAAAAAGCGACAACGATATTGTAGTTTTTTGAAACAAAGACGCTTCTTTTAAAAATGGCATGGAACAAAACTGTTTTATACTGTTCCTTATATGAAAATTTAAGTTCTTACAAATAATTATTTTTTATTAAAAGGAAACAAAAGTACTTTCATACGCATAAGAAAAAAATTAAATATAAAAATTAATATTTCAATATTGAAGTTTATAATAATTACTTGAAGCTTTATGATTATATAATTACATGTACACACTCAAAATACTATATCTGCAATGTACATTTTTATAGAACTACAAAACAAAGTAGTGTTGTTGTTTGTTAAGGATTTAGTATTATAAAAATAGAAATATTTCGTTTTATTTTCCTTTATTCCACACACACAGAATTCGTTCGGAAGTTTAGTTATCAATTTTTGGCTTCGGTACTAATAAAATTTTTATATTAATTGCAATAGCGATAATAAAATCGTAAATGATAGTATCGAACGCATAAAATTAACCAACATATTTTGGGTTAATATGATAAATCTAATTATAAACGAATTCATAATTTTTGTTTTGTACAATGCGTTGTAAATATTTTTATATTTGAATTAAATTACTGATGCAAGAAGTTTTTACTAAAAGTCTCAATATGGCCGAATAGCCGAAACTAGCCGAAACTGGCCGAAACGGACAAAAAGGGAAAAAAGGGACAAAAAGGTCCCTACAGTTCCTTTCTTGAGAACTGTGAAAAAACTGAGAAACAGACTCGATTTTAAAACCATTAATAATATAATACTTTTAAAATCATTAATTAATAGTTAAAATAATCCGCACTTTGTATGATCAGCGAAAAAATACATGTAAGTGCATCATCTAGATTGACTTTAATTTACAAAAAGTAAAAAAACTATGTTTCAAACAATGTTCCTTTTTCTTTAATTTCATATTTTATGATTTTTTTACAAAGTATGCATAGCGCACAAAACTGAGAGTTAATAAATTTCCAGAAACAATAATATTGTTTTTAAATTTCAATACATTTCAGTTAAAAACATAAAAAAATAAGCGTTTCGGGATATTTAAGAATTTTCACTTATCACTTTTGTGCGCTTAACCATCGATGTACCAAAAAATCTATCGGTGGTCAAATTAATAGGGAAAACCTTTAAAATGCCAATTTATCGTTAAATTAATTAATCAAAAAATTACACAAAAGTACTAATAATAAAAATTCAAAATTTCATTTTAACTACCTTCCATTAAGTTAAAATTAATTTTCATTATAAATTCACAACATTGCATTAGTATATGAATTAAATTTATTATTCTCGAAGTGTAAAGATATTTAAAGCAAACTGAAAATGAGTTCGATTTAAAGATTTTCACCGATAACTGGCGCTGATAGATTTTTAGCGATAGGTTTTAATCAGAAAGAGATATTGGTATACATTTTTCAAAACAAATTATTTTTGAAGCTTGACCATTCTGTAAAATTTATTAAAACATTTTGAAGAAAATGAACTTCATAAAAAAGGACAGGTAGAGTTGTTTATTTTTTAAGCAAAAAAGGTAAAAATTTTTCGTTAAACTGGAACAACTTTTGCTAATAACTGCCGTGTCATATGAAGGCTTGTTAAAAATGCAATTTTGAGTTTTTATTATTTTAACAACAAAAAAACTTTTTAACAATTTTTGGATTTAATTTAACCATAAAATCACACTTTAAAGTTTCCTAGCTTTAATATTGATCGTTTTTATGCTTTAAAAATTATAACTTATTTTTTTCTTCTAAATGTAACTAAGTTACTTTTATGATTTTTGTTAATTTTTGTACAAAAAAATTTATATTGTGTGTATCAATATAAACTATAAATTATGTTCGTTGGGTACTTAACAACTTATTTTAAATAAATAATTTTTTGATTTATCATAGTTGACAAACTTTTATTTTGGATGTGAAATTTTTTTCTTAAATGAAATTTTTTTTTGTAATTTTGGTAAAAAGAAATTTTAGGCTGATGCAACCCTGGTACGTTTCCTTTTTGCTGATACGTTGATTACGTAGCCTTATTGCTTTCAGTAAAAATACAATCCCTATTTGCTATGAACGCGTCACATAAGAGTCATTTGGGAGAGAAACATTTGTTAATTTTTAATTTAATTTAATTTAAACCACGACAAAGTAAAAATAATTTTAAATTACTTTTCACATTAATTCTTGGTCAAATTTGATAATTTATTTAAATATATTGTTAAATTGGAAATCTTATTAAAATATTTTTTTTATTTTGTATTATTTTCATAAATATATTAATTTCTCCATGAAATAAAACCTTTAAAGACGGAGCGTTTATTTTATAAAAGTCTGATTACATAAGCGCCGACTTTAAAGGTTTTTTATTCATGGAGAAATTAATATATTTATGATAATAAAACAAAGTAGAAAAAAACTATGATAATTTGTACATCTATTTAATAATATAAATAAATAAAATATCAAATTTAACCAAGAATTAAGTAATTTAAAATTATTTTTTTTTGTAGTGATTTTGAAATCCGTTTTTTTTTAAAAGTTTTTATTTTTTCCTTTTTAGAGATTATGATAACAGTTTTGCACATTCTTGTAACGAATTTTGGTACCCTAGTGTCAAAATTATCTGAGAAACAGTATTTTTCTTATATTGACACGCCCTTTTGTCCAACAACGCCCACTTTCTTCAACGTAAATTTTTATAACTATGCCTACCTCTTTATCTAATTTCATTACTATGGTGTCAATATTATTTGAGTTACAGCGTTTTTCTAATATTACCACGTCCTTTTTTGAACAACACCCACTTTTTTGAACATAGTTTTTAATAATTAGTTCTGGTACCCCTGTACTAAATTTCAGAACTTTAGTGTTAATATAAGTCGATGCACAGATTTTTTCTTATATTTCCACGCCCCTGTGTCGAATACGCCCACTTTTTTAAACAGGTACCTCCGCGTTTAATGTCTAAAATCTGTTGACAAAAAATTGCGGCAATCGGGCAAGTGCTTTAGGAGTTATCGATGTACATTAGGGTGGCCCTTAACTGTATTGGAAATTTTTTTTTATTAACTGAATATGTGCGGTGCCTTCCTTTGTTTCTAATCATGTCAAAAGTATATTCTAAAAATTTCAGGAAAATATATTAATATATAAACGTGCCGCTTGTGAACTTAAGTTGAAAATCTGATTTATATGGGGGAAAAGTGCTCGTTTTTCTTAAAAATCCCAATAGTTTTTCTTTAAGTGCATGTTTTTTAAAAAAATGGTACGCGTCTCGTTTTTGATTTAATTTTTTTTTTTAATGTGCTCTCAAACATGGAAAGTAGACAAAAACTACTAGAGTTGTGATTTTATACTTTTCGAAAAAAATCTAATTTTTTCCTTGTTGTATTAAAAAAATTAAAAAAAAAATTCGAATTTAAAAAATTTTCATTGAAATGTTATAGAAATATTTTCTTAAACTATATTCAAAACAGATACAAAAAAATTGTGGGATTACGTTAAATAACCTGCTCGTTATGAAATTTTTTGGTAAAAGTGCACCTTTTAGGAAATTTCGAGTTTGGGTATTTTCACGAAAAAAAATTCAAAAAATTTTAAAATGCAATTTTTGAAAAAATCACGGGGAAATGAATTAAGGGCAGTTGTGTTATTTTGTGCAAAAAATTAAAAAAAAAAATTCGGATACCAAAGTTATAGCTATTGAAACTTGACTTTTTATCCAAAAATTTTCAAAGTGCCCGTTTTTGGCACTTCATACACAAGAAAATTTATAAAACATCGGTAAAACTATGTTTCTCACTTTAAATGACCTCAATAATTTTAAAAATATATAAATGATTTTTTTAGAAAAAATTTTGGATTCCAGGGATGCAACATATCATACCCTGGTTTTAAGGTAAAAAAAGTGTAAAAAACCCTAAAAACCAACAAATTTAATTGTTTTCCACTCCCACTGGATATCGAACTAAATTGGCGCTGCACTGTCTTAAAATTAATTTATTAAGACATTAGTTAAAATTCACTTACCAGAAGAAGAAAAATTTGCGCTTTTATTATACGTTTTTATGTGAATGCTTGGTTAAAATGTGCAACACAAAAAATTTTTATTTCGGTTGTTTTAAAATCACCAAATATTAAAAAAAATTCTTAAGTCCAAACAAATAAACGGCATGTTGTTTTGAGTTTCCAAGTTTGAGAGCACATTTTGAAGAAAAATTAAATCAAAAACCAGACGCGTATCATTTTTTTAAAAATGCACTTAAAAAAGAGCACTTTTTCCCCATATAAATCTGATTTTCAACTTAAGGTCGCAAGCAGCACGTTTAAAAATAAACTTTTTTTTTGAAAATTTCACTGCTTACCTCTTTTTAGTAAAGGAACAAAACTCCGGCCCGGAATTTGTTACTTTCGAAAAAATATAAGGGCCACTCTTATGTACATATATTTAAAAAAAAACAACCAACTTGAGAACCTCCTCCTTTTTTAAGTCGGTTCAAAATGGATTTTAATTTACAAATAGTATCTAAACTCACACTGTTACAATTAAAAAAAAAAAAAACAAGGCGAAATATTCAACCTCAAATTTTACATATTTAACCCACGAAAAGACGACATTTTCATACAACCGGCTGCAAAAACAACTAAAAGAATTATGTTTTCTTAACACGAATTATTTTTTTTTAAAGAATGACTTACTTTAACCACTTAACAAAGAAATTATTTCTATGAAACTCGTTTAAAACACAAGGACTGTCCTGGCAATTACCCTTAATAACGTCGCTTTTAGATTTCTCGCCTATTTTGAATGTTTCATTAATCTTAAAATTATGAAAAATATTAAAGCAACCCACTTTCAGAAAATGATTTTCGTGTTAATAAATCTGTTTTTAAATGTTTCGTTTTGAATTTTAAAGTTTATTAAAAAAAAAAACTCTTACTCTGCCGAAATAATGGCCACACTGTTGGAATTATTTATTGAATTTTTTTTTAAAAAAACTTTGAAATCAAGAAAAACCATCTTTTGAATCAATTGCTTATTTTTGATATGAATTTAAATGATTGCCACATCATTTGGAAGTCTCCATCCTGTCGATACATTCCACGTTTCAGTTGAAAACTTAAGCTTGGTTTAACAACAACGAAAGAAATCCAATAAAAAAATCACTTCTTTAGCATCGATACCAATCCCACACAATTTGTGACATTAAAAAATCATCACCACCAGCATCGTCATCATGAGCATCGTCATCATTAGCATCATCATCATCATCATGAGAATCGTGTTGTTGCAACATTTAAAAAAACCACAGCATCCGCCACTTTTTTCACGATATTTTCGACGGTCAAACTTCAACCAAAGTTGAGCACCTGGGAGTCTGGCTTAAAAATAGGTAAGTGAAGAAAAACAAATAAAAAACAAAACAAAAAAAAAACAAAAAAAACAAAACAACAATAAAGTAGCAACAAATCGACAAGTGCGGCTGACGTTGCTTTTGTTGTAATTGCTGCTGTTGCCAGCAATACAATCATGCTGTATGTAGTTCATACATATTTAGCACCAACGCAGACAGCAAGAACCGCAGGAGGCAATCCAAAGTGAAAAAGCAACAAAATGGAAAATGAAACAAGAAACAGCGATAAAAAATAAGCCAAATATTAAAAAAAAAAATCAACAAAAAACAATACAAAAACTCACACACAGAAATAAATATTTACGTATCCTAACACAGTCATAGCCACATTTCAACACGCACACAAGCACCCATACAATCATAAACTAGAGCCGCGGCTACAAATGAACCCAAGAGCCACTTTACAGATTTCACACTTCATGCTGGATATATAACGGTGCGTATGTGTGAGTGTGTGATGTGTTTGTGGTCGTGCTTGTGTTTGCTTCTACGTTAGTGACTGGCAACTATTTCACAAAAACTTGGCATCACTGGTCTCTTGCTTGTTGCCACTACACCATGGTTCAAGAATCGAATTAGCGGCAATAGTTCGTGGGAATTCTTTTTGCACACTTATTTCTGTTGCTGATCTTATAATTATACTTATATATTCAACACTTTGCGCACCCACACTGCTAAAAATTTTGGACAAATTTTTAATCCAAACTTTGGATTAAAGAAATTTTTATTCCAAAAAGTACTATTTTTAATCCCAACTTTAGTTTAATTTATTTTAATCTAAAAAAGTTTAAGATTTAGACTATTTTTTAACTACGAATTTTGCTTTCATAATGAAGCAAAATAAGCAAAACTTTGTTAACAACTGCGATAAACGAGTGCATAAGCTGTCATGCCAGCAGACAAGAGGACGTGGGTTCAAATCAGAGGATGGTTAGTGCCCAATTTGATTTTTAGTTAATGTTAATATAGTTGTTGTTTTTTTTTGCTAACATCAAAATTTTTAACTTTTTGCGGATTAAAAAGTAATCCTTTTTGGATTAGAAAATTTAAATCTTTTTCTTGGAATAAAAATTTATCTTTTTTGGTAGTTTCCTATATGTTATACATAAAAATGAAAAATTTAGACCAAGATTTTTAACCGTGCACCGCCCAAACAACTGACAATTTTAAGAAAGCATTTTTTTCAAGTATTGCTAAATAAACTGAAAGTGGTGAAACAAACATATTTTGTATGCAGTCATTATAGATATTTGATTTAAAGTAAAATAAATCTTAGCAATAGGACGTGGCATCTTCTATACATCACTTTGATAAAAGTAGATTTCCTCGAAAAACTTACAGTGGCTCACACCTCATTTTATGCACTATGCATTTATGAGTTTATAGTGCTTTAAAAAAAAACTGAAAAGAAAACGGTAAAACTGTCAATGCAGACTTTTAAACATATTGTTAGCAAAAGCATTAAACGAAAAAAAAACAACAAAAAAATGTACTCTCTCAATAACAGATCATAAAAACAAACAAAGCGGCAGAACTGGAGCTCACAGCTTATTTTATGCATGCATTTCTTTTCTTTGTTGTAACTTCGACTAACGGTTGTTTGTTTTTCTATGTTCGCGAAGGTATGTTTGCAACAAGGTTCAGTTAATAATTAGTCTTATCGTGCGTGTCAAGAGGTCAATTCTCGCATTTTTATAAAATGGGTCGTCGCACAACGATTGAACAGCGTGAATTAGTAATTAATCACTTTAAAAACAAAATGCCGCAACGGAAAATTGCTCAAATAGTTAATTTAAATGTATCGACTGTCCAGAAAATTATTGATCGCTTCATTCATGAAAACCGAATCGAAAATAAAGGCAGAACCGCGCCCAACAGAATCTTTAATGCTACAGACGAGCGCTATATAGTCCGTAAAATAAAGGCAAATCCCAAAATATCGGCACCAAAGTTGACCAGCGAATGACTTAGGTAAATCCTGTTGTGCTGAAACTATCCGACGAGTGCTGCGTGAACATGATTTCAATGGTCAAGTTGCTAGGAACAAGCCATTTATAAATAATAAAAACCGGCAAAGAAGACTTCGCCAAAGAGTACATAACTCGGACTTCGGACTTTTGGAACAGCGTCATCTTTGCAGACGAGTCAAAATTTAATATTTTTGGCTCGGATGGAATGCATTATGTCTGGCGAAAAAAAATACCGAGCTTCAAAATCAAAACCTTAAAGCCACTGTAAAGCATGGTGGCGGTTGCATGATGGTATGGGCCTGTATGTCCGCAACAGGTGTAGGAAATTTAGTTTTTATTGAAGAAACGATGAATAAGACTGTTTACCTAAATATATTGAAAGCAAATTTGCTCCAAAGCTCCGAAAAATTGGGAATACGTCGTAGTTTCCGTTTCTATCAGGATAATGACCCCAAACACTAGTCGGCAATTGTGCAGTCTTGGCTGATTTGGAACTGTCCACACTTAATGGCACCGCCGGTACAGAGTCCTGATATGAACGTGATAGAAAATCTATGGGCACTTTTGGATAATAACATCAGAAAACATCAAATATCTAGCAAGGAGCATTTAAAAAGAGTACTCATAGAGGAGTGGAGCAAAATTACTCCAGAAACCACTCAAAAATTGGTAGATTCGATGCCAAAAAGATTGAATGATGTAATTAAAGCCAAAGGTTTTCACACTAAATATTAAAATAAGCTTTAAATATATGAAAATATTTCTTTTTTAAGATTTATGCAAACATTCATAAAATAAGCTGTGACCTGAAACTTAGCAGTATTTTTTGTTTTATCTTCTAAGTTACAAAAAAAAAAAAAATTAAAAAAAAAAGAAAAAAGTTTATATATAAAAATAAATATGTTTGTGTTTAAAATTGCATTAAATTTTTTTTTGTACAGCACGCAATTTGGATTTGAGAACCTGGTAAGTTTTGAAGTGAGCTCTGCATAAAATAGGCTGTGAGCCACTGTATATGATAGAAAAATACAATTCTATAGTTTAGATAATTTGGAAAAGTAATGACTCATCGCAGAATGAATGAATTTGGTCAAGGGGGTGTGGCAACTGCCACATAAATGTTTAACGAGAATTTATTATGTGAGGATAAATAAATACCCGCAGATCGGATGGTACTAGAACAGTCTTCCTTCTCATGCCACAAATATATTAGTTTTAATGTAAGATTTAACTACACTTCAGCTAAAAAGATCTTCAGAAACCCCAGAAATGGTAACTGAAACTGTTTTAGAAGCATCATTGGAACAAAATTACCTTCTCCCAAACAAATTAATACTGAAGAGGGCATTGAGAGGTCCTTGAAGACTCTTTCGGTCCATCTTCTCAAAGCATATCACTCCTTTTTTAAACTCACGCGAACGAGGCGTAAGAGCCTGCTACCATAATGGTGTCCAGATCTGACAGAGCAAAGACGCGAGCTAAAATATTTCTTCAAACTAGCCAAATTAACTGACCAACAAAAAATATGAGAGGAATACAAATGCAGGTATCTAAAAAAAACAATGCGTAGAGTAAAAAGACACTTTTGGAAGAAATTCTGCTCAAGCATAGAAGAGACCAAAGACACTACAAGGCTCAGGAAGCTACCCTAAAAGAAGCCTTGTATTCAGAGCTCACTTTGCAAAGACAATGGTTAGTGGACGGAGAGCTGTCAGGAATATCTTGAAGTGCTTTTAAGTCCACATTTTTCCGGCTGTACGAAAGCTCAAAAAACATCGCAATACGGAGACACTGGACAGTCCCACTACAGGATCCACTCAACTTAATAACGCCGGATAAAACCCTGTGGGCTTTAAACTCATTCTCGAGACATAAATATTTGGAACCAGACGGTATAATTCCTGCAATGTTGAAAACGGGCTAACAACGAGTCGTCACACGGATGTATCAGGTAAAACTATGTGCCTTTGCAACTTGTATCCGAAGGACTAACATTTTTTGTACTCAAAACACTCGAGAAAGTGATTGACTTGCACCTCAGAACTGATGAAATTCAGTTAGCAACCTACCAATACGCATACACGAAAGGCCAATTGGTTTAAACGGCACTACACTCCCTAATAGTACCCATAGAAAAAGCTATCTACAAAAATA
Organism: Dichetophora obliterata; assembly: GCA_963920525.1. Classification (NCBI taxonomy): domain Eukaryota; kingdom Metazoa; phylum Arthropoda; class Insecta; order Diptera; family Sciomyzidae; genus Dichetophora; species Dichetophora obliterata. Next base: position 190,495,660 of record OY986436.1, read on the forward strand.
ATACGCTTATAAAACATAATAAGCTTTTTGGAACTAAGTCCATGGAAAGGGAAGTTAACAGTGGAACATCCCAGGGAGAGGTCCTCTCGCCTTACCATCAAATCTTTTTGTCAATGAACTACTCAAAAACTTTGGAGGTACAGCTACGAAGATAACAGCCTATATAGAAGACTTAAGTATAATTAATTTTGTTTATGTATTTGTTTATTAAATTTGTTTATTATAGTGGGGAAATGCGGGCACACTCAAAGAGGTACTTAGATGGTTAAATTCAGTCGGTCTAAGTATTAACGTAGAAAAAAGGGATCTGATTCTTTTCAAGAAGAGGTACAAGATACCACCGTGGATACCATGAAATTAAACGACATACCGAAAGCTCACACGAAATGTCTAAGAGTTTTCCTGGACAGCAAGCTGACATTGATAAAACAGTGAAACACGAAAAAAATAACAATATACGGACACTACTACGTGATAAAAGACCAAAAAAAAAGACCCCTGTCTCCCAGTTTTGCCCAAAGTCCTCCTGGTTTTTTTATGGGCCCACAAAGATGTGGGGCCTCGGTGTCATTTTTGCAAAAAAATGATCATTTTCTCAAGCTCATATCTTGCAAACCTTTCAAAATTTTGATTTACTCTTTGGGGCAAAGTTGTAGCTCTTATCATAAAGAAACAAAAATTATGAACATATAAAATAAAAAAAACCTTAATCTTCAAGGTCAAAATCGCAAAAAAACTTTAAAAAATTAAATTTTTTTACCTTTTTTCCCCTGTTCAGGTCCATAGGTAGCAAACCGTTCAAAATTCAAGGAAATAATCAACTACAAAAATGAACCTAAGATCTCAGTTAACAACTTTTTAGAACATATGAACTTCCTAGGAATGATTCTTTTCACCATTTAGGTAGCCGCAAAAGTGAAAAATTTCCCGAAAATTTTTAAATTCATTTGTTTTTTCTTTACTTCAACATTGAGATACTATAAAGCCTTCTCCCGTAAGTGAAAAGGCATGTTGCAGGTTTCATTGTTATACTATTACTGATTTTATTAATCTTAGTTCTTAGGTGGTATGGGTTGACATTTAGAGTTAGGGTTGTAACAAAGGGTAGTAGCATAGATATATAGTAATAACGATTTAGTGTTGTAGGGATTAGTAGTCTCAGCAGGGATGGCACTACAATACTATGCTATCTATTACAAAAATTATAAAAAAAATATTCGTACTATGTTTATAATGTTGATGGCCCTGGACTTGCAAATCGCACTCTCTGAAGTTGTGGATCCAAATCGTCGTCCGAATCGTCCGAAAATGACTCTGATTCAGAACTTATGGTATCCACAGGCACGTTACTTCCAGACTGCCCTCCATCATCAGCTTTTTCTTCTTCAGATACTTCATTAACATTATACAGGGTGATCTTATGACTCCACCAACATACCTGAAAAGAATTAGAAAAGAAATAAAAAAAGGAATGCAAAACAATGCATCAATAAAATTGATATTACCTCTGCAAGCAATGCGTCGAGTTTTTTGCCTTTGTACCGTTTTTCCATGGGCATTGTGGTTTGGTGAAACCGTTCTCCTTGCTCATCGGTTTCGGTAGGGAGTTTTTTTCCTTTTTGATTTCTTTTCTAATTCATTTCAGGTATGTTGGTGGAGTCACAAGATCACCCTGTTTATTGTTTATTGAGATCTTAGGTTTATTTTTGTAGTTGATTATTTCCTTGAATTTTGAACGGTTTGCTACCTATGGACCTGAACAGGGTAAAAAAAAGGTAAAACAAATTGAGTTTTTAAAGTTTTTGCGATTTTGACCTTGAAGATGAAGTTTTTTTGATTTTATATGTTCTCAATTTTTGTTTTTTATGACAAGAGCTACAACTTTGCCTCAGAGAGTAAATCAATATTCCGAACGGTTTGCAAGATATGAGCTTGAAAAAATTATCATTTTTTTGCAAAAATGACACCGAGGCCCCCACATCTTTGGGGGCCCATAAAAAAAACCTGGTGGACTTTGGGCAAAACTGGGAGACAGGGGTTTTTTTTTTTGGTCTTTTATCACGTAGTGATGTCCGTTTATGGTTATTTTGCCATGACTTAAAAAATTACACACTGTGTAATCAACATAGAAGAAAGGGTGAAGAAAGCCAAGAAGATGCTAACCAGCACCTGGGTTTTTTCTCCCTTTCTGATGCACTGCATCTATGTAACGGTAGTTCATCCTATTCTATGGAATTATTTTCGAAATGTTGGTAACCAAGTGGCAAGGGTATATTTAGTAGAATATCGTACAACAGTCAATACGAAAACATGAACACTTCTAGGACCAAACGGATGCTCACTGGTCACTGCATGGCGGCAGCCCACGCGAGGAAGCTGGGCATCACTATGGATGATGAAAACTGCAAGGAGTTCAAGGAACCAGTCACGGTGACCACCCTGGAACACCTTTTATGAACATGCTCCACCTTACTAAGATCTTGTCACTAGGCTGATCGACGTTCTTGTCACTGAAGGATTTCGGATTAGCCGCAAATCTTTACATACTTCAACTAAGCAAAAAGGTTCCTTTGCTCGTAACCAGCACCACTAAGTACCGGAATTGATGTATTGTAGTTTCCGTCAGAAGGCATCCAAATTAACCTAACCAATCGTATTATGTAAGGAAAGTTCTACGATCACATTTTTTTGCGACTACGATACTTTTCATATTTAGCCAATGAATTTTCTGTGAAAATTGGTTGTAAGCACGCTTACGAAACTCAGAAGGAAGATGTATTTTAATATTTTATTTCATAATCTGACCGTATTATGAAATTGCACCTAATTGCATTTAGTTTAATGGCTTTAGATTAAATCGTAAAGTGAATTGAAAAATGTGAAAAAATAAATACTCAAAACGTACCTTTTATTTTTTACGATTGTAAATATCCTGGGTATTAGTAATTTGTGTAACTTACTAATTTCACATTATATTCTGTAAACACAAAATTATCAATTGCTCAATACATTGTATTGATTAATTACTAATCGCGAGAGAGCACGTGAAACATCATTCTTTCCGCGAGTAGATACGCTCATCAAATTTCAACTTCTGATTGATTTATCTATTTATTGGTTGTATCCTCGAAGTTCATGTTTGTGGGAAATCTTTTTGCAAGTAATGAAAAATTTACAATAAACAAAATTTTTATAATTTTTTATCCGCGCGAGTATATTTACATATAAAAGTTATTGCATAATTTGTGGTATTTCTAAATTTGCAAACGCTTATAAGCTAAAGACTACGGAAAGCATTATCATGAAATTTGGCGTATTTATTTTTTGGGCTATCATGAATCTTCTCATATTTAACTTATTCCAATAATACGCATGGCTCACAAAAATTCGTAAGTCCAAGTCCACGTTTCGTCGTTTCGAATTCTCAGTATAAGCCCAAGTGAAAATCTTACAGTGTAACGATTATTTAGAACAAAATTTTGTAATTAAATTTATTTAATCCGCCGTCAATGAACATATTTTTTGTCACACAGTGAATGAACTGGGTGTGAAGTCTTCACACCCGAGAAAAAACTGATATTGAAAATAAAAACTATAAAGTTTTTTGCGATTTTGACCTTGAAGATGAAGTTTTTTTGATCTTATAATTTTTTAATGTTTTTTATTAAGTCAATAATATATTAGTTTGAAAAAGAAAAACAAAACATAATCTGTTCTTAACAAAAAATTTTTTTTATTTATTGAAGCCCGAGTGTAACACACCCATGATTATTGACCACGGGTTAAACTCAAGAAAGCCGATGGAATTCAAGGATTTTTGATCTAATCAATATTTTTCCCGAAAATCGAGCGACAACTCCATTCCACTCAATATGCAAAGTGTCGTAGAATAGCATAAATATTTATTATTCAAAGATTTTTTTATGCAGGTAGGGTAGAAGGGAATTGGGTGCCATAGAACGCCAACACTACTTTTTTCTAAATTGACAACACTTTTAAATCGCAACAAGCCTATTTTTATGCAAATATCGATCCATATCTATGCAAATTACATTTCAACACCGAGCGTTACCGCAACAATATGTATTTTTTGGTATGCCACGAAGAAATTTTTGTGTAAGTAAATTCATTTTTAATAACTTCTGTGCTTGTGTTGAGATGCTGAAAATTCGTGAATATATTAAAGTTAAATAATAATAAAAGCTAAAAAATAAAAAGCTATTCGACGAATAAAAGTATGCCAAGTTAAAAATAACTGCAAAATTTGTGATTGACCATTTCACTATCTGCCCTTTATTTACGCCCGAGTTCCTATGTTTTGTCACATTATAATTTCAATTTTATATATTTTTAATTTTAAGGAGATTGCTGAAAAAGAAAAACGAACTGTTTCCCAGGTGGTTTCAGCTGGATGAGCATCATTGGTGATTAATGCTCCCTCCTATTTTAATTTTTCTTCGATTACTTTTTGAGAACACCTTTAGAACGTCCAATCTTGCTTATACTAGATAATCAAACTACGCATTGTAGTATAGAAACAATTATGTTATGCAGAGAAAATGTAATTAAAATAGTTCAGCCACTGAATGGTAGGGTCTTTGGGCCATTTAATAAATACTTGTCTACTTCTTTCCATCATTTTCTCATATCCAATCGTGGAAGAGTCATTACCATTTACGATACACCCTTTCTTTTCAACACCTCTTTTAACAAATCATTCAATTAAGAAAACATAACAAAAGGTTTTGCAATTAGACCATTAAACAGGCAAATTTTCGCTGAAATAGACTTCGTTGAAGTAATGAAGGAGCATATAAAGTCAAATTTTCTCAAGTGGGAACAATAAAAATCAACTTATTGAACTTTAACCCTCCGTTATTAACGCTATTGGGAGTAACGTCATTACTTACCTGGGTGTAATCCACCCATAAATTTTAAATCATTAATTTGTAAAAAAGAAAGCTAAGACAGTAAAACGGTTCTGCTTTTATTAATTTCGTATATTTTATTATTCTTTTAAACATAAAATTCGTCCAGTTTAATAAATATTTAATTTATATCAAAATATATCAAAACGCTAATTAGAGAACTAAAAAAAAACAAATATCATAATGGTTTGAATTATTTCACATTCCGAGGTCAAATTATTTGCCACGTTCTCCGAGAGGGCCAATTTGAAAAGCGAAAGGGTGTATGAAAAAAAATTATCAAAAAAATTTTTTTTTGCAATGAAAATTATTTCAAATATTGACCTCTAATTATTCGTTGTAATTGAAACATTAGCCTCTCGTGGCACAGCAGCGCAAGTATCGTAAATAAGCGGCTAGCACATAGAATAAATGTCCATTATGCAAAACTTAGTCACATAGTCAAAATAAAACAATCAAAGGAATTCTTGGTCAAAGAATTATACAATTTCACATTTGTTTTGCCAAATCGTCAAATGCATAGAACAATACGCTGAAATCAAAATTAAATAGAAGTTTTATCTTTATCTATCTAGAGATGCATTTCTGTTTTTATCTGAGCATTGTGCATAATCAGATACACGTAAATCCCTTTAAACATATTTCTATGTTACACTTGTTAAGCCATGTCTAATTGGAGCATTACAAAAGTAATTGAATGATGCAATAATTGCATATTATGACAAAAACCCTGTTAAAATGTTCAAATTTTTTGTCAAATGGCTAGCCAAATACAATAGAACAATATAGAATATTCCGTGTTGAGAAAGATGCGATGAGATCTTGCAAGCACAAACACGTCCGCATTCTTAAAAATTTTTTTCTATTGATTAACATAGCGTGATGAAATCGTCGAAGCTGTTTAAGTCGAGCAAAGGTTTAAATCTTTAATTTGAATTTCCTGTGTTGCTCAGGAGAGGTTTAAAGCCTTTTTTATTTTACTTGAGAAACAAATCACACGTTTATAGTAAATACTATGACATGATTACTAACGTGGGTGTAAGCCACCTGAAATTCTTTTTCCTCCATAACTAACGTGGGTGTAAAACACCCAGACACTTTTTGAAATGAGTAATTTTTATAATTTAGTTTAAAAAACAGCACTAAATTTTGTTTTAAAATATAGCAAAATATGAAAAAAGAGATTACATTTGATATAATGTTTGCACCATTAAACTATCAATAAATTTTTTCAATATTTCATAACTTATGGGTGTAATCCACCCTGCGTTAGTAACGGAGAGTTAACTTTTTTATGGGCTTTGAAGAATAAGTGATTTAAAAGAGTGTGTTAATTTTTTTTAAAAAAATTTAGTTTTTTGAAAAGTTATAAGCAAAGTAGTTTTTATGCAATTTTTTATTTAAATTGCGATATCTCGTTAATTATTGAGTGGAAATTAATGAAATTTTGGTGGTAGACCTAGAAAAACAATTTCGAATAAAGAGGCTTGATTGTGCTTTTAACAGTGGTTTTGTCTTATGGCTGAGGTCAGCTCAGCCGTGCCAGGATCGAGTGAAAGATCCACTAACTTTCATCAAATGAGAACGCAGTTGGTGTTGGTTTAATATTATAATTTTGTATTTTATTGATATATTCTCCTTCAAAATACTTAATGCAGCGTAACGTCAGCAGTTTGGGTAACAGTGAATGTAAGCTGTCGAATGGTCGGAGGTTGTAGGTCCAGCTGGCGGCAAAATCGGTATTCGGTAAATCGGTGAATCGGTGAATCGGTAATTGGTAATTCGGTAGATTGGTATTCGGTAATCGGTGAATCGGCTATCAGCAATCGGTAATCGGTAAATCGGTGAATTGGTGAATCCTGCCAGGGCCCCTAAAGCGAAGATCGGTAATCGGTAGATCGGTAAATCGGTATTCGGTAGATCGGTAAATCGGTGAATTGGCGAATCTTGCCAGGGCCCCTTAAGCGAAGGTCGGTAATCGGTAGATCGGTAAATCGGTGAATCCTGCCAGGGCCCCTAAAGCAAGACTCATTATTAATATTTTTAGAAACAACTAGAGAGAGTCATGGTGGAAAAACCTCTATGAGGTTTGCGCCATGTAAATATATAGTCAATAAGAAAGTTAATATATGCCGGACTGCGTTGGACGAACCAAAGACAGGTTCTCAACGCAAGTGCGACGTCATCAAACGGAGACTCAAAGGGAAGAACCAGCAAGCTGACTCGCCATCGAGTCCCTGCAACCAAACCAAGCAAATCCCAATTAGAGTATGCCGACTGCGTTGGACGAACCAAAGACTGGTTCTCACCGCAAGTGCAACATCTCAAGCAGAGACTCAAAGGGAAGAACCAGCAAGCTAGCTCGCCATTGAGTCACTGTGACCAAAAATATAGAGTATGCCGACTGCGTTGGACGAACCACGGACAGGTTCTCACCGCAAGTGCGACATCTCAAGCAGAGACTCAAAGGGAAGAACCAGAGTTCGCCATTGAGTCATTGAGTATAGCTTACCTAAAGCAAGACTGCTTTGGTTGGTTTTGTGTCGCCCTTTTATTCGATATGGACAGAAAACCAGTTGGGAATTATACGTTCAGTTTTGTCTTTGGCCTGCCTGGCTATGTATAGATAGGTGGTGTGCGTATTAATTAGTGGCTTATGCAGTAGTGCGGTTGTGTGTTGTCAATTAGTTTTAATGAGTAGGTATGTAGCGTGTGTTTATTTCTATGGTCTGGTGTCGTAGTGCGGTTGTGTGTTTTTGCTGCTTTAATAATAATAAGTAGAAATATTTAAGTAGTACAATATGAATATATATATATATATCGATAGTATTTAGTATTATAGTTTACATAGTGTATAAAAATATAATATTTGTAACGTCCTTATATTTATAATAATAAGTAGGAATATTTGAGTGACATAATATGAACATATATGTACATCGAAATTATTTAATATTATAGTTTATTTAGTGTATAAAAAGTATATAATATTTGTAACGTCACGTTACATGCTTAAGTGCCTCAATTTTTACTAATGCGTCTAACTCAGGATTTACATATTACACCGCTGCAGGTCGTTTCAAACCGAAAAACAATTAGTAATAAACAAATTATGTAAATAAACACGCTTGACCGTGCTCAAAAGCCTTGCGCTGTAGTACGACTTACGCCTATTTGACGGTACTAAAACAGTCGTAACTTTTTTGTGTATGAATTGTACTGAAATTTTTTCGGCAAAGTGTTAAGCAGTTTTTAGGGATCAATACTGTGAACAAAATCTAGTTTCTATCTAGTAGAGAAGTTGGTCAAATGTTAATTTGTTTATTAAAAAATATTTTATATATAAAGATTTTTTTAAATTTTATTGAAAACTTTATTTCGTCAAAATTGTGAATTATTTCTAGGTCTACCAATAAAATTTCATTAACTTTCACTCAATAATTAACGAGTTATCGCAATTGTAATAAAGAATTTCATAAAAACTACTTTGCTTATAATTTTTCAAAAAACCAAATTTTTAAAAAAAAAATTAACTCACACTTTTTTTAATCACTTATTCTTCAAAGTTCCATAAAAAAAGTTAAAGTTCAATAAGTTAATTTTTATTGTTCCCACTTGAGAAAATTTGACTCATAGTTAGTTGGTGATTACGGAGATGCACCTCCTGAAGATAAAAAAATATCGGTTCGTCCATTGTCAGTCAAGTAAAAGAAGAGGAAAGTCAGGAGCCCTAAAAAGTAAACCAATTAAAAATTACGAGGGCAATTCAAGAAGTTAGTGAATTTTTTCATTTCCCGGGGAGTAACAATAAATGCAACACTGATCCAAAGTTTCAGCTCGCAGCGATGCTTTGTTTGTATTTGGCAGCTATTGATAGCAGACAATCTTGTGAATTTTGGCGAAAATGGAAAAAAGTGAATTTCGTGTGTGCAAAAAACAATCAGCCAAACCAAGGAAAGGCTTGATAAATACTATTGGGTCTCTGCACTATCGATTGGAATGATTCACAAGTGGTTTACTGAATTCTGCACTATCGATTGGAATGATTCACAAGTGGTTTACTGAATTCCGATGCGGTCGTACAAGCACAAGTGACGCTTAACGTTCTGCACGCCCAAATGAGGTCACCACACCAGAAATGGTCACTAAAATTCACGATATCGTTTTGATCGATCATAGAGTTAAAGTACGCGAGATTGTTGAGGCCGCAGGCATCTCAAACGAACGGGTTTGGAACATTTTGCTAAATCATTTGGATATGAAAAACTATCCGCAAAATGGGTGTTGCGTTTGCTCACTCTCGAACATAAACGCGATCGTATGACTGAGTCGAAAGCGTATTTGGCGATGTGGAAGAAATATAAGAAAGATTTTTTTCCGTAGATTAGTATTCGTCGACGAAACATTGGTCCATCGTTACACACCAGAGACAAAAGAACAGTCGAAACAGTGGACTGCACAATCCGAATGTGCTCAGAAGAAGGCGAAGACTGTGCTATGAGCCGGAAAGGTTGTGGTGACAGTATTTTGGGATAAACGCTGTATAATCTACATCGATTACCTTCCACCCAAAAGAACAATCAATTGCGAATACTATGCAGCCGAATTGGACCGTTTCAATGAAACTTTGAAAGAGAAACGTCCCCATTTGGCGAGGAAAAATTGCTCTTCCATCAAGACAATGCGCGCGTTCATACATGCCCAGCTCCCATGGCAAAATCTCATATATTCAAGTACGAATTGCTTCCCCATCCAGCATATTCTCCAGATTTGGCTCCCTCCGACTATTTTCTGTTTCCAAAGCTGATGAAATGGCTCGGCGGAAAGAGATTCACTACCAGTGAGGAGGTCATCACCGAAACAGAGGCTTATTATGAATACCTTCCGAAAACGTACTTTTCGTATGGGATCAAAAAATTTTAGGAACGTTGGACGAAGTGTATCGAGCTATCTTGCCGAAAAATTATTCCTTGTTTCATTTTTCATGGAATCATCAAATTGCCCTTGCAAATCGCGCAAGCCCAGTCAAAAATAACGAAACCAGTAAAACAAACAAAGCCGCAAACAGCCGGATCAAAAATAACTCTGAAAAGACCACCAAAACAATCAGTAAAAAAAGAACCACACTCGAAATAAGAAGGAAAGATTTCACTTCATCAGACGAACTATCAGTGGTTAACATTAGCTTCGCTGATTCGGATAATTCGATTATAAAGTTTATGGAATTAAACAGTATTTTGGAAAATGAGTACGACAGAAAAAAGTTGCAGTGCCATTAGATTTGCGACCATGACGCATTTTAAGAAAACGGTTATTTTCTTGTAAGATCAGGACACAAGGTGGATATATTTTTCGTTGGCCGAATCAATAAGTAAGTTTAAATTACAAATAAATCAGCTGAAACTATCAACTTAAGCAACTGATCATACATCATACCAGAGCTGTAAAAGAATGCAATCATTTGTGATTTTAAATCATGTGATTTATATTCAAAATGAATGCAATCATTTTTCCAAATCATTGAATGTGATTTGAAATGATTGCATTCATTTTTTCAAATCATTAATTGTGATTTTATATTTCAAGTCCCAATCAATGATTTGAAAAAGTGATTGCATTCATTTTTTCAAATCATTGGTTGTGATTTAAAATTTCAAGTCCCAATCAATGATTTCAAAAAAAATTAATGCAATTATTTTTTTAAATGTTTGGTTGGAAATTATTGACTGCATTCACCATATTGCATTCATTTATTTAAATCATTGAAAACAGTCACTGTAATCTCAATAAAATAATGTTTTAAAATATCAGTGTGAAGTAAGTAAGATATTTTTTATTAAACAGTGTGTTTGGATCAATGCTTCAATCCGGCTTCGATTGAGTCCTTGGGACAAGATGAGAAAACACATTTAATAGCGGGGGGGGTCCATGTTTTTCTGTTATTATCAAAAGTTTTGATATCTCTGTTGAACAAGTATTGAAAATTCATAGACTAATATTATTTGTTTAACAGTTTATCTTTGTTACTTGCAAGCAAAATTAATTTTTGAAGAGCTTTTTAATTGTATTTTGTTATTTATTGTTCGGTTCGCTCTCGCGCTCTTTCACACGTTTAGCTTACTCTTTTAATATTTCAATTTCTTATACACGGTTAAAAATTTTCGAATAAATTTTCGTACAGCTAAAAGTATATTGCATATTTTTTAACCTTGCGGTTTAAAATCTAAACTTTCACAAATACTAACCCATAACTAAAATTTTTCTGTACTAAAATTTAAACCAAAGAAATATTGCAAAGCTGAAACTCAATATTAGGCTATTCGGTTCATATGCATGGTTATTTCTTTTGTTTCGTATAGCGAAATAGCCCAGTGGTTAACGTAGTAATAAACAGGCAGTACAATTAAATTGTGAAAAAATGTTGCTCAGAAACATGTTGCGATAATTTCACGCAGCGGAACAAAATACTGCTCTGACGAAAATGTTGTGAAAATTTCCACGCTTTAAAAATTTGAATTTTGTTACTTCTAACAAAATATTTTATATTAAATAAAAAAAATAAACAAAAAATGATTTATACGAATGAATGCATTCATTTTTGATTTAAAATCATTTAATTCCCAATCAATGATTTGAAAAAGTGATTGCATTCTTTTTTCAAATCATTGATTGTGATTTGAAATTTAAAATCTCAATCAATGATTTGAAAAAATGATTGCATTCTGTTTTTTCAAATCATTGATTGGGACTTGAAATTTCAAATCACAATCAATCATTTGAAAAAATGAATGCAATCAATTTTTAAAATCATTGATTGGGAATTAAATGATTTTAAATCACAAATGAATGCATTCTTTTACAGCTCTGCATCATACATTATACATGATTTATACATTTTTTTTTTATGGGGAATATTTCCTATGCTTTTTATGTCTACAGATACTTGCTTATTTTTTACCGCTGATTTGGCTTCTTAAACCACAGTGCACTAGTTACGTGAAACAGAGCGCATTACAGTTTAAAACAATAACAACAATATAATTGTTTTATTCTATTTCTTTGTATTTCCTTTTGCTGTTGTTATTGGGCTAGTTTTTTTTTTTGTTGTTGTTTTCATGATTTAATGGTGCACGTAAACACTTAACAAAAGGGGATGGAGGTAAATTTTTTGTGTGGTGTTGGTTGCCAGTGAGTCAGCAACAACTTGATAAACAACCAGCGGAGAAACGCAGCATACACTACTTCTTCTTCCTCCTACTCTTTACACTCTCCGCCACTCACACATTCATTTCAGTTACACACACTTGCAAAAACATATTCATATACATATCTTCCTTACATTGATTGCATACCAGTTTCGGGAAGCATCTTGTTGCACGGAAAGCCTAACTGTTGGACCATCATTCCATTCATTCATTCCTTATATCGACTTCAACCTGTTTTACTTCTTCCTTTTTCTTCCTTTACCTTTAGCAAGTTTACTTGCAAAATTCATTTCATGCACTGCCATTGCAGCGTGTTGCTCTTGTTTACTTGCAACTCCAGTCACGTAAAGAATCAGTGACCGGAGTTTTAAGTGAAGGAACAGCCGTGGCCAGCCTAGAATGTGCCGCCTGCCTGTCCATTCGTTCATTCGATGTGGACTTAAAGTGCATCTTTAATGGCTGATTCAGACTATTGGGCGTTCTTTAAAGAATGAAATGAATGAGTGGCGCTTGAGTTCGTTGAATGACAGCAATTGCTGCCACTATAACTGGAGCTGTCCTTGTTATGTTGTTTCTATTCTGACAGTGATTGTGTCTCCTACACTTTCTAGATTTTCAGAAATTTTCTCAAAGAATAAATTGAATTTGAATTTAAAATAAAGTAAAGCAATCCAATATCAGTCTGAGATGCAGAACATAGATTAAGCATAGTTTTGTTGCCTTAATTACAGTTCTTTAAGGCGAGCATTATTCTTTAAAGAATTTTTTTTAGACAAGGTTTTAAAATCTATAAAATTTTTACGAATTTCTACTGAATCTTCGAATTAACAGCCCTACAGCCTTATTTTGGCAAAGTAACAATTGTTACCCATTATTATTACCCAAATATTTGTGTGTGTTTGTTGTAATTTTTTTTTTCAAAACAAAACTCAAAAAACAAAATTTTTTAATGAAATTGTCACTATCTGAAAAGCAGTTGTAAATAGGTTTGTTTAGTTTTAAGGCCACTTTTTCATTGTCTTTTTAATATAGACATGTAAGTTCTCGCAGAAAAAATTTAAGTGCCGGGAGCACACATTTTCTATTTTAACTTAAAGATACATTTTCATCTTCACCTTATTACTTAAATTTGTTGCGTTTTTCTCTGAAATGTAAGTTAGAATAAAACAAAAACAGTTCTAAATTTTCTTTTACCAATTTGAAACATCCCAGTAGTTCGCGGCATCATTGACGAACTTTTCGTGATGATTTCTTAAAGGAAGTTTCCGCATGAGCTGCTGGACTTAAAAAAAATTCATACAAAATATGATGCAAAGTAGCGGTTGTCAGCGCCTAACTTTTTCCACTTTATTAAGACAGCTTCAAGATATTCATGATTGTTGTAATTCGCCGAATCGTTCAGAGGCTAAACTGTAGAGTTCGCAAACTATAGATGACACTATCGATATTATCGATAATAAGTTTTAGGCTGACTATCGATGATTTTCGATAGTACTTAAATATTCATTGGCACCACTGTTTAGGTGTCATTCCCATTGCTGTCGAATTCGTTTGATTTTGACAAATTGGTATAATTTTTTTCTGTTTTGTAGAGTGAAAGCGCAGGTGATGTTTCTTTTAAGTGTATGAGCATTGTGTTGATTTGGAAGATGGGTGATAGTTAGTTAGAGGTTAAAAAGATGGAGTAGTATCGGTGAAGATTTGTTTTCAATTTGCACAGCTTAAAACTGACGGGAAACACGCTCACAAGGAGACTATTCCACAAATTTACCGTACAACTAAAGAAAGAATTATCACTACAACGTGAGATTCTGTCTGGCATCAAGACAATGGTAAAGGAGTGGGCGTGGACAGCTGCCCGAGTGGACCTAGTGGCGTCAAGCCATTACGAAACCAACATTACGCCGATTTCCAATAGAGTTGAAAGAGGATGAAATATTTTTATCCCCTATGAAATATATCGCATGACGTTGAATTCGGTCTAGAAGCACGTTTCGATTTTCATTCCTTGACGAATTTTCTTTATATCCTCGTCTACCTTTCGTTAAGGAAACTTCCTCAATATTTCGATATTGGGTTCGTGCATGATAAATCCCGACGTTTCTGCATTGCTACTTGCACGAATTTGGAACATTTTTATGAAATTTTCGTCAGTGAAATGTATGGCCAAATCAGCATGTTTCGTCAAGGATCAAGAAAAATCGTACATGATTCATTTGAGCTTTCTTCAAGACTGGAACTACTGGGATATGTTATTTTCTCTTTGTAACTGGAATGAAAAAGACTTAATAAAATTATTTAAATAATTAATTAATTAAAAGCAAAAATTACAACAAACACACAGAAATAATACAAATACTGGGTAACAATTGTAACTTTGCCAGAATAGGGCTGTTCATGGGCGTTCGCACGATATGTTCTAGGAGTGGGGGGGAGGAAGAAAAGCATAAAGTAATCTAGAATGAAATTAAACAAAATGTAACCTAATTATGCTATTTGCTACGATTTTTGGTACTAATTTTGTAAACTTGATACGCACACTACACCGGTTGACATACGCTTGCACACATAAAAAAATCTAATTTATATTAAAGATGGTGTAAAAATCTTTCTCATATCATGTCCGAAATAATTAAATATTTTATTTTGTTTTTTTGTCATGCAATACATTTCGGTAATTTTTTGCTAAAGCAAATATTCTTAATAGTTTAATAAATTAAATAATTTTAGGCTTATATCCTTAAATGAAATCGCATTAATTACTATTGAGACCCCAATTTTTCAGCTTTTAAAATAAGTGTTTAGGCCGATACCCTAAAGGTTAAAGAAAGTAATAGATTAACTTACTACTTTATCGACTCGTTCGAGTATCGAGTCGCTCGATCGGTTTCTCCGACGAGTGAGTTTTGCTTTTTACTAGTGTTCACAAATTGGTTTCTAAAAGCCGTAAACATTTTGAACAACCGCGTTAAATTTAATAATAAATTATATATTTCCACTAATTGGAAGCAATCACTTATTGATTGCCAGCAACATAAATTTAGTTTTATTTAACGTTAATGTATTTGCACTTCTTGCACTAATTGCAGCAGCAATCTTTACGTATTAATAAGTAAATATCACCTATTGAAGATTTGCCTAACAAATAACACGTAAGAAATACACATTGTAAATATAATCTGAGCTACCTAATTACTGGTGTTTTCTTCTTATTTTGTTTTTCTCCGTTTGCATATAAACTGAGCACCAATTACCCGAAAGTTATATGCAAACAATAGCGGAAATTACCAAGATTTGCAGCTAAAGGCCAGCGCTCTTTGGTGAATCATAACTTCACTGGAACAGACCCAACTGATCTGCTCAATAAGAATACAAAAATTTCCTAATATTAAACAATATTTTTTTGTTTAAAACCTCAAAAAAACACAAACTAAATTTTTTAGAAATTTTTTAACTTTGGAAGCCTTTAACTCCTAAACCAATTTCGAGCGGACTTAAATTTTGCAGATTTGGATTTAGGAGGTCAAAATCCATACCATTCGCAAATTTTAAAAATTTGAGTTTTCGCTAATCTTGAAATGTTTCCCGCATGCTAAAGGAGATATTTTTCACTGGATCTCACACTTCATTGACACCAATCTACATATTTCTTTTTCCAACATGAATCAGTTCTAGCAGCTTGCAAATTCCTACAATCGAGTACGGAAACATATATATTATTTAAAATTTTTTAATTCAAAACGTATGAATAAATAACTAAAGAGGTGCATGTAGTTTATTTAGATTTGTTTTGGGTTTCATACATTTTTTTAACATATTCCAGAACCTCCCTGCGCGGCTTGATTCTGAATCTTAGTTTTATATAAGCACGTGACGCGTAAAAAAGTCTATAAAATTTGGTGAGCGCCGCTAAATAACGAGAATTTTAACCCTCGAGAAGGCGCGCTTCGTAGAGTAGCATGGATTGTTGCGCGTGAGCATTTTGCTCACATGATGAATTAGTGTAATTTTTAAGTGCATTGGAATTGTTACAAATTTAGTTTTTAATATATTTATACTACCAAATAATTCATGCTACAAAAGTTTATGTATTAATTGAATTCAATTTATAGCAATATATTAATTAATTGAACGAAAACATAACAAAGTAATTCATATTCATATTACAGTTCATTAACAAAAATAGTATTTATAACAGCATAAAATAATATAAAAAATAATGAGTCTTCTTTGAGATCATTTGTCATGTTACTTTCGAAGCAAGTTGAACACTTATACTTTACATGTTCATTGCAGAGTAATTTGTCACATAAAGTACAACAATTTTTGGAGCGCCTATTTCGCCTTTTGGGGCACAATGCACAATACCGGTGCTTTCAGGCTGGTTAGGTGGATCGGTAGCTGGTACAACATGCTCCATAGTTTTCGTTGAATCATGAGGTAAGGTTTTTATCGATTGACGATTTGATATACAGTCAGCAAAAAAAAAAAGTTGTACACTAACCGAAATCAAATAAATTGAGATAAACTGTAAAAAGTATAGAGTAAATATATACTTATTATATATCAAAGTAAAGCTTGAAACGCATACTGTAACATTAAATAAAAATAATCTTCCAATTGTCTCTATTCCAAGAGAGAAAATAACAAAAACAAAAATATGCCAATTTCACTCAGCAAAAAAAAACTTGTACACTTGTCTCTTTCGTTATGAAAAGAGTCCCGTTATAAAATGTAAAAGCGAATATTGATAACTTTGTATGTAAAGTTATTGGAGTTTTGTTTTTCAAACTGATCACAGCATTCTATATTCGTTAATTGTTAAAAGATGGCTAGAAAACAGATTTCAAAAGATTTATAAGAACTTATCATAAAACTACGGAATGAAAAAACTCAGTGCGAGATATTAGGAAAATAGTTAAAAAACCCCACACTACGGTTCAGTATGTAATAAAAACATTTGAAAAAAATAAGACTTTTGAAAGACCCTGTGGAAGTGGACGCCCTAAGAAGATTAATACTCCCCAAATTAAACGGAAAATAGTCAAATTTGTTAAAAAAGATTCAAAAGTTTCCGCCGTTCAGATCGCAAAAGAGCTTAAAAGTAGCAATATTGTTGATGTCACTCCACAAACCATAAGAAATTTCCTGCATTCGGAGGGACTACATGCACACGCACCTAGAAATAAACCACTTCTCTCTAAAACAAATGTTAAAAAGCGCTTGGACTATGCTAATCAGTTTTTAGACAAAGACAATATATTCTGGGATAAAGTTATGTTTACCGATGAGTCCAAATTTAATTTATTTACCTCTGACGGACGATGTTACGTATGGAGATATAAAGGAGAAGCTTTAAATCAGCGTAATGTTACGCATACGGTTAAACACGGAGGTGGTAATGTGATGGTCTGGGGTGCAATGGGTGCAAATGGCGTTGGAAATCTCGTATTTGTTGAAGGAAACATGAACAAAACAGACTATTTAAATATTTTAAAGAATAATTTGGCACAATCCGCCCAAAAAATGGGGTTGGAGAATGGATTTGTGTTTGTCCAAGACAATGACCCAAAGCACTCGGCCCATATTGTTAAAGAATGGTTGCTTTACAACACTAAAAAGTGCTTCCCCACCCTCCACAGAGCCTGGGCTTAAATCCAATTGAGCATCTCTGGGCATTTATGAAAACAAAATTAAAGGACTATCATATTTCTAGCAAAGAAACCCTTAAAAAGGCCTTGATGGAAATATGGGATTTAATTCCTGAAGAAGTGACGAAAAATCTGGTCCACTCTATGCCAAATAGGCCCCTAGCTGTAAAAAACGCCAAAGGCCACCATACAAAATATTAATAAATCATAAAATTTCGTATTTACTTGAATATTTTTAAGTTTTTTCTTAGTGTACAAGTTTTTTTTTTGCTTAGTGAAATTTTAATATTTTTTCTTTTGTTATGTTTTTCGAGACGTATAAATAATACGGAAATAATTTTTAATACATGTTATAGAATGGATCTCAAGCTTTTATATGATATATAATAAATGTACATTCACTTCATACTTTTCACATTGTTTTTCAATTTGTCTGAATTCAGTTAGTGTACAACTTTTTTTTTTGCTGACTGTATGTGGTTTTATTAGCTCAAGTGCCACTTCTTTCAAAAAAATCCTTCTCTGAGTTAAATTGACAATCAAAAGATCTGTTAAAAACACAGAGATGCATTGTGATGGCGTCCGAGCACTTTCAGCTATATTTTTAACACCTGGAAAATGTGTTATTAAGTTACACTGTCTAGTACGAACGTTACGAACGATTAAGCGACCATTTGATACATTTGCCTTCGTCATAATCCAAGGCACCGTCGTCTGAAATTTCATCCAACCATGCAGCAATTTGTGAAACATTTCTAGTACAAAGAATGCTTTTACGTTCCATTTAAAAATATTATGTATACCACCATATGACTGATAAAAATATAAACTTTCAGCATTAAAAAACAATTTTCTTTTTTGAAGATAAAGCGAAAAATACTTACGTCGTTTGTAGCGTAGTGAGCAAAATGCCGCACTTTAACTTAAGCCGCCTGCCTAAAGCTCCGATCGTGCACTGATCTTAGCAATAGCTTGCTTAGACGCGGAGAAGAGCCGTAAGCAGAGATACACAGCATAATGTGTGCAAAAATATTCATAGAAAATAGAAATTTTATCGATTTATAGATTGTGTGAGCAAAATGCTCATAGCGCGCCTTCTCGAGGGTTAAGAAGTATCAAATTGTTGTTTCAAATCGAACTTTTCACTATAAAAAATTATAATGTAGAATCGTTTGTTTAATATGATATAAGATTTTTTCAAAAATTAGTCCTTGATCCAAAATTGGCCTTCTTTATTAAATTTTCCAATTTTTTTCTTTCGCTTTTAAATTAGAAGCTTTGCTCTCTCCTAGATCGCTGCAACTTTCTTAAATTTAAATGCTGCAGAATTGTTTATCATTTTATTAAAATTAAAGGAAAAATTAAAAAAAATCCAAATTAAATCATACTTATTGTAGAAAAATTATCCGAAGTTTTTTTTTATAATATGTATTTACTTTATCTTCTACTTGTTTACAATGACTTTCAAACATAAATTGCATATCGTCAAAATTTATATCCGTTATTGAATTAAATGCCTTTTGCTATATGTTGCAACAAAGAGTGATCTTCGACTAATAAGGGATATTATTAATTAATTTTCATCAATTTCTCGTAGGATTAACTTCGTAACTTCTTTCATTACATTCGTAGTATTTACTAAAAACTTCTTTCGTAGGTTGACCGTACTCATTATTCATAGAAGGTACGAAGTTTTAGTTGAGTTTAAAAAATTGACAGCTGAAATCGTTCAGACTAGTTTGTTGAACAATTACCGAATATAAGGAAATGTGTGATTGTAAGTAGCCTACTGGTAGAGAACTAAAGAACCGCGGTTCAATCCCCAGCTAAGCAGGAGGTTTTTTTTACTAGGTATTAGGATCATTCGTAAATGTATTCTTATAATATACATTTGTTTTTGTACGAATACGAATTCAATTTTCGAAAAGTGTACCAAACTACGAATTCTATTCGAGTCTGAAAATTACAAATAAAATTCGTAGAAAAATTTTGTAATTTAAGAATACGTATTGAAAAGAGCCTGTAAGACAAGGGTAAATGAAATGGTATCGTAACTTATCAGGCCGTGTTCATATTACGCGTTTTTGACGCGATTTCGACACCGCTTTAATTTTTTTTTTTGCAAACGTGAATGCAAAATACGGAATATTAAATAAATAAATGTATTTAAATACACACAAAAATTAGTATTTTTCAGCCGCGTTTGCAAAAAAAAAAATACTTACAGAAACGGGTTTAACACACTATTTAAAAATTTAGCTCAGCTTTATTTATAATTTACCCAAAAAAAGTATATTACCTTCAAAATATAATGAAATATATATGATGCAATATAATAAAAAAAATATAATGAAAATATCGTCATATCAAATCAAAAAAGCCGTAAGTTACAAAAAATTGAAAATCGAATTTTTGATTGATTATTATGCACCTTATCAAAATACGTGCTTCGCAAAATTATACACTTTTACAACTAAAAACTCCGTTTTTATTAAAAAAGTTCTCAAAGCCCTAAGTTTAAAAGCAATTTACAATTTAAAAAGTTTTTTGCTTCTTATTTTAAAATTTTTTCATTTAAACTTACGGCTTTTTTGATTTATTTATTTATTTATTTCAGTCAATGAACAATGAAGTTCTTGCATACTATGCAGTAATATTAATATAATATAAAAATAGTTAAAATATAAGAAGGTAAAACAATACATTAAAAATGGCTATTTAATAAACTTTTAATTTCGAATTAAGACAAAGAAAAATCAATATTACAATGAGCCTGCAAAGCATTAAAATTTGATAACGCTCTATGTACAGGAAAATTTATAGCATAATTTGTTCTACAAGTTTCTAAATAAAAAATATCTGATCTTCGCAACGATCTA
The DNA here is from genome assembly GCA_963920525.1 of Dichetophora obliterata. Taxonomy (NCBI): domain Eukaryota; kingdom Metazoa; phylum Arthropoda; class Insecta; order Diptera; family Sciomyzidae; genus Dichetophora; species Dichetophora obliterata. The sequence continues at coordinate 190,516,323 of OY986436.1, forward strand.
GATGGAACATTGAAATTAATTAATTCCAACAATGCAGGACAATCAATGTTACCTGATACCAGATCATAGATAAATAATAGTGATGAAATTGTTCGTCGACTTTGAAGAGGCTTTAAATGAATAAGTAAACATCGCGCCTTATATGAGGGAATAGGATCCTCGAAGTGTAAAGTTCTGAGTGCAAACCGAATGAAAGACTTTTGAACACGTTCAAGCCGTAAGCTATGGATATCATAAAAAGGGCTCCATATGAAAATGATTTAACATGAAGATATATAAAAAATTATCACTGCCTAGGGAGGGGCCATCTCCCCCTCCCCGCGAATGTTAGTTTTGAATTTCATGATCATCATCAGCGTCATAATCAATTAATTTGCGTCCTTTCATAAATCAGTAAACTTAACACAACAAAATAAAGTCAGCAACTTTAACATCATCAGCATCATCAGCTTTACCAAATTTCACCAACTTTACCACTCATCAGACTCTAATTTCAATCAATCTTACTCAATTATTTATTGAAACTCAGCACAAATAAAAATTTGAACGCTCTATAAACCCAATGCATCTTTGAATTCTAAGGAAACTCAGTGGACAAGCAGGAAAGTAGTTGAGGGAAGTATAAGAAGAAAAACAAGAAGATGAAAAAGTACATGTGCTGGAAAATCTTGTAAAGTGCAGCGCATTGCGGAATACTTTGAAGTGACTTTTTTCCCTCGAACCGAATGAGGCCAAAGGCATGCACTTTAGTTGGTTGGTCGACACATTGCTTGTATTTGTTGGAATTTGTTTGAAACAGCTCATCAGTAAGCATCATAGCAATTTCAACAACACCAACAACAATAACAACAACAACGGCATGTAGGAAAACGAGCACAGATCGCAAATATGGCAGCAGCAGGAGTTTCATCAACAGATTTAATCATCTAAGGTATTTTCAGAAATAGTTGGTAATCTTCTTCTTCCGCCGCAGCGACATACGTGCTCTATCCCTTTCCAGCTAACCCAGCAGGACCCTCTTCTACGAAGAAATGAAGCAATGCTTCCAAAGAAATTGTGCTGCGGTTCGTTAGCAACACTTACACAAAGCTCTGAGTGGAAATCTAGTTCTAATACAAAAATGATTAACCTTTATATATGGCTGTTGGTGCTTCTGTAGCTGTGGTGTTGGTGGTGTGGTCGGTGTTGTTCCTATGATTGCCCAACTATTTCAGCTATTTTTTTGCAACCCTAGCTTCAGTTGTAGGACAAGCAGCCGGCAGCAAATAGAGCGACGATAGTTGCATAAATGTAGCACAATTTCGACAACTTGAATGTTGCACGTTGGCTACACTTTATTGTTGAAACTGCTGTTGTTGTCGTTTTTGTTGTTGTTGTTTTTTTGTTCAAGTTTGTTTTCGTTACTGTAAATAATTGAAAAGTGCGCGCTTACAGCATAATCAAATATTTTAAACTCCATTCTATGTGCTTGTGTATGTGAGAGCGAGAGTGAGTGTGTGCTTGTTTGTGGCATAGGAGAAAAATTGAAGCAGTCGGAAAGAATTGAACTAAATTAAAATAAGTTTAATGCAATTTCTTTGAAACTAGAGGGCATAATTTAAATAAATAAAATTATGTGTGAGAGTGAGTGTGTGCTTGTTTGTGGCATAGGAGAAAAATTGAAGCAGTCGGAAAGAATTGAACTAAATTAAAATAAGTTTAATGCAATTTCTTTGAAACTAGAGGGCATAATTTAAATAAATAAAATAGTTGTGAATCACTTTATGCTAAAAATAAAAGAAATTTACTGTTATTTTTTTTTTTTTTTTTTTTTGAGAACGATTTTCACAAGAACATGATATGTAGCATTATAGCCATCAAAACGGAGTTTTAACATTAGAGATTTTAAGTATAAACCACAATTTTTTTTAAGGTATTACTCCACTTTCGAACAGAGAGTGGAAAAAAAACCGTACCACATACGTAGCACTACAAAAGTGCATAGAAACTCTTTATCTCTCTACTCAAACAATAACACTACCACCAGCGTGCAGAAGAGAGAGATCGAAACTGATTGATTACGTTGTTTTCAACGAGCAAAAAACATTATTTTCTTTGTTGTGGTTTTTGCACATGATCGGAAATTATAACCGTACCATGTATAGCGTTCGTGTCTGCAGTCCTTTTGAAGGTTGTTGCGATTCGTTCGTTACAAAAAGTATTTCTTCTGTATTTGGTTAAATAAAGGTGATGCCATTCCGCACAGAAACATGGGTCCTTGAGTTTCATGTCCCAAGGTAAAAAGGTTATAAGGCATTTTCCTGAGAAATTGTTTTGAGTAAATTTTTCTTGCTCAAAGACGTTGAAGAATGCTATCGGTTTTGTTATTAGCAATATTATAAAAAGCTAGCAATATTAATGCCGCTTTCTTGTAAGTTAATTAACTTGAATCTTTAAAGGGTTTGAAAAGATAAAATCTTCTAAATAAAGGGATTTCATGAGAATTTCATATGTTGTAAAACAGCAGCTCTATGAGTGAAGGTGGTTGCAATTTTTTTATCGAGTTCTTGTTTATTATTGCATTCTTATTATTCTACTAGAATAAAAGCCTGTCCTACGACAGGTCCTTTGTAGACTTTCTTTTTGAAGCCATTTGCCGAAAGCGTTTTTTTCTCTTTTTAAAGCTTAATTTTTTTATTCAAATGATTTTTGAAAAATACATATGTACCACTTTAAATAACACTTTACGTATTGAAGCAGTGTTGAAAAATTATTTCAAGTGTAAAAGTGCAAAAAGTCGAGTTTGGTAACAAACAAATTCATACACAACTTAAAAAACTGGCTTTGCAACCATCATATACGTAGCAACTCAGGTGTCGTTTCGCGGCTGACACAATCATATTTTTTAGTACAATCCACTCAAATCGAATCAAAAGAATTTTATTAAATTCGTCCTAAATTTCTTACAAAAGTAAGAAAAAATGAAGTAGTTATATCAAAAACGTACTATTGTAAAAACCCAATATTATCACTGATAAGTATCAAATATATTTTCTGTGCATACTTTCAAGCTGAAGATTTTTGAGAACAATATGTCTTTTAATAGTACTGTACTGTCAAAAAATAATTTCGGTTTGAGAAATACCGTGTGCGGAGCAGCCTGATTGCCTTTTATGTTTTAAGACGTGCATACTTTTAGGCTGAACAGTTTGAGAGATATTAGGTACGTAGCAGCATGCTTGGCTTTTACATATTAAGATTATATATTAAGATTATATATCATAGGAGCACTCCTTCGGTTTATTTTCAAAGTTTGTATGAGATTTGTGCGGCGTCTTAAAAAATCAGCATGTGTGTTGCCACCACGCCCTATACACATTTTTAGTACAACTTTTTCATAAAACATCGTTACCAAAAAATGAGAAAAAATCTACTTGAAAATCATTATTTTCTGTGCAAGATTAACCATTAAGTTTTTTTTTTGTTCAAATATTCAATCAAAGGACTAAAAAAAAAATCAAGTAAAAATTACATTTCTGACTACCATTCATATAGAATAATATTCATTTCTTGTCATCAAAACAGCAAACTAAGCACCGTATGACTTTTTTGGCCAAATTTATTTTTTCCAAAATGTTTTTTTTTATATATTTTTTCCTCAAAATAATTTATCTGACAACTAATTTATGTGATAAAATTATTTCAATATCTCTTACCAATCAAAAATTATAACTAAAAACTATTTTTTAAATATTTTGTGCATCCTAGATAAGATATAAGCATACTTGGTTCTGGCTATGCCTCTTTCACAAATTTCCACTAACGTACAATTTGTTATAGAAATACTTCTTATCGTCAGATTTTTTTCCAATTTAATTGTAGAAAATATTTTATATTTCGACAACAAAAACATTCACATATCTTAAAAATTTTTAGTACGAATTTTCACTAAACATCGTTATATAAGATTGAGAAAAATACTTGCAAATCAAAGTTTTGACTTTGTATTTTTTTTGGCTTTGGTTTTTATATATATTCAATTTTTTTAGGCATTTAATTCTACACACGAAATTTTGGTGTAGACTCAACACTAACACATACTTACTATTATTACCTGTTTGTTGAATGTGTTAGTTGAACATTATTTTTGAATGTCAAATTTCCACGCCAATTAAATGTACCGACATATAAAAGACAGCGTAATTTTGACATTTTAACTCTTCAATCATGGTTAGAAACTTGGCTGCATTGAACAAATTTTACGGTTTAACAGCGTAACGTTTTCAAAAACGTAATGTATTTGTAACGGAAGATTTATTTTCGCTTCTACAGCATACTAAGCTTAAAAAAAATTGTGGCGTCAACCTGTTATTTTGCTTCTCTTCTGCAGAATTTTCATTTTGCAGTTGTGGCAGCAGTAGTAACAATCAATGAAGCAACACATTTGTTACTATTTTGGTTTTGTTTCACGAAAGCGAGCAAAAACCACCACAAAGCAAATGATGTTTTTATAACTATATTAGCTGAGACCAGGCGCTTTGCTACCACGCCCCCGTTTCCAAACTCCCATCAAATATAATATTGCTTGCGTAAATTGTGGTCGAATACTTAAAAATTTGTTAAAACTTGAAAAATTCTGACGGAACCAGCATTTAGAATTATGTTCATTCGTGTGACAAAAAAAAATTGCTACAAAAAAAAACATCATCGATCATCTAGAATGCGTCGTAAAGACGCTCCACACAAAATGAATGAGAAAATGAATTTTCTTCATATTTTTTTTTGGGGATTTTCGGGAATTTTTTAAGGTATTCTTCTTGTTTGGCCGGAGACTAGTTCGAATTGGTATGAATCATCAAAAGCGGTCCAGTCGTTCTTGAGTTATAAGCGTAGTAAATAATTATATAAAAAGGTGTTTTATGGTTTTGCTCTCTTTCTCTTCGACGTGTTAGGGATAGTGTTAGTGATTGAATCGAAGAACAGTATACGATCTAAGTGGAATAAGAATAGCGCTATCTGAAATATACTTAGAATGTATAAAAACGAATTTATAAGAATTTGTTAGAATAAACATTTTTCTAACAATATTTTATCCTTTGAATATGCAAACCAACCATTTATTTACTTTTAATTTCATTTTTTAAAAGCATTTACTGCTCATGAATTTATTTATGTTTAAATCAAATCGAACTCGCAACATTTCGATTGAGAGTTCTACACACTAACTACTACTCCAAAACAACATTTTTTTATCATTATGTGATTCATTCAATATTAAGTATTAACTGAAGCTATGTTGCAGTAGGTGGCAGGAATTTATGAAAAGGATTGTGCATTAGCTATCATACATATGAATACATGAAGGTATGATGCAACATATTACAAGAATGCAAAATTGCCAGTCAAAATTCGGAACAACTCCTACGAAAATTACTTTTTTCTACAGTGACATAAATTAAATACCACCAAAATTTCCATCGTAAAGATAAACAAAAAAATTCCCACCGCAATTAAAAAAATACTAAAAAGAAATCCCACGATCATTAAAAATTACCACGAAAATACCACTCGTTTTAAAAATACCACCAAAAATCCCATAAGCATTAAAAAATACCACAATAAATCCCATGTGCTTAAAAAATTTAGAAATACCACAAAGAAATAATAATGGTATTCAATGAACGGCGTGTTTGTAATGTTAATAGCGTAAGAGCGATGTTTTATCTGAAGCGTATTTTGTAACGACATGAACGTAAGGGATTTAAAAAAACTCAGCGTACGCCTATGCGGTGCAAGAAGAGCGTATAATGGAAACTGTGATTTAATTTTCATTTCAAAAGAATAATGAAAACTAATGGATTCCACAAGTAAACTTGCAAATATTTTTTAATACTGTTTTGGTAGTATTATATTTTTCTTATTTTTGGCATTTTAACATAATTTTTGTAAGCTTTACGCTTGCAAAAAAAACAAAAATTCGGGATAGTATTGCCATAATTCAAAAAATGTCTACTTAGTTTCAGGATGGCAAGTTGTTGTTAAAACAAATATGCAATTTAATGGTTTTTATTAACTGTAAGGTATTAAGGGTAAATGTACAGCGTTAACTTATAGCTTTACGCTTTTGTATTCTGTAGACGAGTATATACACGTCGTTCATCGAATAACATTACTATATTTTTGCTTAATAAGAGAAAAATAAATTTTTGAAGAAAATTCCCGAATTTCTATGCAATTAAAAAATACCACGCTGAACTCCCACGACAATTAAAAAATACCATGGGGATTCCCAAAAAAATTCCCAAGTCCAATTACAAATTACCACTAATGGGATTTTTCTCGCAATACTGTCAACCTTGCAAGAATGTACTAAAAAGATTGTGCATTAGCTATTCTACAATTCTATTGTGAATGCGTGAAGCTATGATGCAGCAGATCACAATAATCGGTCAAAAGCATTGAGCATTAGCTATACAAACAACAAAAGTAGCAAGATTGAACGAGTTGAAAATTATCACAAGATGCCAATTGTGTAGATTTCAATTGAGAATTCAGACATGAACTTTCTAGCCACTTAAGGCAAGGCTTATGGTATAGCGCTAGAAAATTTGAGGTATTTTTAGGATTTTTTTTTTTAAAGTTAATACATTGATCAACGATATTTAAACTTTTAAGGTATGTAACAGTCATTCATCATATAAAAATTATTTTTTTTATACACTCAGGGAATTATTGAATTTCGTATACGGCTGCCATGAAAAAGTTGAGGCTGTAATAGCCATACTAGAGTTATTATATATGAAAAGAAGTTGCTTTGGCTGAAAGTTTATTACAAGAACTTTATGAGAGCTCTTATAACCCTAATTGAATCTGCAAGAAGCAGAAAAAAAAAACGACAATTTTTTCAGCGTATTTCGCAACTAAAAGCTGTGGTTACAGTTGTGATACATTCAGTATTGTGGCTACTGCAACTAATTTTCTATTATTGAGTCTTGAGTAACTTTTATACGGCTATTGTAGACTCAATACGGTTTTCACGCTTTTACTGCGGATACTAAAAACCACAAAAAACGAATAAATCTATTTTAGTTGTGACATTTCAGTGCGCTTGTTGGCAAACAGCAAAAAATTATTTATAAAGTTTTAATATATCAGTATTTATAAACACTCGAGATAACCTAAACTGGATAAAACACACTGTAAGTACAAATAAAATACGATAAGCTATCAATTAATCGGGAATAATTCTCATGAAGTCGTGAATGAAAACTTTTGTTTTAGAGCAAAATTGTGGCAGTTTTATAAGTACCTAATTTTCACAAACAGTGAAGAGAAATGAAAGAAACTGCGTTATATTAAAACAAAAACTGAAAAAACAAATGTTAACTTTCACAATTTCATCACAAAACATTTTTCCACGATTTGTCAACATCACGATTTATAGCAGCCACAAAAGGCGCTGTTATGACCCCTCCACGATTCGGCTATCAAAACCGAATTCCTCTCACCATTGTAAGTTCTTACAACTTCCTGTGAGGTTGTCAAAACCGAAATAGCAGCTTTTAAACTGGAATCTAGCAGTCATTATGGAAGTTGTCACAGCCTCACATATTAAATTTTTGAGAACCGTAATATTACGGCTAGAAGAAGCGATGTTTTGATAGCATCGCCAGTTCCGTGAGCGTATAAAATATTGTTGATCTTGTTCAAAATGGAGCTCAATGAGACACTCTCAAAGAAAAGGGGCATGGCAGTGTTGTAAGTTCTGACTTTTCTATTTATCTGAAAAATAAAAAATAAGAAAATTATTAATCACTATGAGTGCAGCTATGGCTGACACTAGAAAAACAAAATACTGAAAATTGACAGAATGATGCGCTTTTTAAAATTAAGTTCTGAAAACAGCTTGTTCTCTAACGGTAAAGTAGATTAAGTGTAAAATATACGATGTTTTTGAAATAAAATCTTGATGCTAGTTCCAGCGATAGCCACTAATGTTATAAATTGCAGTTTTTTTAATTTCAGATGATTCGGCTGAATAGTTTTTGTTTTTTCTACAACACCATGGAAAAAAAGTAGTTTTGAGATAAATGATTATTTAGAGAATAGCTGTAGACGCAACACTATGACTCCACACCTACTAAAACGGCTGTAGAAGTGAAAATAACATCAGAAGGACTATACTTCTGAAATTTAAAAAAACAATCAATTTCATAAAAATTCTAGGCCTTAAACAATGTCGATTTAATAAATAAAATTTGCGAATGATAAGCGATCCAAATATTTGCACAACACGATAAGGACATTTAGTGATGAATATTTGCTAGAAATATCGATGACATTACATCTATATAATATACGTTTGATATTTTAGATATTAAAAACCAATAATATCACTAAAATTTACAAAAATAATAAAAATTAATGTAAAATAATTATTTATGGTAATAAGATTTACAGGTGGGAATAATTTTGTTTTAAGTTAACATTGAGGTATTTAAAATTTTTAATTGAAAATTATTTTTTTTTTAAAAACCAATTAATTATCAAATTTATGAAACTGCGAAAAACTTCGCTTCTCTCGTGTGACCAGCAACGCATCTGTTTTTTATTTCAACGCTAGTTAAATTTGTATATAAAATTCATTAAAACTTTACGTTTTAAGCCCTTCAAGAGCACACCTTCATTTTTTATCGTTGGAAAGGTAATTGATTGTAAGAAAAATGAAAATAATGAAAATTAAGAAAATTATTGCGCCTGTTGCTGGAATGATATTAACCATTGAAATTAAGAATGGATCTACTTACTGCAATTTTTTTAAGTTCTATAGTTTTTCCTTAAAAAAGGCAAAATAAACTTTTAAATGATATCCAATTTACGAAAATTGCATTTAAATTGCTGAGCTACGTTGCCTAAAAATATGCCCTATTTTGGTATTCGCATGGCTGTCGCATTCGCATCCGCAAAAAAATTCTTAAAATCTCAAACTTCGCATTTGGTTTTCTTAACAATAAATCTAAGAACAAAATTTGAGCCAAATCGGAGATGGTCAGTGCAACTGTTATTACACTTGAATGTGAAATGGGCGATATATAAAAATAAATTATATATCTATGTCCATAAGCAATAATAGCTTAAATCTTATTTCAAAGTTTTGAGAAAACTTGCTATTAAGTTTTAAATAACCATATAAGTTATATGAAATGGTCTTTCGTTTTTGTGTCATAACTTCGGCTAAGGTCTAGTAAAAGCTCCAGATTTTGTGTGCTTATAGTGATATATGCGTGAAAAACAGCTACATCAATAACTCAGTTCTGTCTTAAGGCGAATTAAGCTGTTATTGCATGTAGTTATTATGTATATAAAAAAGAAAATAAAAATACTGATCTATTTATACCCCTTGTTAATAATTTTTAATTATTCTTCTAAGAAAAATATATTACATTATTTTAATGCTGGTTAACGTTTGAGTCATTAACCAAAAACCCGTGGTGCTTAATTAAAATGCAGTCTTAGGTACATTATTTGACCACTTTTTCAAAAATAATGTGGTTTTTCCTACGTTTAAAAACTTGTAGCAATGTATATTTTTTATAGTTCGCATACATATTCGCAAACTATAAAAACTTTAGAAATTCTTAATAAGTTCCTCAATATAAAATCGTCCCTTTTGCATGGCATCCAAAAAATTGAGTAAAATAAAATGCTAAGCCCTTCCTAATTTTCAGTTGTTTCTGTACCGTTTAGTGGAGCATAATTTTGACCTAATATGAAATTACATATACCAAAAAATATTATTCAGTGTCAATTTGACCCAAATATATGTATAGTTAACTTGATAGAAGCACATTTTTTTATATGTACCCTTTGCGTGGTACCTCTAAAACTATGTGTGCATTGACCGCAGCTGCCAAGTATTCACCATCACGCAACATAAATAAAAATAAAACCGAATACAAGTAACTTAGAACATAAAATGTTTAATAAAAATAAATTTTGATAAATTATGAGCAACATTGGTCAGTTTGAACAATTTAAATGTTTAGCTCTATAAACGAGGCACAAACGCACGCACGGATGCACGCACCAACGATCGAATGAATGGACGAATGAACGCATGCAGACGTCAAACCAACAAAAATACCCTAGACTTTGTCAGCAGCCATTTATTTCTTTTTTTATGAGTGTTATATTGAGCTTATGAGAGTGTGTGTACATACATATGTGTGAGCGTATTTGCAGTTGTGTGAGTTGGGTAACATTTATTGAGTCCTTACCACAGACATTAAATATCAACAAATACCAACAACAACAACAAAAGCATCCACAAGAACGTTTTCACTAAAGCCATCAGCATCTGTATTGCCAACATGGCAATCATTCTTAAGACCATCGTCATCATCAACATCATCATTAACATCTTAATTTATATCACTAGCAAAGTTATCACAAACATTATCAACAACCTCATCACCATCATAATCATCACCATCATCATCATCACCAACATTATCATCATCGCTATTTTCATTACTAGCAACAACGTTATTGCTACCCTCTTTTTATAGTTTGTGGCGTAGAAATGTTTTCATGATTTTGACCAATATCAGGAACTTCATCATTGGCCGCATTGAGCACAGACAACAGTTGGCAACTGTTGTGTAAAAATTCGCTGAATGGTCGAATTTTCGGAGCGCTCACTAAAACTGATCAGGTAACGGACCCCATTTAATCGAGCGAAAAAAATTCTATGCTACATGAACACAACTGTTGAATTAACTGTCAGATGCTGTCACGCACTAAGGTAGCGCTACAATTACAGTTCACAAGAGTTGTCTGCGCTGAATGCGGCCAATATTACCCTCATCATAATCACTGTCATCATCAACATGTTTTACACTAATAATTTTATATTTTATCTTTTGCATAAATATTTGTTCATACATGGTTAACACGTTTAAAAGATGCGCTCGATTGACCATTAAAATGCGCAGGCCAGCAACCAACAACAAGAACAGCAACATCAGTAACCAACAACAACAACAACAACAAAAACAGCAACAACGGGGTGAGCAATATCAACTTCAGCATCCTCAACGTTCGACGACCCACAAGTTGTATCACAATTTGTTGAGCCAGTTAAGAGTGTTAGAGTGGAAATGGTATATGAATGTGAGTTTGTGTATGTGTGCGAATGTGTGAGTGTTTGTTGCTGTTGCCCAATAAACATGTGGTTAATAGGATAATTTGAATATTTTTGGCTTAAATTGATGTATGTTGGATAGTATGTAAGAGTGTATATTTGTGCGAGCGTGCATTTGTTTATTTACAATTCTGTACGTGTGGTTGTGTGCTGAGGCCCTGACTTTGTTCAATGCCCTGTTACATAAATACATTCTGTTTGATAAACACGGATATATCATAATTTTGGCCATACTTTTGGGAGGGTCGATTTTACTTTTTATTTGATGTTCTTATAATTTAATTTATTACCTTAAATTAAAGTTGTCATAAGACTTAATATGAAAATTAAATATTTCCTCTTTTCCTTAACGTTTATATCATTTATATAGTTCCTCATAAAAGTGAGCTCACACTCATCATTCATTCATATTTTTTGGCGACTTTCAACCCCAAATATATTTTTTTATGTTTTAGTTTACATTCTTACATGGTTAGAAATCTTGGACTGAATTTTAGTCCCACTAAAACATTACTGTTTTTTTTAAGCCTTGCAGTTTAAAATTTAAACTTTTCAAATACTAACTCATAATTAAAGCTCTTCTGTACTAGAATGTAAGCCAAAAGAGATATTACAACATCCATTTTAGCTTTTTGTTTTAAATTTTTGGGTTTTTATTTTCAATTTTAGCCTTTGGGTTTAAATTAAAATATAATTCTGTACAAAATTTGGTTTTTTATACAATTTATACTAAATTCTAGTACATTGGGATAATAAATTTGGATTAAGACCCATAAATGGTTAGCCTGGTGCGACTCAATATTAGGCTCTCGGTTCATATGTTTGTTCATCGCGCTTCTTATGTATAGGCCAATAGCCCGGTGGTTAGAGTAGTCAGTTTACAAACTGAATGTCGTGCGTTCGAATCTCAAGGTGGTTGTTATTTTTTATTTTTTATTGTTATACTTTAATCCAAGCCTGCACTGAATTTTAAGCCAAAGCTGTATTAAAACCATATTTTAGTATTTTGCAAATACAAGATTTGAAACCAAAGCTGGTGTAGGCTTATATGTAGCCCAGAAAATTTTAATTTTAGTACAAGATTTCTAACCGTGTAGCTTTAAACGTAGCAATAACAAAATTATTCGCCTAAAACAACAAACTAGTGTGTAGTTTTTTTCTCGTAGAATAAACAAAACAATCTTTAAAATCATCACACAAAATTGATCATACACTTGCCGTTACTACGCGATATGCAGAAATAACTGCAACGGTACATTGAAATGTAAGGCGCAGTATGATTAATTGCACACTTTGAAGCACACGAACGTGGTTTTTAAAGTTCCATAAACAACTTATCGGTTACCAGTAATTCTCTAATTGCGAAAATGGAAGAATTAATTTTAATAAACTTTTTTATGCCATATATTAATAAAATATATCAAATTGGATAGATAATATATTTGCATAGTAACAAAAAGCTATAGTGGTAGGTTTCCAACCACAAATTCTATTTTAAAGGGTGCTCATAATTTTTATGGAAAAAAAACCACAGTAACACGATACAACACAATTGTAAGTACCCCAGTGGGAAATATCGTAAGATGCTTACAAAATAATGCATGTTTTCCGTTACCTTATTAAGATAGAAAATGGATCATACGAAAGTAATTATGTTGTTTGTTACATTTAGAGTACCTTACGACTTCGCTTACGATTTCAAATATTAAAATAATGCACGTTTGAGCTGATCGTCTCATCGTGTGCTCATTTCCATATAAACATTATTTGTTATTGGCTGCATTCTATCCGTAAAGCGCTCAGGTAGCGAAGTAGCATAAAATATTTTGGCAATATAAATTGTGACAGCTCATGTTCTGTTAGCGCATACCTTTCAGCCCGAAAGTTGTGGAACAGTTCCTTGCGCTGAATGCAGGCATTGTAAGAGTCATCCAACGGAATATCGGTTCCTAAGGACTGCTTAATAGAGAAGACTGCTAGTTTAGCAAAAATTACAATGAAATAAATTGCTGGAAAAAAACCAAGTGTCTGCTAATTGCCGGTAAATTGTGCGTTAATATCACAGAAAAATAAAATATCAAATAATATATATACGAAATCAAAAAGTATTCCAAAATCAAAAAGTCGACCATGCAAAAAACTTAGGGATTACGTTCAACCGATGTTTAACGTGAAATAGTCATATTAATAAATCCATTGGTAAAAAGTATGGTATGCTTCGTAGTTTGTGAACAGTACAATACTTCACGTCTCTTAATATTAGAATGCAGTTAGCAAAAACTTACTTGATTCCAACTGTACTGTATGGCTGTGAAATTTTTGCAAACTGTGATAATGTAACTCTGATAATGATAATGATAATGTAAATGAATAACTCTTGCCAACAGGTGTTACTTTGGGCTCAGTAGGCAATTGAGAAGCAGAGCTCTCTCTCGACGAACGAAAATCACGCTCTATAAATCGCTCATCATGCCCTTCCTACTTTATGCATCACAAACCTGGACGCTGAGCAGTTCAGATGAAAAGACTTTAGGAGCATTCGAGAGAAAGATTCTTCGTTAGATCTACGGACCAATCTGCGTCAATGGCGAGTACCGAATACGGTGGAATGATGAACTGTATGAGCTGTACTCTGACATCGACATATTTAAGCGCATTAGAATCGAGCGGCTTCGCTGGCTTGGTCATGTTCAGCGCATGAAAGACGATGCTCCAGAGAAAAAAACATTCGATTCGGTACCCAGCGGCTGTCAACGCAGAAGAGGACGACCGCATCTCCAGCAAATTAGAATTTCCAACTGGCGCCAGCAAGCGAAAGACAGAAATGGCTGGCGCAAATTCTTAGATGAGGCCAAGACCGACATACGGTTGTAGCGCTAACTAAGTAAGTAAGTAGATAATGTAACTAAAGCTAAGCTAAACGTTGTATATAATAACATCACTCGATTTATTTTTGGACTTAGGCGTAAGGATCACGTTTCGCGACATGCGTGCACAATTTTTCACATGCTTTTAGATTCACTTTTAAATTTTAGAACAATTCTGATGTTACATAAAATTATTAATAAGAAGCCATCACCAGAGTTGTTTCAAAAGTTACATTTTTCACATAACAACAATTCGTAACAATAATCTTATACCAATACGTCATACTTGCCTAACGTCTGAACGACAATTCTTTGTCCATCCGGCAATGCATCAAAATTCAGAAAGAAACTTTTCAATTACCTTTTTTTTTTTTAAAGAAAAAAGATCAAAGAACCAAGGCATGCGCCTTCCTTATACAAACAAGGTTTGGTCTTTGACCTGAAAGAAAAGGGATAGATTTATTTAGAGGAATTGATTGAAACCATACGTGAATTATTGATTAGGCGAAACAACCGTGAAAGATAATTTGAATTGCTTTTAACCGCGGCTAGTGTTATGCCTTAACCTCGGCAAGCATTTCCAGCCCTTAGTTGTTCCTGTCCTTTAATTCCACATTTTCCACAATATAGTTGTGGATTTTTAGTTTTTCCATAATTCTTAAATGTATGAAAGAACAAAGAAAGTGAAAAGAACCATACCCGAGCCCGGATTCGAACCAGGGACCTCTGGGTTGATAGCCTAGCGCACTCTCCACTAGACTACAAAGGCCGACAAACCTTGCAGTTTCAATAACGTACCTACTTACGATTGTCTTTATTTTTTTTTCTTGCCCCTCTGTTCTAGTGAAGTGCCCTGGATACATGACTTTTAATTTTCTCTTTTTTATAATAATTTAATTTTGTCTTTTAATAAACATGTAATGCTTTACAATGTTTGATGTTTAGATAATAAGTTTCTATCTATACGTGCTATTTAAATATTGTATGGTTAGTACTTTAAACATAAGACATTTTTCTTTTTGTATAAGCATATATCTCAAACATATATATAAATAAATAAGTATAAAAAATATCAAAACATGAAAACTAAAAAATAATACTATACTATACTATAATACTAATACTATTTTTAAATGAGTAGTTTTCTTTGCTCTGCGTTTGTATTTGTTGTTTATTGTGTACTTTGTATTATGCAATTTGTATTCTGTCTCTGTTATCTCTGTTGGTCAGTGTGCATTTTTTTTTAATAATTTTATAATATTAATTTTTATTATGTTTATAATAGTAAACACAATAATTTCTTGCAATAATAAATTTATTGGTTTTATTTACTGTGTTCATTTATTTATTCAGAAGGAGAGAAAATGCGTCGCCTACGCTTACCTTCTTTTGTAAGCGAGAACGTAAGTAGTGCTTATATTTTCCATCATCGGTAAGGTTAGAATAGAGTATGTACATTTGGAAAATAAATGTCTTACGTTTTTATGCATTCATCCCTCTTATGAAATAAAGTGCATTAGCATGGAAATTCGAACGATCCCGATCGTCGAGCGTACATAACTTGCACTTTATTTTAGTAAAGGGTCACGTAAGCACGTATGATCATTGTTCGTATAAAAAATAAGTGTAAAATAATGCATTATGTAATGATGGATTTTCCCACTGGGACCTAACATACCCAGTCGGAATGATCGTAAGGTGCTTACTAAATAATTCATGTTTTCCTTTAGCTTATGGTGGTGAAAGTAGGATCATGCCAAAGTAAGTATTTTGTTTGTTACATTTCGACTACCTTACGTCTTCGCTTACTATTTCAACTACAAAAGGAATGCACGGTTGAGACGAACATTCTTTCGTGTGATCATTTCCATATGTACTTTATTTCGTAAAGTAAGAGACATGTAAAGGCATGACGACATAACGGTTTTTGATTAATGTTACGAAGATATAAAGTGTGGCAGAAAACAAAAAACGAGTAAAGAACAAACGTCTGCTGATCGGCAATGTATTAAGATTAATCATGGAAAACAAAAATTATAATTTGATAAAATAAAATATAAATTTAATATAAAGGTTTGCAAGCAACACCAACATTTTTTTTTTTTAAATTTGTGTGCATCTTTTTTAACTTTTGATAAGTTTTATGCTGTTACTCTTGTATTTGTTGTACTCTGTGTATCGTTTTGTGTTTAATTTTGTGAAATGGAAGGTTTTTTCAAAAGAAATATACGGAGTTAAGCAGCACGTAAAAGAAAAGAAATTCAGAAAGCTGATGAAGAAGAAATAAAAAACAAGATGAAATTCAATGATACGGAAAACAGTAAAGTTATAATTTAAAATAATGCTTTTATTAAAAGGAACGAAATAAAGAGGATTTAATAGTAGAAGAAAGTGAAAATTCAAACATTAAATTTAATAATAAAAAAAACTAAAAATATCTATTTTCTTTTAATTTTTTTTTTTAATTATAGGTCCAATTGATAAAACTTTTATAAATACCTAAAGGTATTATAAAAAACCTTCACCGTCTCCTTGACAGGAATTTAATACAGTCGTTTAATTATGATGGCGTCAGCAACAAATCCGCTTTTAAGGATTATTCATCTTTGAATGCATCGCTGTTTGGTACCATTTTTAAAAAATATATATAATATATATAAAATATATAATAAACGCAGTGCGTTTAAAAACTATAAAAACGCATTCTACAAAAAAAAAGAATGTGTAGACTTAAACAATTAAAAAATGTAAAGAATTGCTTTAATGCTAATATTTAATCTTTATTGGTTGACGTTTCGATGCGAATGATCACAAAAACTTTGTGCGTTCAATATTTAACAATCAATTTTGAGCGTGAACATATTAGTGAAAGAGTAAATATATAATTAATCTTTGAGCATATCGAAAATGTGTATACTTAAGCATATAATTTTAAACAGACTTCACTCAAGAGAACTTTTTAGTTAAGCGATTAGCAAGTGATTAGTTTGAGCGTTAACGTTAGTGAGCTCTTTTACACAAACAATAAGAAAGAGCGGTTTAAAAAGATGTTTAACTAGTAATAGAAATCAATTATGTTCAACGCAATACATACAGAAGTGGCAATTTAATTGAAACTTAGAAAAAACCAAATAATATGAAATTTAACTTAATTTATAAGTATTGTAAATAATTTAAAATGTATAAAAACTTGAATAAAACATCCGCTACAAAAATAATACTTAATTTTAAAATTATTTACATATGCATTTTGTTATTATTATCATTTATTATTAAAGTCCTTTTTGTTTTTAAAACATTTTATTTATTTTGGCGAAATTAAAATAAGATTTAATTTTTGATATTAATATTGTTTATTTTGTTTATATAGTCCATATTTTATTATATAGTAATTTTTTGAAATTTTTGTCACTGAGATGCATTCATTCTGGCCTTACTTTCAACTTCTTTTGTTAGAGAAAAAGTAAGCAGTGCTTACAATTTCCGTTGTGGAGAAGGTTAAAATGGATTATATGCACGTTTTATATGAATACATTACGGCTACCTTACGTTTTCATACGTACATCCTACTTATTAAATGAAGTGCATTAGAATGGAAACACGAACTATTCCGATCGTTGGGAGTCATTCCCTGGACTTTATTTTGGTAAAGGAAAACGTAAGTACGTATGATACTTTTTATACTTTACAGAAAGAAGCTTATTAGCGGCAGCCATGCTTTTGTAAAAGTAATGGGGATTCGGAAGGGACGTTTGCATGCCTCGCAGACGAAAAGTAAGTAGGCTATAAGTCATTATAGAAGGATGGTGATTCCCACTGGGTACATAAACATTTCATACATAAGACATACATACACATGACACACATACACAAGACACACAACCAAAATCACCTTACTTTAAAAACTGAGTTAAATACAAAAAATTTTTATTTTTATAAATCAAAAAATTTATACAATATATATAATTTTCATTATCAAAAATGTATTCAGCAACATAATTTATAACTTCTAAAATAAAATAAAATTAAAAATTTTTTTTTAGTATTAAATAAATTAAAATTATCTCTTTTTCATTTTTAAACACTGAAATTTAAAGAGTTCAAAATGTGCTAACCTCAATTCAATGCATAATTTAAAATAAACATTTTTTTAAAAAAAAAACTTTTTTAGTATATGTTGTAATCCTTATTTTATTAAAGTTTATTACTTTGGAATAAACTGATTTGGAATTGATTTCACTTATATTATGAGTATTAAATAATTTAAACTATGTTATGATATTATTTTTGTCAAACCAGATGTCCTCACCAATTGAACGCAGAAAGACTAACATATTGGCATTTTTTGGCAAAAGACGGTTGCGTAATTGATTGGCGTTAATACCTGCATGCGAGAACACGCGTTTGCAAGGTACGGACGTTGCAACGATGAGAGTTGTTAGTTGAATAGGAATCCCATCAACTTCTGTTACAGTATTACTCTGTTCTGTTACTCTGCTAACGGAACGGTCAAAAAAGTAACAAATGTCGTCATTGGTATGTTCATCAGAAATGCACACAATATCGGGCTCAGCGATTGTTGTTTGCGTGTTTAAAATGTTTGATTATTATTATAATTTTTGTTTCATTTATTATAATTCATAATTCATTTAAAAATTTTAACCCTTTCACTACTGATGTCCACTGTAGCGGACGTAACTTCGCGACTCCACCAAACATTTTTACTAACAACAAAAATGTTTTTTTTTGTTGAAATATGTTAAACGGTACTTTTGCATCGCTGCCACGCATAATTCGTACTCAATAGTGTGAAACTAGGCAGTTGTTTGCTGATTTCTGTAAGGAAGGTACGCTTCTATCACACAATTTCGTTCTAATATAATTGACAGTGCTTAATTTTTAAGATCCGTTCATAGTACTATATCGGCGATTTTTTTCCAACATAATCGAGAGTTCTTTAATATATTAAAATAAAAGTAAGAGTGATTTGGCTAAAGGTACGTGCAGCAGCATATGAAATGTGCATGTCCCGTTCAATGGACATCAGTAGCCATACGTTGTAAAATTGTTGATAATTTTTGCTTTTACAGGTTACAATGGCAAAGCGTAAAACACTTACTAACCAAGAGTTGTGCGACTTTTTGGATAACTTATCTGAAATTGAAGATGAGTTTGACGACGATGATGTTGAATTATTTGGAAATTCTATATCTAAACGAGTTGGGGGAGATTCTGATGACGGAGAATCCGATGTCATTGAGGATGATTCCGGAGAACCGTTAGGTCAAAATAATAGCATTTCCAGCAGAATATTTAGCCCACATTCAACTCGAAAGGATGGTGAAAGTGAAACATTATTCGGATTGGACGAAGACGATGTCCTTTTAAGTACTTTATTTTCGGTGCGAGTCCTAAGATCGTCCGGCGCAGCAAAGACGTCATCCGAATCACATGAAGAAATGGATGAGTCCCGTGAAGAATATAATATAACTGACAAGAACTCCATCAAGTGGCGACGAGCTCGTAATAAGGACAAAATATTCAACCCAGCATTTGAGGGATCTGAAGATTCGATTGAGGAGGTCAGAACTCCGTTTCAGTACTTGGAAACATATTTTCCGGCACAATTTTTTCAAGACGTTGCTCATTTTACTAACCTTTATAGTACTCAACAACAGTCAAAGTTCCAGCCAACTAATGCTGCAGAAATCCGTGCGTTTTTTGGTTTGCAGTGTATGATGGGTATTTTAAAATTTCCACGTATATCAATGTTCTGGGAAAAAGGTCTTGCTCTACCAATGTTTGCAGATACCATGACACGTAATCGGTTTTACGCTATTCGATCTCATCTACATTTGATAGATACGCAGATGACCCCAGATAATAACGATAAATTTTATCGAGTACGACCTGTAATGAATGCAGTAAGACAGCGTTAATTGCAACATAAGTTAGAAGAATCGTTGTGTGTGGATGAACAAATACTTCCATTTAAGGGGCGTCTTTCGATCAAGGAATACATTCGTGGAAAACCATGCCCATGGGGCATAAAGGTATATGTTCTATGCGGTAAAAGTGGTATGCCTTATGATTTCATCGCTTACCAAAGATCAACCACTAAAATAGAGGC
The DNA here is from genome assembly GCA_963920525.1 of Dichetophora obliterata. Classification (NCBI taxonomy): domain Eukaryota; kingdom Metazoa; phylum Arthropoda; class Insecta; order Diptera; family Sciomyzidae; genus Dichetophora; species Dichetophora obliterata. The sequence continues at coordinate 190,536,502 of OY986436.1, forward strand.
AAATCTAATGGAAAAATTTGGCTTTAGTGCTGCTGTTGTTCTAGAACTGATGAAACGTGTTCCACGTGACGCAATTTTTTTACTACATATTCTTTATTGAAAGTTCTACAATCACGGAAAATATTAGCTGCAGGCACAATTCGTGTAAGCCATTTTAAAACTCCACCACTATTGGCAGATTCCGACATGCGCAAAAAAGGCCGTGGATATGCCGAACAAGTCATAAGCCGAGACGAAAAAATAATAGTGACCAAATGGTTCGACAACAAATCGACAACAAGCCTCAAACTTTGTTGGCATAGGAATATCTGATACGGTTCAACGCTATGACAAAAAGGACAAACAGTTTGTTGAAGTTGAGAGGTCAGAAGTTGTCAAACTATATAACAAAGGAATGGGAGGCGTCGATTTTTTAGATCAAATGATTCAGTATTATCGCATATTCATCAAATCGAAGAAGTGGACACTCCGCGTGGTAATGCATTTTTTTGATATGGCGGTAGTGGCTAGCTGGCTCGAGTACCGAGCTTATAATGAAAAAATGGGGTACCACTCAAAAATCAGCTAGACCTCCTAGCCTTGAAAAAAATCATCGGCAACACACTACTGACAATTACACCAAGTGCCATAAATAGGAACAAGCGCGGTCGTCCTTCACGTGGGCCTGAGTCTCCTCTTCAAGACTCCACTCCTCACGAGAATGTAGATTGTGTGCAGTTCGCCAAAACAACAAAGAGGTTCAAATATTTTGCTCAGTCACCTACCGATGTTAAATTAGATGGAATTGGACATTTGCCGAAGTTTGACCAATCACAAAACGCAATGCGATGCAAATTTGAAGGATGCAACCAGAAGATATTCATTTATTGCGAAAAATGTAAGGCACACCTATGTATTCGCCGAAAATCGGACTGTTTCTACAACTACCATCTAAAATAATAATTAGTAATTTTCATTAACAGTACTTATTTTGATTCAATAATAAAATAATCGTACCTATTTCGTAGTCAAAGTTATATTTTTACTATTGTAAATCATTGCATACTCTTAGTCAATTTGACTACCATTACTACCCATGTCCACTCAGGTGGACATCACAAAGCAGCCACACCCACAAAGGTAGGAAAAAAAACTTTTTCGGAATGTTTGTCTTTACCATATTAATTAAAAAAACCAACAAAAAAATTTTTAGCCACATCCATTTTAATTCGGTAGTGAAAGGGTTAAATATTTTTTTTTGTTCACCATATTTTTGAATATTAAACCATACTAATGATTTACGTAAAAGTAGTTGAAATATGAAAAATAGTGGCTTCAGTGTTGAGATTTTAGATTGCAAATTCTTAAATGGTATTGCAAAGTCCATGACAGCAATTGCTTAAGTTTTCATATACATATTTATCCCTTAACTGCAGTGTTTATTTCATACTCTGCTACCCTGGAAAATAGATGAAAGTCTATAAAAATTACAACATGTGAATTATAAGGTTGCTGATAATTGTAGTACTATTATTCATATTTAGGGAGTATAGCGCACGCACTATCTCATAGGAGTAAAATACTAAAATTGTAGTACTTTCGGCAGAGCTGGCACAAATTAGAAATTAACATTATATTGTTTACTCAAAGTTGACTGTGTTGTTGGCGAACTGAACGCACCAGAGTTGCTCTTGTTTTTCACTAAGCGAAAACTAAGTGTTATGGATGCAAACCTATTGTTATTGTAACAAAATCATATTAGTTATGAATAAAAAAAAATTCACAAAAACCGAAAATATTCGATACAAAAATCGATTTTCGACTAATAACTGAAATCAGGATCGACTTTAAAAAGTCTACTCGACTATCCATCCCTAGCTAACACACCTGAACGCTTGAAAAGTACGGAGCGTAAGAGAACAAATTGTGAAATAATAATACAAATATAATCTTTTGTGCTTTTTATTGTGGTCCCACAGACCAGGTGAACCAGTTAAGGGTTATAGTTTAATTTGATGTATTTAAAAACGTTGACAACAATATCGGGATCTTTTAAAAATAAAACCAAAGTAATGAAAGTCAAGTTTTTACAGCGCTATCAGCATTAAGATTTTAATAATAGTTCATTATTTTAATGATCTATTAAATTATTGTATGAATTAAATTGCGAGCTTTAGATTAAGTAAGTTTTTAAGAAGGCAACAACAACAACAACAACAACAACAACAACTACTCCGTATAGAGTCAATCACTTAGCTGACTAGACAGTCTGTTTCGGAAATCGCTACATTTTCCTCTTCAGTAGTCTTTGAGTGATTAAGCTGTGATCAACTCACTGTTTTTAAATTAGTATATGATTTCGCAGATTTAGGAATTCATTCTTTTGAATTGTTCGATTTTTGGGGGAAAATAAAGTATTTATTATTATTTTTTGCTATTTGATAAAAAACTTTGAAAAAAGTTTGTACGAAAACCCATATTCCATTAATTTTTACTTAAATTTTCTTCTTACTGAATGATCAACTTTATCGAATGCCTTTGAAAAGTCACTATAAACCATGACCAGTTGACAACGATCTGCCATAGCCAGGGAGACCATAAATGACTGTTATCAATTTTCATATCATCATTTTTTCAAAAAAATAATGATCTTGCAGATATCGAAGACATCACAGATATCTTGATTTGAAAATGATGTTTTGATTAAAAAAAAAAACAAAATTTTTCATTGAAGGAAGACGCTAAAGTAATACATTTTGAGCAGACATTGATGTATTGCTCCAAATAAATATTTCATTCACTGTTGCAAATTTTCCGGTTTTTCCCCAATTTTAAAAAACCACACGTAAAAAAAATATCACCCTTTATAAAGCCAGCATAAAAAAATGGGCTTGTGTGTTTGTATTCTGTACAAAATTTTTTAGAGGTTTTTGGAAAAAAATTAATGTAACTACAATATCTCAGAAATTTCTCAAAAAGGATTTTTATTTCCAACAGAAAAAATAAAAGTCCGTAAATGATTTTTTTTAAAAGACAGAAAAAATATAAGTCCGAAACGGATTTTTATTCTTTGACTGAAAAATAAAAGTTAAAAACTAGCAGTTAAATTAGCCGAAAAAACAAAAGTCTAAAATGCTTGTTAATTTTAGCCCTACAATACAATCACGTTCTAAGAATTTAATTTTATTTTTTTTTTCTGAAAATCAACAATTCAAATTGACTTTTTTGGAAAAAGTCGAAAAAAACTATTTTAAATTAACTTTTTCGATATCTTTTATAACATGGCCAAATCATTTATTATGTTTTTTGATATCAAGGTCAAATTCATGTAAGTGTAGCTAAGCTTAGCGTGTAAAAAAAAAAATTTTTCTTAGTCAAACAATCTGCCAAAATCGAGTATACCTCAATTATTATTAAATGAAAAAGCAAACTACGATTTGATTAAAGGAAATATGTGATTGATAATGATAAACAGAAAAAGCAAATCTTGATATGTTTCGAGAAATTTTTTTAGATATTAAAAGTTAATTTGGAGCCATATGCTTGATATTTGCTTAAATTAGTAATCAATTATGATAAGGTTTTGCTTAATTTTTATACAAATTAATGCTATGTTCACACTGAGAGCTAAATAAGCATCTAGAGCATTTACTATATATATTTGTCCCTGTTACTCCAACAACGAGTAAAGGGCCGTACGTAAATGTGGATTCCGCAAATTCGCATTAAGCTCTCAGTGTGAACAAAGTATAAGAAAACATTTCTCTCCGCGCATCTTAATTTTTATGCAACTCAAAGACGTCTATCTTAGACTTTGTTATATTCAAATATATTGAAAAATTAAAAAGTCTTTTTGCTGTTATCAATACGCCTTTTAAAGAACGACATTTGTCGTTAAAAACATGTAACCAAGCTTATGCTCAATCTGTCAGCTTATGCTATGTTCACACTGAGAGCTAAATGCGCATTTACTTGATATATTTGTCCCTGTTACTCCTACAACGAATAAAGGGCAGTTCGTAAATGCGCATTTAGCTCTCAGTGTGAACATAGCATAAATTTAAAACGTTGTTCTTTGAAAATTTCCTATGCTGCAAAGTTCCTTAAAGTCGTACCAATAAATTAAATTTCTTGAAACCTGACCTTCGGTCTGCTTATCATGCTCAAAAAGGTATAAAAGTACTATATATATATATTAATATGTATGAAACACAACGTAACGACATTTTGTATTTAATGTGTTGTAGCTGGCTGATATGCGATATGATGAAGGTGATATATATGTATAAGTTTTAAAAAACATTACAACCTATAAAAGGAAGCTAAATGAGCTACAACCCAAGGCAGGATGCGCACCAACTTACACAAGTAAATAAATGGGTCGTGCCTAACATACTTCCCTATAGGAACAAACTTAATTGTTTTTCAAAACAAGTAATAGAAAAAATAATTTAAAAATATGCTGTTAATCAACTACTTTGAATTATATTAAGGCGACTCAAACTTTGTTTTTTTTTTTTTATTTGAACAAACATTTGAATAATTTGTCAAATAATAGATGAAACTCGGTATTAGAAAAACCTACGGCAGCATGTTATAAATAGCATGTAAATTGCTCCAATTCATACAACTGTTTACTCTCGCCCACCAATCGAGAGAGGAGCAGTGAGTTGATCACAGCTTAATCACTTAAAGACTACTGAAGAGGAAAATATAGTGATTTCCGAAACTGACTCTCTAGTGAGCTCAGTGATTGACTTTGTTCAGAGTTGTTGTTGTTGTTGTTGTTGTTGTTGTTGTTGTTGTTGTTGTTGTTGTTGTTGTTGCCTTCTTAAAAACTGACTTGATTTAAAGCTCGCATAAATTTATGCAATAGTTTAATAGATCATAGAATTAATTAAGTGTTTGTTAGCGCTAAAGTAGTAAATATATTAAAGAAATAATATATCTTTTAATCGTTACGACATTTTTAGAGCTATCTTTGTTATAAATTTTCAACTTTTATGCTTTTAAATTCCTTTTCAATAAATGCAAAATTAACTAGCATTTAATTGATTTATTTTAAACAAATTATCAACTAATTTAAAATCATTTAATTTTCAAGTAGGTAGAAAGATATGCAGACGAAGGTCAATTGACTTATTTAGCAGACATCGCCATACAAAATATGTGAGTTCATTCTAAGGAAAAAAGTTAGAACTTCAACCAGTTGGGGTTGACAAAAAAACTACCTTTTAAATTAGTTGATTTTCCTAAAGGGTTACTTAAAAACACACAAACAAACACAGAGAAACATGAAGACAAACAAGCAACGCTACCATAGTCGAACATTAAATGTAAGACGTAACCAATTCGACCCAAATTCATATGAAGGAAATATGAAAAAATATCAAGGAGAGGGCATCTCAAACGAAGAAGGATTTCATATTTTTTCCCCATATGGTGTTGCATCATAAACGAATGATAAATCCCTCCAGCTACTGAGTGAGTATGTGTTTCTAAGGGGGGGGGGGCTTCATACCCTTAAAAAGGGAATATTTTTGTAGGTGCTACCATGGGTAGCTTCAGTCCAGAGCAGGTTGCATAAAGTCAGCTTCTAAGGGAAAGCTGCATTGAAAAATGTGATCAGATTATTTATTTACGGTCTGTTGCCGCGTGTTGGTGTAAAACTGTGCGAAATGACCGAAAAGAATATAAAAAAAATTTATATTTGAAACGTACGAACGAATCCAATTTAAAAATTAATGCCCTCAGAAATTCATTCATAAAAAACGATATAAAATGATACTTAAATATAACAACAACAACAGCAGTAGAACAACGAGCAGCCTGTAGTCATAAATGTGTATGCGTGTGTCTGTGCGTGTTTGAGTGTGCGTTTGTTTGTGTATGTGTTTGCTCGAGTGTAAGTGACCAAAAGCCGCCAACGGGGGCAGCAGCTGGCGTGTGGCATTCATTGAAGTGAAAATTGCTTTAAGGCGATTTTTGTTGTTTTTGCAACATTTGTGCCACCAAGCAGCAGCAGTCAGTCAACCAGCCAGCATGCAAAGAAACGGAAGCGGAAGTGCGCAGCAAAACCGAAACGGCATAAAAATAAATAAAAACAACAGCATAATAATAGGCAACAACTATAAATTATATTATGTGCTGCAATGCTGCTAATGAGTGTAATGATGATCATGACCAGCATGTAGTTGCCGATGGATATTTCTTGTTTACTGGGCAACCCTTTTGTTTTTTTGCTTCGCTCCCTCTCTTTTTTGCTGCGAAATATAGTCGTTAAATGGCACAGTTTAAGTCATAAACTTAAGATAAATCAAAACTCAGGCATGCACGTAAAGCACGTCTGTGCTTGTGTTAGTGTTGCAGTAAATACTTAAGAGAGCAATTTTGAATATGAAGAAAAACACTGAAATAAATTAAAAGTTACTAGCTGTAGCCGGCCTGCCTTGCTCTATTGAATAAAATGTGTTGTTTGTTTTTAAATCTCTCTTAAAGGAATGTAACACATTCAAATTTATCATTACAAAAGAAAAAATAGTAATAATAAATAATACTAAAATAAGACATATCTTAATAAAACTTCAAAGAATTGCTCTATTGAACTCATAGTGCACAAAAATATATTTTTTTAAATTTTTTAACCCCACATCGTCCACTACAATTTCTTTAAAAAAACACCAAAAAATCACTGAGTTCAGGAGTTCAGGATTACTGCAAAAAATCTGTTGTAATGCAAAAAATTTAATGCAAATTTTTTCATCTAAAAGTCATTCTGAGCATTAAAATGTGTATAAAATAACGTGTTAAAATTTCAGAACAATCGGATGAATACCTTTCTTTCAATCACACTAACTTGAAAAACTTTGTTTTGAGAAAATCACGTTTAAAGTTAAAATTCCTTGAAGAAATGACTTTGACCCGCTTCGCTATTTTTTAGAGAATTTCTCTTGAGAATTCCTTCATATTACTTTTATATTACTAAAATAATGTCTTTATAGGTTCATTCTAACATATTCTATTAAAAAAAGATGTGATATTTTGAAAATTTGTAGGAGCTACATTGCCTTAAACAAAAAAGGCAAGCATGCTGCTCAGTGCACAGTATCGCTCAAACTGTATCTATATTTGACCATTATGACATTGGTTTTATAACATGTACTGTCCTTAAAAATATTCAGCATGAAAGTATGCAAAGAAAATTAATTTTATACTTATCATTGACAAGATAGGGCTTTTACAATAGCACGTTTTTGATCTAACTAACTGAATTATTCTGTATCACGAACATGCACACCAACGATGAGAAAGACACGAGAAGCAATACAATTTTGTATGGAAGAAAATATTGCTTCTCGTGTCTTTCTCATCGTTGGTGTGCATGTTCGTGATACAGAATAATTCAGTTAGTTAGATCAAAAACGTGCTATTGTAAAAGCCCTATCTTGTCAATGATAAGTATAAAATTAATTTTCTTTGCATATTTCCATGCTGAATATTTTTAAGGACAGTACATGTTATAAAACCAATGTCATAATGGTCAAATATAGATACAGTTTGAGCGATACTGTGCACTGAGCAGCATGCTTGCCTTTTTTGTTTAAGGCAATGTAGCTCCTCCAGTAAATCTTTTTTTCATCATTTTATTTATAAGTTATGACGAATTTAATAAAATTCTTTTGACGAATTGTAAAAAATATAATTGTACCTATGTCTGTATTGTATAACCTAAGTTGCTACTTATATGATGTTTGCAAAGCCAGTTTGTACAGTATATGATTGTTATCAAACTCAAATTTTTGCACTTTTACACTTGAACTAATTTTTCATCAATGCTTCAATAATAAAAGTGTTATTTAAAGTGATATATGTATATGTGTTTTACGAAAATTAAGTGAATAAAAAATCAAGCTTTAAAAACAGAAAAAAGTGATTGCGGCAAATGGCCCCAAAAAGGAAGTGTGAGGAGGACCCATCGAACAGTGTAAAATTTTGCTCCTTGGGTGATCAACCGGGTGAAAACCGGGGCCGCTTCCTGCAAGGATGAAAACGGGAATCTAGTGACAGATGTACAGAGTACACTGACGCTATGGAGGGAACACTTCTCTAAGCTTCTAAATGGCGACCTGACAACAATCCCGCCAATAGAGATGATATTCCGGAAACCCCAATTTTGGATGACAGCGTTGAGGTTCCGCTGCCCGACTATGATGAAGTTCTGACAGCTATAGCTCGGCTTAAAAATAACAAAGCCACGGGAGCTGATGGCTTACCTGCTGAGCTGTTTAAGAACGGAGGCGAAGCTCTACTTAAATGCATTCACGAGCTTCTATGCAGAATGTGGTCGGAAGAATGCATTCCGAACGATTGGAATCTCAGTGTGCTCTGCCCAATCCACAAGAAAGGCGATCCCACTATCTGTGCCAATTACCGTGGGATAAGCCTTCTTAATATCGCATATAAGGTCCTGTCGAGCGTTTTATGTGAAAGATTGAAGCCCATTGTAAACGAACTGATCGGACCTTATCAGTGTGGCTTCAGACCTGGAAAGTCCACCATCGACCAGATTTTCACGCTACGACAAATCTTGGAGAAGACTCAAGAAAAACAAGTCGACACCCACCATCTTTTTGTCGACTACAAAGCCGCCTTCGACAGCCCAATAAGGAAGCACCTGTACTCCACCATGTCTGAATTTGGTATTCCTGCAAAACTAATACGACTTTGCAGGATGACACTGAGCAACCAGCAGCGCAGTTTAAATCGGGAAGGACCTCTCCCCACCTATTGTTACCAAACGAGGTTTCCGACAAGGTGATTCCTTATCGTGCGACTTTTTCAACCTAATGATGGAAAAGATCATCCGAGCTGCTGATCTGAGACGTAGTGGCACAATATTCTACAAGATTGTTATGCTGCTTGCGTATGCTGATGACATCGATATCACTGGCCATAATACGCGCGAAGTCAGTGCAGCATTTTTCAGATTAGAAAGAGAGTCAAGTCGAATGGGTCTGGCAGTGAATTTAGATAAGACGAAATACTTGGTGTCAACAAACAAATAGTCCCAGCGTCTTGGAACCCACGTTACCGTTGACAATGCCTCCTTCGAGGTTGTGAAGAACTTCGTTTACCTGGGATCCAGCATTAATTCAACCAACAACATCAGCATTGAGATCAAACGAGGAATAATTCTTGCCAACAGGTGTTACTTTGGGCTCAGTAGACAATTGAGAAGCAGAGCCCTCTCTCGACGAACGAATATCACGCTCTATAAATCGCTCATCATGCCCCTCCTACTTTACGCATCACAAACCTAGACGCTGAGCGGTTTAGATGAAAAGACTTTAGGAGCATTCGAGAGAAAGATTCTTCGTAAGATCTACGGACCAATCTGCGTCAATGGCGAGTACCGAATACGGTGGAATGATGAACTTTATGAGCTGTACGCTGACATCGACATAGTTAAGCGCATTAAAATTGAGCGGCTTCGCTGGCTTGGTCATGTTCAGCGCATGAAAGACGATGCTCCAGAGAAGAAAGCATTCGACTCGGTACCCAGCGGCTGTCAACGCAGAAGAGGACGACCGCATCTTCGTTGGAAAGACCAAGTAGAGGACAACCTGACGAAGCTTGGAATTTCCAACTGGCGGCAGCAAGCGAAAGACAGAAATGGCTGGCGCAAATTCTTAGATGAGGCCAAGACCGACACACGGTTGTAGCGCCAACTAAGTAAGTAAGTAAGTAAGGGTGATCAAATTTCTGTGATCAAAAAATGTGTGACTGAATAGGAGGCTGTAAGTGACACTACTGGGCCTCGAGAGGCACATAAATCATGGCTAACCGTCCTTACGATTTTCGTCCAGCTAGATGTCCCATGGCCAGCTGCCAGAAGTGGTTATGTAGAAGTGGTGCCAGGACATAGCCAAGGGACATAATCCCAAATTTAAAATTTTGGATTATGACCTTAAAAAAGGGACATAATCCCAGAAATTAGATTTGGGATTACGACCGCTTAGTAAAAAAAGAGGACATATTCCCAAAAAAAAATTTGGGACTATAATTGCTTCAAAAGAGGACATAATTTCAAATTTGGATTAATTTATGTTTAATTTTGAACGTTTAATTTGTATACTTATTTAAGTATTTAAGTAAGGTAAATATGCCTGAATTAACAACTTCCCGTACAAAGGCAAATTATTTCGTCATTAACAAGTTTATTTGCCCTTGTACGGAATAGTGATAGCAACTTGAATTTTTCAAATAACTATTTATTAATTTACCTAAATGATCAAAGAAGAAAGCGACGGCGCTGTGAAAAATCACCCAAAAAAATTATGTAAAATCGCCCGACTTACTGAGGGTTGTAATCCCTAAGCAGCGGCCGAAGGCCTCCTATAAAAAAGGTATTATATCCAGAAACACTGTAGACAGCGATAATTCTCTTTTTTTTCGGCCGCTGCTTAGAGATTAAAACCCTCAGTAAGTCCAACACTGGCTTCACTGTCTACAGTAAAAATAGCTTAAGTCGACTTAAGACAGATCTGAGTTATTGATGCAGCTGTGTTCCAAGCATATATAACTAACTATAAACACAAAAAATCTGGAGCTTTTAGCATGAACTTAGCCAAAAATATGCGATCGCTAAACTATTGTGCTGGATTAATAACTATTCAGTAGCGTACCCATGGCACATACTCATTTTCTGCGTAGTGTCGTATGTAAGGCATATGATTTTTTTTGCATTTTTTTACACGGCAAGAGTTTTTTGAGCTTCTTTTTGTCCTGCTGAGCATTGCACCACTCACAGTCCTTCCATTCGTATAATTCAGGATAATTCGATTGTATATTTTATAATAAACGTAGAATTAAGAATGTACACTGTAAAAAGTAAATCTTATTATTAGGTGAAAAAAATATCTTAAAGTACGCTGCAACAGCTTTAAGACAGCTTTCACTGAAATTGCACTCGCCTTTATTTGCACAACCAATCTGAAATTAAGTTGAAAGTTGAATTTTTTCCAAAGAAACAACAACAACATTTTTCAATATGGAAAGGAAAACATCACTAGCTGATTTTATTGCAATTTCGACCCCGCTACAGGCTTCATCAGAAATCTTTGTGATGCCGGTGGGAATCGATCCCCGGCCGTGCTTGCCTCGTACAAGCGCATCTTAGCGAAATACACCACCAGAAGCGATGAGATTTCAGTGACAATTTCTCAGTTTTTATCCCTTCTCTTTTTGTTGTTTTTATTTTGCTCCACTTTAGCTTATGCTTATGTTATTATTTGGAGTCCAACAGTTTGTTGGAATTCATCACTAACAAAGCATGGTTACTGAAGTTGTTTTTAGATTTGCTGACAAATCTTCAGGCTTGAAAAAATTTGTTAGAGCAATTAATTGTTCTGTACTGGTTTACTGCTTTAACTACCGTCAAAAACCTTGGTATATGCATGGATAATTCAAAGTTGTCGTTTAGCATGCACATTCAAAGCATTTGTAAAAGAGCATATTCTATGCTTGGTTTTATAAAGCGATGAGCCCAAGCGCGTCGTAAGCTAATTTCATCTGGGGGGGGCAGTACAAATGGAGGGGCAGTACAAATGGAGGGGCAGTACAAATGGTGGTGCAAAAAAAGTTCACCAAAAATTCTTCAAAGAAACATTAATGTGAATAAACAAATTTTTTATTTTAGTTTAAAATAAAAAAAATATAAAAATATATAAAAAATATTAAAATTTCATTATTTTTAAAAGTTCTTCCAATTTCAATATTAGAGATAATTCTTTAAAGGATCTTTCATATGGTAATATGAAAATATAAGAAATAATGGTTACTTTTATAAAGCAAAACTAGGTATATCTTTACATGGTTTAAATGCAATAAGGTACAAAAAGTTATATCAATTTAAATTATTCCAAAATGTTTCTTTCTGTCCTTGCGAGAAACAAACTCTTTCACCACCTCCATCGAATTCAATTCTTCGGTTTTATCTTTGTGAATGTGTATAAGTGCCGCATGAGTGAGTCGTTTCTGTGTCATAGTTGCTCGAAGATACGTTTTAAGTCGTCTTAGTGCACTAACGCTTAGATGAAGCTGCTGATGCAGGCACAGTCAAAAGCAAAGCAATAAGTTTTTCAACTTAATTTAATAGTTTTTTTACAGTATCCGATTTTTTTTCAAATTGGGATACAATAACACTACAATTTGAAGGTGTTCGGCCAGGCAATTGCTTCAGCATTATAAGTTGCGCGTGGAGGTAGCTCCCATCAAAGTCATCTGCATAAAAATCTAGTTTTGTTTTTAGATTTTGTTCAGAAGGCACTTTTCCGTTCAAGGCTTTGATTACAATATTACAGTATTAAGCTACATACTTAAGGGTGCTTTTAAACTGAAGTGGTGGGTTTGCAGTATAAACTCTACATTTTGTTCTATCTTTTTGAAAACACAGAGAAAGAAAATGGTTATCCGCAAGCATGCTAATGAAGAAGAAAGAAAGAAGAGGAAAATATATAATACAAAAATATTATCGTTGTAAAAAAAAACTGATATTTTGAATAACTTTTGAAGTTTTCTTTTTAAATTGTTTATTTAGTTAAAAAAGTGGGGGGCAACTGCCCCCCTTTCCCCCCCCCCCCGCTTCCGACGCCAATGGATGAGCCAAAGAGTTTGATAGCCTAATAACAACTATAACGCTGTATTATTCAATTGTGCGACCTGAAGTATGCAGGTCAAGTATGGTCCCAACATTACAATGTGCATGTTGATCGTATAGAAAGAATCCAAAGACATTTTGTTCGGTTTGCTGACACTTTTATCCTTCAATTGAGAGAAGGACATCTTCTGATATCATCTACTTTCACCAACTCATAACTGGTGTATTCGTTTCCCAAAAACTTCTTTCCATCTAGTTTACATCATTACAAATATATGATTTTCAATCCTTAAGGGTTTTAAACTTTTATAGGTTTTTAAGAGTATTGGATCATCCCTTTCTGATGGTGTTATTTTGCGGAAGGAATTTGCTACTGTGGGCTTATGAGAACTCCATAAATATAAATATATTTTGTTTGTAATAACACCATAAAAGAGGTTGATCCAATACTCTTAAAAACCTCTAAAAACTTGTCATCCTTAAGGGTTAAAAATCATATAATTTAAATGATTTTCAATGTTAAATCAAGTCTTCATGTTGTAATTAAAAATACTTAAAGGTTTATTTTAAATTATTTCTTATTTATTCCATGCCAGAGTTAACTCATTTTGCTATTTAATTAAAATAATTGAAATCATTTTTGAAATCTTTTTTTATCTTTTTTGATTTAAATCAAATAATTGCAATAATTTCAGATTAAAATGAAATGATTGAAATCTTTTCTGATTTGAATCAAATGAATTCATTCACAATATAAATCAATATGATTGCTCCAAAATGAATTAAATTTTTCATTAAAGCAATCATCAATGATTGTTTTTAGAATTAACTCTTAATGATTTAAGGCAAATGATTGCAATCAAAAAGTAAATAAATTACACAGATTTAAAAACAAAAATAATTTGAATCTTTTACAGCTCTGGTGTATATACTAGAGTGGGTACAAAAAAATCACTTACATTTTTTTTAAAAAGTGACACGAAAAAATGGGTGACACCTTTAAAAAATTCTCACCAAATATGAGCTTTAAACTTTAATAGGAAGATGCTCCACATCGCAGTTTTTTTTTCTCAGTCCAATAAAAAAAAATTCATACCTCTTCATTAATTGAATGTACGGAAAAATGTTTTCCAAGAATTGTGTAGGAAATTTAATGCTCTACAAAAAAGATTTGCCATATTTTTTTCGTAAGCCTCACCATTTGAATGATACAGAAGATTTAAGTTTGCTTATTTTAAGACATATTCTATTTTTGTTTATGAATTTTATAACTCGACAATAAATGACTACTATAAAATGCGCAATAAAAATGTTTGTAGGAAATTAACTGTTCCTTAAAAGTTTAAAGAATATTCATCATCAAACTTTAATGTGTACTGCTTTTAAGAGTTTTTGATTAGATAGGTAAAGGTTTAGAGGTCACGAATTCAATTTCTAATTTTCCCATACGATTTATGTAGGGAAAAATCAGTTTTGCTGGTAAATTGCATTTAGAGCAGCGCTGGGCGCCCCATAGCTCACTGAGCGCTCTCTGAGCGTAATTTTTCACATGTACACAAAGCTCACAACCAGAGTTGCCAGGTGCTTTTCACCATTTACCCCTTGAATGGATTTAAAATTCCCCTAAAATTCCCGTAAATTTTTTTTTTCGGGAAACACAAAATTTTCATACGGGGAAACTGAAAAGTAGTGCAACTGCAATGCAAGCCTATGTATTTAAAGGGCTGAGCTGTTGGACGTCTTTAACAAGGGTAGAAAGTTGGTTCATAGTTCTCAATTGTCCAATCTGAAATTGACTTAAAAAATTAAGTCTTACTTTTGCAAAGAGGCTCCCACTTTTTTATGTTTTTGTGCATATCGTTTTTGCCTATAGTTTTTTCAAACTTTTTTTTTTTCTAAAAAATCAAAAAACCAAGACATGCGCCTTATACCAACAAGGTTTGGTCCTTAAGCTGAAAGGAAAGGGATAGATTATTAGAAAAAGAATTGATTGGAACCATACCTGAATTATCGATAATTTGGAAAAAACTTGAAAGACAATTTTAATTGCTTACAACCGAGGCTAGTGTTATGCCTTAACCCCGGCAAGTATTTCTAGCCCTCAGTTGCTCCTGTTCTTTAATTTAACATTTTCCACAATTTAGTTGTGGATTTTTTGTTTCAATAATTCTTAAATGTAGTAAAGAGCAAAGAAAGCGAAATGAACAATGCCTGAACCCGGATTCGAACCGGGGACCTCTGAGTTGATAGTCTAGAACACTCCTCACTAGACTACAAAGGCCGACTTGCAACTAAACCGCTAAGCAAGTTTGAAGTGAAGTGGGAAATGATTCGTAATTCATTTGAAGTGCTGTCTATTTAGTTATTTTTATAAAGTGTTGCTGAAAAACCCAAGAAGCCAAATATCTTTTTTTTTCATAAAAAAAGTAAGAAAACTTTTTTCCAAAAGTCAATTTTTCAAATACCCTAAAAAACATTAAATCTCCTTAAAAAATCCGCTAAAGATTCATTGCCCCCAAAATTCCTCAACACAGTTAAAAAACCCCTAAATCTAGGGGAAATCCCCTAACCTGGCAACACTGCTCACAACAGAAGAAAATATAATTCAGTCGTTCGCTGACGGTGATGCTGTGTCGATCTATGTCGTTACTTTTATGTACTTTTAAAAGAGTAACTTTTTGATTTGCACATTCATAATAGATATATTTTTTATTTCGTAGAATTTTTTATTATCCGTAAGGTTATTTGAGTTAGACCTTATATTATTTGTATTAATTTTCGGAGTTTTTCACTATAATTTTAATTATTAGTATATATTAATATTTTATAATATTAAAATAAAAACAAAACCAAAAAAAAAACATACCAAAATGTTAGCCAAATGTTTACCAAAAATCGCAGGTAATTTTTCCGGCGAAGCAGAATCTTTAATTTTCCACTGATAGCAAACTAATATAATTTATTTACTTAGAATAAAATGCTGGAGCTTTGACGTTTACATAGAAGAAATATTGAACACTTCCAATGATTAAAAATAAAAACATAAAATAAAAAATAAACACATACAACAGTATGAGTGGGGGTATAAACATACAAACTTGCAAATCTAGACAATTTTGACAACTATTTCGCTCAGTGTGCGCTATTCGAGAGCGCACCAATACCAACAAGACAAAATGAAATGTGACTGTGTTCAAATTTTGTTTGTTATGACTTATCCAAATTTAATTTTCATCGGATTATTATATTACCCCCCAAATTTCGAAACTGTACCCCGCTTGCCTTCTCATTTTTACGTTCCCATTTTCATCGCTCTGGGAGGGGAGGATAAAAAACATCGAAACATAAAAAAGTACGGAAAAAATTAGAAAATTACGTCTTTTTTCACGTAAATGAACCTAAAGTTGAAAAATTGATAAAGGACTGAGCTACAGCAATTTTAAAAACGTTATTTTTGTGGGCTGGAACCGCAGGTCATAAATTACACAAAAAACAAATTATTGATTTTGCCTTGCTCGTTTTGTTGCAAAAAAATTGTCGGTGGTCAATTGACAAAATTCGTAATGCAAGCGATTTGCAAAATGACAGTCTTGATATTTTAAGCAGTTAATGCAAAAGAGAAATTATGTCTCTCCTGGGACTTCAACTCACAACTCAAGATTCCAAAAGACAAAAATAAAAACTAAAGCCTTAGCCAACTAAGCCATTCCATAGCTGTGGTGCTGTTGAAATAATATACATAAGAACATTTTTGCTATCAAAAATGCTCAGTAGTTCCAGTCTTGAAGAAATCTCAAATGAATCATGTACGATTTTTCTTGATCCTTGACGAAACATGCTGATTTGGCCATACATTTCATTGACGAAAATTTCATATTAATGTTCCAAATTCGTGCAAGACGCAATGCAGAAACGTCGGAATTTATCATGCACGAACCCAATATTGAAATATTGAGGAAGTTTCGATAGCGAAAAGTAGACAGGAATATAAAGAAAATTCGTCAAGGAATTACAATCGAAACGTGCTTCTGGACCGTATTCAACGTCGTGAGATGTATTTGATAGGGGATAAAAAATTTCATCCTCTCTCAACTCTATTGGAAATCGACGTAATATTGGTTTCGTAACGGCCTGACGCCACCACACCGTATGTTTTCCAGGTCCACTCGGGCAGCTGTCCAAGCCCACTCCTTTACCATTGCCTTGATGCCATACAGACCCTCACATTGTAGTGATAATTCGTTCTTCAGTCGTACGGTTAAGTAGTGGAAAAATCTCAAGTCTCCCTGCGAGCGTGTTTCCCGTCAGTTTTGAGCTGTGCAAATTTAAAACAGATCTTCACCGAAACTACTCCATCTTTTCAACCCTTTCTTTTCAAATTGTCAAAATCAAATGAATTCGACAGCAATAGAAATGACACCTAAACAGTGGTGTCAATGAATATTTAAGTACTATCGTAAACCATCGATAGTCAGTCCAAAACTATCGATAGAAGTTGTTGTAATAGAGTGAAAAAAAATAGGCGCTGACAACCGCTACTTTGGATTATATTTTGTATGAATTTTTTTAAGTCCAGCCCGCTCATACAGAAACATCCTTTAAGAAATCATCACGAAAAGTTCGTCAATGATGCCGCGAACTACTGGGTGCTTCTCAACTGGAGGCAATATGTGTGTACATGAAAGTGTCCCGTGTGCTTGTGTTGGTGACATTGGAGGCACCCATGCCTCTTGAAAAAAGGCATTTATTAACTGCTTCTTTTGGTGTCAACACACCTCACAGCATCACTGCATCGATGAGGGCTTCTGTAATGCCTACCTGTTAAAGGGAAGGCCAGAAGTTTTCGTTATTTCTCTGTGATGTGTATGTGAGTTAAAAGTCCTGTGTTTTTTATTGATCTTACAGTTTAAATTTTTTTATAGAACAAGCAAACTAAAATCTATACTTAAGTCTAGGAACGTTTTTTTTTTCAATATGCTTAAAAGGTTTATTAATTACTTGCATACTGAAAACATTATAAACATGTCAATGCTTTAAAGGAACTCTGCTTTTATTAAATAATGGAGTTGAACAGCTATTCCAGAAAAAATAATTAATAAAGAGTTGTTAAAGATGTACGAATATATATTATTTAATGACTAATGATTTGTTATTTATTGATGTTAAAGTGCACTAGCAAACATAATAAACAAAGTAGTATAATTAGGGCTTATGAGAAAGTACTAAAAGAATGCATTTTTTAAAAAGCGCTTTTAGCAGGGCTTTTTAGCAAAGTGAGTGCGGAAGTACTGACAAATTTTTTAATTTCATACAAGCAATAAAACGGTGTTTGCAAGGAGTGTGGAAGGCATAAAAAACCTAACGTAGGCCTGCCAGAAGGCCTTCGGACTCCTGCAATTGCCCACTGGGCAAGAGCTTTAGCTTCCGAAAAAAGAGCTTTAACAGGCAAAATTTGAAAAACTTTTTGGGCACTTTTTTGTTCTAAGATGTACATCTATATGATAATTTATTTGTGGTCAAACATTCTTCAAACCATCTATGCCACTGGAGCTTCACTCGCTCCAATCATATATTTTTTAAAGTATAATTTTAAATATTTTTTTTAAAAAGATTTTCTGGTTATGGTTATGATTAATTAAAACATTAAAAAGGTTAGAAATAATAAACACCAACTAAATTATTCTAATTATTCTAATATACTATAAAATTATTCTAATTTGGAATATGAATTGCATATCCATAAGTGAGAAGTGGGAAAGTGTTTTTTTACACTCATAACTTTATGGCTAAAGGTTGAAAGATTTAAGATTGAATATACTTGTATAGTTTTACATGCTTAAATCAAGATATTTAAATCATTTTGTATTTTCTTAAATAAGTCAAAACAATTGCTTAATTCAAGAATATTATAAATAAGCAACCATATTTGGCTTGAATATAGAAATTGTTTACTTTATTCGAGCTTTTTTCCAGGTTTTATAAAGAAGTATTTTATCCCTGTTTGAACCAATCATTTACTTTATACAATTTAAGTAATAACATTTTTAATTTTCTTAATATTAATTTTAAATGCTTGATATGAACAAATAAGGCAAAATATGTGCTAAATGTAAAAATTGTATTTCTCTCCATGAGTATTGTAAGACTGATATCAAAAATTTTGTTCGCACTTTAAAAATGTAGAATTTTTTATCTCAGTCACATTACGAATCGCATTTCAGTACTGTCACTTTAATTTATCTCTGCTCTAACTTCAAACTTTTTGTGTTACCATTCTTATTGTCGCTCTCAAACTAACTTGTTTCATACAAAGATACTGAGCATACAGACCCTTTTCTGAGCCTTAAATACTGTTTAACTTATTGCAAGTCTATAAAGTGATAAATTAAGGCAATGAATCTCTCAAGAGCTGAATTTTCCCAATAACCAGCCAACCACACAATTACACACACGACTTATGATACTTTATTGGTTAAATTTATAGAATTGTTTCAAAAACACTCGCAGGAAGGTTGTATAAGTTTGTGTAAATTTCTGCTCCAGTTGTTTTTGATAATTCAGCATGGAATGATTTGATGAAAGAAAGTATTCAATGCAGCTGCGCAATGTTTGTGCTAGAAATTAAATGGTATTACAGTTTTTTTATATAGTAACTACTCAGCAATATTATTTTTTTTTATATTGAGTACTAAAGGTAAACTCCTTTTAAACAGAATAAGTAAAATCCATTTCAAAGTCAAATGATAATTTGAAACTTCTCCAAAATTTTCTCTTAACTTGGACGCAATATGGAATTAGACAAATTTCAGGCAGTTGAAGATAAAAATTTCACTTTCATCGCCAACTCCGAAAACATGTTAACAAATATATTTAAAGCCGTTCTCGTGTTTTTTAAATTTTTTAACTATTTGTGGGGAATAAAAGGTAGATGTAAAGATTTTTGTTATCCCGATAAAAAGCAGAGTCGGTGTCAGATGGGGCATACATAAAAGTAACAACAATAAGAAATAGGAAGCAGGGCAGCACTGAGCTCACACACACGTATTCTAAACGAAATAATAAAAATCGAATTTATACACAAAATACAGAAACACTTGAACTCACACATAGGTACCCACACACAATCTTACACTGATAACAAAGAAATCCTGGGGAAAAAAAATTATGGTCACGTATTCGATTAGGAATTTTCCTGACCTTCTTCTAATTCAAAAAACATTTTACCCGCAGTGTTGCTGCTACTTATTAAGTATATCAGAAGAAGTAAGCAGAAACAGTCTTGCGTGTTAAGTGGATGTAAAAGGTGGAGGAGGAGGTGTCATAAAATCACGTAAAAGCTAACTAGTAGCAGCAGAACTCGTGGAAAAGTTAATCGTAGAAAGCAAAATGGTGGAAGACTTCATTGTCCTGTAAAATTCTTAAGATGCAACGGAAGTTTGGCCATTCTGAGCACAGTATTTCATTTCCGCTCACTCAAGCAACAGCCTAGGAATGAAAGACGCCTTCACTGTTGCTTGCGTTTGTACAAGAGGAAGTGAGCACAAAGCCTGCCGCTGGCTATCAATTGAAGAAAAATTAGTTGATGTTCCTGAGTGGATTGAGAGTGTGAAGTTGGGTAGTAAAAGCTGCTGCTTGAGCCTGCCTGTGGTCAACCCTGCAGGTTGAAGTCAGCCACTTGATAAGTGACTACAAATAAATTGTGGCTTTTTATGTAAATTTGTTTTGAACCTTTTTTGCTGTTTACTTTTTTTTTCTGTTGTTGTTACAGCTTTATGCCGAATCTCTTCTTTTTGGCTCGATTTTGTTCCAATTTTTTTTTTTTTTAGTTTTCTACTGTCGCCACCAGAAGTGTTCAGATTTTTTTTATCTCTTTCCTTTTTTATCGCATACTTTGTGCAGTCAACCATTTATTTGTTGGTGCTACTTTTTGTGGTAAGATTCAAGAGATTCAGTTCAAGCTGATGCAGGCTGAATTTAAATTTTTTTTTTGCTGGCTTGCCACGAGTGCGGCTCAAGCTGCGGTTGTTCTTCAACCTTTCCCATCGCATCTTACTTAGCAACTTAACTACCTGTATGGAGTGTGTGTGTGTATCAGGAAATTGCCAGAATGTCCTTGAATTTCAATTTTCGCTTGGCTCAAAAATATTAAGCTTTGTCAGCACTGTCAGCCACAGCTATGTCTTTGTGCATGTGCTTGTATTACTCTCGATGTTGCTGGTTGGTTGGTTGTTTGCTTGGTTGTTTGCTCGGTTGCTCGGTTGATCCGATGACTAGTTGGTTGGATGGTTGCTTGCTTGCTTGCTTATCAATTGGGTTGTAAGGATTTAAGACTGAGTGCTTGTTCGGCTTGCTGTTGGTTAATAAGGATCATGACTTGAACGGAAATTGCCGCTGATTGACAAGATTTATTGAATTGTTGTTAACGAGTGAACCACACTACGTGGCTGCAAAGCGGAAGATGTTTGGAATTAATGTGGCGTCAAGAATTATCGGATAAGTGAGTGTTATTTAATTTGTTTTGAATATTTTGTTTGGCAAATAATAGTTGTTGTGTAAGTAGTTTTGTTGCGATGGTAACAGATATCGATGATGGGCATATGAAAGCGTATCAGTTTATTGTTTTTACTGACTAGAACGATACCCACTGAACCATAGGCGAAGGTTATGCATAAAGTGAGAATTTTGTGAACGTTTTTGGACAGAATTTAACATTTTTTAATTTTTATTTTTTATTTTGTCGCTTTAAAGTGCTTGCTATAGAAGATTAAATTCGTGAAAACTTTTCTCATATATAAAAACAGTATTTCTTTTGCAAAAATCTTATTTTGAGTCGAAAAAGAATCATTTTAGAAGCTAATAATTCCTCGCAAATGAACCATTTTTGTTCATAAATGAGTTCAGAAACGAATCGTATATATTTCATTTTTTCATTTTTTAATTGAGTTCAAAAAATAATAATTTTTTATCATATAAGAAGAAACAATATCTCATAAACAACTTTTTTTTTGTTCATAAATGAGTTTAGAAATGAATCATAAATATTACTTTTTATAAACAGAAATGAGTTAAAAAAAGGAATAATTAAAACCTTTGTTGATATTTGTACAATAGTAAATTAAAATGTTAACCTTTATACAAACGTCATATGAATTTTTTCTCCAGTGCGAATTGATTCTCGTCATAAGAAGAGAGATGGATGTACTGCCTACGCGTTCGAAAACTATTTTCCTTTTCATCTATCAATAAGTCTGTCATAATATTTCAACATTTATATCGAAAATTAAGATCAAGAAAGAAAACCATGACAACATTCCATGCAAAAAAGTAATCAAATAAATTCCCCAATAATTAACTTTACTAATTTGATATTTTTTAAATGTATCACTTTATGTTTGAATTACCTACCAAATTATTTTAAAACTTATAGTTTTATTTATGAAATACTTGTATAACTGTGGTCCAAACATAAGATGAAAATTTTTTAAATTACTGCTACAAATGAAGTGGTTAGATGTGCGTGACTGCAGGTGTCTTTGCTTAAAATTTAGATTTTGCTTGAAATTTCAATTAAAAGATCAATGAATTCATTACAATCATTAAGTTATCCGCTGGGACCTTTCTTTTTATCTATTATTATAGAATATACTTTCTTTATTTTAATATATATTAATACTATACATGCATATGACCTCGATGAGGCTTCAAAAAGAAAGTTGCAATTTGTGATAAATAACTGTGCAAGATATGTTTTTAATAAAAGGAAATTCGACCACATATCAGAGTTTGCCTCGAGAATTCTTAACTGTGATCTCACGAATTATCTAAATTATCGCAATCTACTCTTTTTGCACAAACTACTTAATACACGTTGTCCCGAATACCCGAATACCTGTCCCGAATATAGTCCCCGAATTTAAATCTGTTATGTCATCTAGAATGTTTTTTGTTAGCGTTGTGAAACTCTGGAATATGTTACCTAAGTCTATTAAAACCGAAAATAATAAGGTACGCTTTAAAATGGCTGCTTTGAATTTATTTAAATAATACAAAATTTACTTTTAAATATCGTTTCATAAATTATATGTTTTTCTATGTTTAATTTTAATTAATTTTAATTTTTTTTAGCATTTAAGAAGTAGAAATGTATTTAAAAATTAAGTAAAATTATTTTCGAGTGATTTTTACACTGTTGATGTACTTTAAGAGACCTATAGTCTCACGTGTACAATGGTTTCTTATAAATAAATAAATAAATAAAATAAAATAAAATATGATAAACTGAATATTAATTATTTCTTAAACAAATTATCGCTATGTTATAATAAATAACATTATGCAATAATAAAATTTATAATTCAAAATGATTCATTTTTTAACTTATATCTGAATAAAAATGGTCCGTTTTTGAGAAGAAATTCAGCCTGGCGATTGATACAAAAAGTGTTCATTTCCGAGTGCCGAAAAATAACTTTTCTATGGTTCATTTTTTATACTCATTTCCGAAAAAAAGGTTCGTTTGGGCGATTGATTCAAAAAGGGTTCATTTCATTTTCGAGCGCCGAAAATTAACTTTTCTATGGTTTTTTTTATGTCATTTCTGAACAAAAAAAGTACAATTTGGGATTCTTTTTTAACTCATTTTCGAACAAAATAAGGTTAATTTTTTAGAGGCATTTTAGTCCCACCAATGATACAAAAAGGGTTCATTTATAAGTGCCTAAAATAAACGTTCTACCCGAAAAGGTCCATAAAAGAATTCGAAAACAGTAGCTTTGGTTCACTGGGTATCTATATTATTGTCAGAGAGACAATAATCGAGCCCGAGCGGTTTTAACATACGGGCCACCCTGTAAATGTTTTCAACACAGCGGCACGCTATCAGTTATCAGTGGCACCTACATAGACTGTATTTATGCTTTATTTTAATATTTTTAAGCAACGAAGAAATTAAATTAATTTAAATTATTTCGAAATTAAATTAATATTGATATTTTTGTAGAATAAATACAGAAAAAACTGATCTCTCAAAAAACGAAAGGTGGTTTTGAATGATAAAGCACTTATATATGCAAATTACGGTGAAATATATCGTGTCACTAATTTAACATATTACAATGAGATAATAGAAACAAATAAAAAACACAAAGTATTTAAAGAAATTTAAATATATAAATCAAAAATAACAACATCAGAATATAATAAGACTGGCAGTACTAATCAAAATTTTATAAGGAAAATTACAGAAACCAAAGAATAGGAAAATTAACAGATTAAGACGAGGAATGAACGAAATAGGAACATTATGGAAATGGATAGACGGGACACCAGACTATAACGATTTAGTTAACATAAAAACAAAATTGGACGAACTCGTACACAACAATAACAAACAATTTATAACTAATTCACAAATATTTAAGGCAGTTGAACAATTGCATGACATGATAATAAAAATACCAGATTCTTCCAATTTAAAAATAATGATTAAAAGAAGAAACCAGTTGATATTAAATGAATAACAAAATATTATACATATCATGCAATAAATCATGCAATAACAATAGAGTTCAGCTACTACAGCTTTTTCACACTTTCTCCGCAATAGATCATTTTAAGAACCAATCCAATATCATTGAAATAACTCAAAGATATCGATAAAAGTGGTCCAATAAAAAACCAAAAGGGAGAAAAATTTACTCACCATAATATGGGTTGGGCTCAGGGACAACATAAGACATAACAACTAACCATGCGTTTACATAGATCTAATCATACATTAGTTTTCAATCTACTTTTGAGTTGACCTTTCGACAAGTTAACATCAAACACGTTACAGTTGTTAACAAAGGTACTCATGCGATTTAATGGAGCAGTTAACATATAATTTGTTCTACTAAATGGTAAATAAATCAAGTTGTTAGAGTTTCTGCTGCTTCTACGGTTAGTGTTAAAATTTATAAAAGAAAGAAGCTCTGGAGAGTCGAATACACCAGTTATGAGTTGGTGTAAGTAGACGATATCAGCAGATTTTCTTCTCTCACTTAAAGATTGCATCTTTAATAATTTTAAACGATCCTCATATGTAGGAAGGTTAAATGTGTCAGTTCCACTCAAGCCTCTTAGAGCAAACCGAACAAAACGTTTTTGAATTCTTTCTATACGATCAACATGCACATTGTAATGTGGGGACCATACTTGACTTGCGTACTCCAAGTGATAATACAGAGTTGTAGTTGTTATTAAGCTATCAAACACTTTGGCCCACCGTTTTATAAAACCAAGCATAGAAGACGCTTTTTTACAAATTCTATCAATATGCATGTTAAACGACAATTTAGAATCCATGCATTTACCAAGGTCTTTGACGGTAGTTACGCGACTTAAAGCAGTGTCTTTAATTTTGTAATAAAAAATAAAATTGTTCCTTTTACGCGAAAAGGTCATAGTTTGGCATTTATCTGGATTTAAAAACATGTTATTTTTAGAACACCAAACCTCAAAGGAGTTCAAGTCTGACTGGAGCAGGTCTGAATTGTCATTAGAATCAATTGTTCTGTATATTTTCATATCATCTACATAAATAAGCAAATGAGAGTGTTTGATGACGTGGGTAACATCATTAATTGCCAAAATTAACAGAAGTGGACCCAGGTGGCTTCCTTGAGGAACACCCGATTCTGCAACAAATTCAGAAGACAACACGCCTCGGAACCGTATTTGATAAGATCGCTCCATCAAATACGATTTGATCCAGTTTACAAAATATTGTGGAAATCCCGTTAATTAAAGTTTAAATAAAATTAGATTATGTGGTAATTTATCAAAAGCTTTGCTAAAATCAGTGTAAATACAATCGACCTGGCTACCAGAATCAATAGATTTTAAGCAGAATGTAGTGAAATCAAGGAGATTAGACACAGTGGATCTGCCAGTAACAAAACCATGCTGACGAGTTGTCATGACTTGCCCACAGTGAATTTTCACTCGATCGTACACTATTCGCTCAAAAAGTTTAGGAATCGAAGACAATTTAGCGATAGGCCTATAATTAGTGACGTCGTTCCTGCAACCTTTTTTGTAAATAGGACTGATATAAGATTTTTTCCAAAAAAGAGGAAAATTACTTTCATTAATTGATTTATTAAAAAGTAACGAGAGAGGCTGACACAAAACGGAGCCGCATTGTTTTAACACTGCGGCAGGAATTCCATCTGGTCCAGCGCTAAAATCCTCATCGATTGATTCAATATACTTAAAAATATCCTCTGAGGTAAAAGATATATGCCCCAAAGAAACTCTGGATGCGTTGTTCATATAATCAAAATACGCTAAATCAGGATTAAAAGAATCTGAACAGAATGATTCTTTAAAAAGATTGGCAAATAAGCCACAAATAATGGTGGAATTGTCAGTAAATCCATCCTGAAATTTAAAAGAAGAAGGAAATCCATCAGTCTTCTTCTTCACATTAATAAATCCCCAAAATTTTCTTGGATCAGACAAAATACTCAGCTTCATATTATCCAAATACTCATTATATAATGCAGCTGAGCAATTCTCAAATTCCAGAAACAAACGTTTGTATGTTTCTAGGTCATTTGAGTCAAAACTACAAACATATTTCTTCCATGCCCTATTCCTATTGTTGCGAAGAGTCTTTAAATCCTTTGTGTACCAAGGGTACGCAGAAGTTTTCGCAAATTTGAGACTATATGGTACAGACTGAGAAAACATGGCAAAGAGCTCCGTATAGAAATAATTTATTGAACTGTTTAGATTATTATTATTTATGTATTCTGTAATTATATTTAATTTACTATAAAGTAAATGATTCAACCCCAAAAAGTCAGCTTTTTTGAAATTTAATTCATAAACTGTGTCAACAGAGCTTGAATTTACCATATTCTCCCTATCGGATTTATACCAAATACTCAAAGGTGGATGGTAATTATCAATAGTAGTCAAAGCTTGAAGTGCCTTCTGAACAATGACATTGTTACTGTCTGTAGTTAAGACTAGGTCAAGCAGCCTTTCCAGACTATTATAAATACAACTAACTTGTTGTAAGTCAGAACATATATTGTCAACAAATATATGTTCTTGGCGTGTCTTTGAATTAGATGCACAAAAATGTGTTTCATCGTCAGAAGAATGCCATTTTAAGTCAGGCAAATTAAAATCGCCCAACAATAAAATGTCGTCATTAACGTCAAGTAAATTTAATATAAATTCTATGCAATCCGCAAGGCTTGCATAGACCTCTACACTGCTCTTTGGAGGAACGTATGCATTAATAACATATACATTAGAATTGCAATGTACAACCTTAACGCATATAAGTTCGATATTAGCAGAGCAGGGAATATCAATAAAGGAACTAACACAGGAGTTCCTTACAGCTAATAGGACACCACCACCAACTGCAGAATTATTGTCAGCGTGTCTGTCCTTCCTATATACTTGAAAACTATTGTCAAACAGTTCTAAGTCAGTAATTCCTCCGTTCAACCAAGTTTCAGTTAACGCGATAATGTCTTCAGAAAAATTCTGAGTTGACAAAAAAATGTCGCGCGTCTTTGAACGCAATCCCCTTACATTTTGATAGTAAAGGGAAAGCCTATTTAGTTTTTATGGGTCTGACTGGTGATATTATTCGTCCTTCTAGACCTGTGCTTAGGCTTAAACTCAGAAACAAAGATATTATCATACAATTACTTTAGCGAATTCGGGAATTCTTAGTCCTTTGATTTTAAATTTAAACGAGATAAAAACAATAATAAGACATAAACATGAGAAAAAAACAATAACAGATTTATTAGACACTCCAATTTTTAAAATTTTTCAAAATAAAGACTTAATTGTTATATATATTAAATATCCAACAATTACTAAATCATGTAAATATTTTGAAACAATTGCAATTAGCCAAAATGAAAGTAAGTCGGTCATACCTAAAGAAATTGTAAAATGTAATAAAATTTTTGAAAACGTGAAGAATTGTAAAAATAATTATAAAGTTTATTTTGTAAAACCAATGAAGAAGAGAATTACCTGTCACAAATTTTAAATAATAAGAAATGAAATTATAATAAAATTAAAGGGATAATAAAAATTTGGAAATCATTAAAGACGAAACAATCCAAGGTTAAGGATTGTTTCGTTAAGTTAAGGAATTAAAAAAAAATAATAAATATTTAGTGACATTTAATGATCAAATCATTATTGACAACGAATCATATAAAAATAATGCGATGTTATATTTAATTATATAAAAACAATAATTTGAATGGTTATGAAAACATAAAATATACAGAAGAAGAAACTAATTTTCATTTTGATAATATTGATTTGTTAAATATCAATACAGATAATGTAAAAAGAAGCAAGGTACTTGGATTTAAACAGGTTTTATAACTTTCGCAATAATAAGTTATATCATTTTAAAAATCATCACATTTTAAAAAAAATTTAAAGAAAGAAAAAATACGTAAAGAAGAAGAATTTGCGTTAGAAGAAATCAGTGTCTTAAACGAAGGGGGCAGTTAAAGTTAGCACTTGCTGGTAAATCTAAACAAAAATATTTGTAAATAGAATTTAATTATTGTCAATTTTAAACAACGCTGAATTATCAAAAAACTTTAACTATTTTTCGAGTAAGCTCAACGAAGCGATGAATTTTTTCATTCCTAAAGAATATTTTAAAACATCTTCTAAGCCCAAGTGGTTTAATAGTGCTCTAGTAAATCTAAACAACAGGAAGAACATAGCCTATAAATTCTTTAATAAAAACCCACATAATATGGAGCTTTATGATAAATATTGAAGCCTTCAAAAATAATTTGATCATTTGAATAAGTTTTTGTATAAAACTTATATACTTCAGGAAGAGTCTAAATTAAAAACAAATAACAGTAAAAGCTTTTGGCAGTTTATAAACAGTAAAAAAAAAATCTTCTGGTATTCCAAATACTATTAGTAATCTTGGCAATACTACCTCCGATCTCCCCACAATTTACAACCTTTTCGCCAAATTTTTTAAATCTGTTTATACCTCTCCCACTTCTAATCTAACCTTAAATAACTTAGAATCAATAGACACTTCTAGCAACATAGGAAGTTTTCAGTTAAGTTTGTTGGAAGTTTTTGAAGGTTTGAGTCATTTAAACACCGATAAACAGCCTGGAATTGATGGTTTTCCACCAATTCTTTTTAAAAAATGTGCAAAAGCATTAGCTTTTCCTCTTGCTTTAGTTTTTAATCAATCGCTCAAAAATGGTGATTTTCTTTCTGAATGGAAAATTGTATTTATACTACCAATTCACAAATCAGGGTCCAAGAACGATGTATCGAACTATCGACCGATTTGTAAAATCTCGTCGATTCCCAAATTGTTTGAGAAATTGGTCTACAATAGGCTCACTTTTTTTTGTAAAAGAGGCTATATCTCCATTCCAACATGGTTTCATGACCGGTAAGTCCACCGTTACTAACCTTACTATTTTTTGAAATTACGTCCTATATAGCTTTGAAAAAGGTTACCAGTGTGATGTTATTTTCACTGACTTTTCTAAAGCGTTCGATAGGGTTCACCATAACCTACTAATAAGCAAACTGGAAAGAATTGGCTTTCATTCAAATATTTTAAAATGGCTTAAGTCCTATCTAACTGGTCGGACGCAATATGTTCGCATTAACAATGTGTTTTCAGAAGTTTTCGGGTTACTTCAGGTGTTCCTCAAGGCAGTCATTTAGGACCTCTTCTGTTTTTATTATTTGTTAATGAAATACCTAAAATTCTTAAATTTTCTCAGTGTTTAATGTACGCTGACGACATAAAAATTTTTGCTCGTTTGAAGTTGACATCCGAATGCGCGGATCTTGAGTCAGATGTAAAGAGACCATCTACTTGGTGTCGAGATAACTTATTACCGCTCAATATTGCAAAATGTCAATGGTTGCAAAATGTCAACGGAAATGAAAGATCTAGGGGTAATTCTTGATCATAAGCTTAGTTTTTTTAGGCACATTGATTATATGATCCCTAAAGCCAATTCCATGCTGGGTTTCATTGCTAGAAACTCAATGGAATTTAACGATCCTTTTTCTTTAATTTCATTATATAATGCTTTTGTGAAATCAGTATTAGAAAACTGCTGCATTATATGGGATCCTTTTTACGCAGTGCACTCAGATGGAATTGAACGAGTTATTTGACGTTTCACGAGATTGGCAATCAGACGATTAAATTGGAATATAGAAATGCCGGCATATAAAGTAAGATGTCTACTTCTCGGTATTCTCACTTTGAAGATGCGTCGTTAATATTTTGCCGTCATGTTTGTAAGGGATATTATATGTAGTAGCATTAATTGTCCTGAATTGCTTCTTCAGATTAGTTTTCGCATTCCCTCACGATATCTTAGAGCACGGAATTTATTTCATATACCATATCGCAGAGTAACCTACACTTGTAATGAACCAATAACACGTTGTTTAAAACTGGTGAATTCAGTCTGCATACATGTTGATTTCTATCCAGGTTTAAGCAGAGATGCTTTCAAAAATCACTTATGTTCTTATTTGCATAGTATAAGCAATATTTTGAATAACTAACTATTTTTATTAATTTATTGTTAACTGTTAATACTTTAAGTCTAGTAGTCAGTAAGGATACTTTTATCTGTTGATGAATGAACAAATAAATAAATAATGCTTTTCATATCAAAGTATGCTGCTAATCATATTTCTTTTTTTATAACTGATTCATGGGAATATTGATCGAAAGAAGTTTAGGATCAAATTTCTTTATATGATAAATTCTTAAAAGTATCTAAGTGGGAAGGTCCAACACATTAATAAATAATTGTTCTTTAATTTTATGATCTATTAAATTTTTACATGAATTAAATTACGAGCTTTAGATCAAGTAAGTTTTTAAGAAGGCAACTCTGTATAGTCAATCACTTAGCTGACTAGACAGTCTGCTACATTTCCTCTTCAGTAGTCTTTGAGTGATTAAGCTGTGATCAACTTTCTACCAAGGCTACCATATGTTCCAGTTGCTTCTTATTTATTTCAATATTCATTGGTGTTCGACAGTTTGTCGAAATTCACCATAGAAATGAAACGGGACTGCTGAAGAGGAAATGTAGTCATTTCCGAAACAGACTGTCTAGTCAGCTAAGTGATTGACTCTATGCATACTTGTTGTTGTTGTTGTTGTTGTTGCCTTCTTAAAAACATACTTTATCTAAAGCTCGCAATTTCATTCATGTAATAATTTAGTAGATCATAAAATTAGTTACCCACACAATAGCTCTGCCAAATAAGTTGAATTAATGTCAAATTAATTAAATAATCAAATAAATGATCGATTTCGGTCAAAGTCATGAATATTTGGTTGTGAAAGTAGCCACCTTTCAGTTAAAACACTAGCTCTTAGCAAAGCGAAAAAAACTCGTTTCATTTCTATGGTGCAATTTGACCAGAGCTGTAAAATTGGCATTCATATTCAGAATTTTAAGTTCAACTGAAGACTGAATGCATTCAATGAATGCACAATTGATTTATTAATAAAAATTTTAATCATTTAAAAAAAAATTATTAATTACACTGTGTAGCCGATTCGATCTTTAAAAAAGTTTCAGCCAAAATTCTTCGAAATTCCGAGAGAAGAACATCTTGTGATTATATTACGACTAGTGAAACCTCTCAATGCAAACACAATTTTTTTTTTAAACACTTTAAAGGCAGGAAGTAGGAATTCTGGTAGTCCGACTTTTAACAATTTTGAACATATGCTTAGGTTGTAAGAGTTCACAAACAAAATGCACTTTTGTTCAATCAAATTAAACGTGAAATGTTACTGTGCAAACAGATTTTTGAAAAAATATACAAAGTGTGACTATCACAATTTTTAAAAAAATTAGCTCAAATGTTAGTGTTTCTTTATTTTTTTAAAAATATTAGCCAACCAAAATCCTTGATAATTTTTCAGTCAGAATTCATTAAAACTATAAAATGTCTTTCTAAAAATTCTGAGATAACTGAAATCAGTTGAAAATTATAAATATGGCAGCAGTTTTAAGGTGTTTTTAAAATTGACAATCACCGATTTTTCTTATATGCGTTCGCAGCATACAAATCCAGCAGTTTAACTAAATGATAACGGATTTTGTTTATAAAGGAATTGTTAGAGTGCACAAACTAAATGCCACATTTTACGATTTTAATTTTTGTAGAAAATAATAAGGGCGATATATAATGACAGCGAATAATAAAAGTTTTATTAATTTTTTGGGATAAATTTTATAATTTTGTTTGAATATATTATGTTCGTGTGTATGTTATAAATTGTTTTTATGTTGGTTCTCTTCACATCACCTCATCCGTTGCCAAAACCGAACACAAATCAGCAATAAAGATTGCAAATTTTTATTCTTGTGCCGCTCTTCTATTGTTTTCGTCATTTGATGGAAGCACTCACCTTGTTCATAAGACTCGGTTAGAGTTTGCTGTTAGAATACATTCATTTATTCAGCCAGTATTTAATTATAGAACAAGTTGGTCAACAGTTTTTATTTTATTAAATCAAATAAATTATCTTTGCAACAAACATATTAAACTTGCAGGTTATTCCAAAGACTCATATTGATTTTAGTATATTAAATGAAAGATAAAACTTTAGGCTTTAAATACATAATATATTTTTTGCATCTTAATAATGGAAATTTTTGAGAAAATAACGGTTTTATCACAACTAAAAAGCAAACGTAATATAAAACTACTCATAAAATTATATTTCTTGCTAAAATTTTTTTAATTTGTTTTTTTTCGAATAGACTATTAAATTATCTTTCATATGACATGTTAATTTTCTATATCTATTGCAAATTGGTAAAGATATAGATATTTTATTGAATAGATCTTTTACCAAGGCAAAAAATTTAAAAAATCGATAACTCGACAACTAGTTATTAAGGTATCGATTTTTTGTTCGACCAAATTAATTTGTTTGTGGTTCTGAACAAAAAATCACTTTAAAATCGCGGCGCCCCAGTTATCGTAATCGTGCATATGAAGCTCCCCAAACACACTTTTTGCGTACGCACACAAGGCACACTCAAGGCGAGCATACGTCAGCAACAAAAAAGATGTGTGGTGTTTTGAGTTCTACGTTTGAGAAAAAAAAGTAAAACTCGACAAATGATTTTACTTTTGAGCGAAAAAATAAAACTCAACAAATAACACGGTGCAACAAAATTAGAAAAACTTGGCATAAGACATAGTGGATGGTATTGACCTGATAGAACATAAGATAACTGCATACTTGGTTTTTTAATATACCCTCAAAATCGGGGTTTGTGGTCAAAAAACTGATTTTAGGCAGGTGCATGTATAGTTTGCTATGTAACTCCGCTACATCTAACTCAATTTTAAAAATTTAAACGTTGATAAAAAGAAGAATAATAGACCTTCAAAACAATTGAAAGAACGTTCTGTCATCGAACGAATTGACAAAGTTATAGGTAAAATCATTTGAAAATGTCTCGTTTTTTTATTTTTTTCAACTGTAATAACGTTTTGTTGACAAATGTTGTTCTGTGGCACCAATAATTTGGCAGGATTTAATTTTGTGTTCAATAAGTTATCATTTACTTCAATCGGCTGCAATACAAATGAACTATCGAATATTCAACCAAGAGAACTACCGAGAGAAAACACGCAATCGCATGTGTTGAATTTTTGTTGTCAACTATCCATTTCCATTGTTGTCAATTGGAGTTTGAAAATCGGCAAAATAATTTTTAGGCGTAGAGCAAATTTGATATAAAAATCATGTTGCGAAATTCGAAATATATTTTGCTATATATGTGGTTTATTTGTTGACAAGGTGCATCGGCTGAGACTCACCACATATAGTGCATTAGTAGAGATGTATAATAAATCGCTTAAAGTGCCTGTACACTATATGTTTCATACATATGACTCGTCAAAAATTACAAATGTTTTGTAGCTACATATAGTGTGAAACATATGAAACTGTGGTTTTGAAATGTCGTTTGTATTTGCGTCTGTAAATTTCTGAATTAGAACTGTCTCTAATTTCGTATGTTTTTCCATCTGTACAGAATGTCAGTATGATAAATTTTTTTAAAATTTATTTTTTGAAAAAGGAAGAAAAAAATAAATGTTTAGATATTTATTCAATAAATTGATTTATATTGAATTTATTTTTAGTTTGATTGGCCGAAGGATTACACTTTAGAGCTTTACGGCTTACAAAAATTTCAAAAGCTGTTTTTATTTTTAAATAACTTGTCAGATAGTGTGGAGAAAAAAGAAAAGAGCTGTCTGACAAAAACTTAATTATTCGGTATGCAATTTTTTTGACATGTAAGCTGTATAAAACATGGTCTGGGGGCACCTTTAGCCGTTCATATACCGCTAGTAATTGGATGGAGCCTAAATTTATTTGTGTCCAGTGCTCATCAATATTGAAGTACCAAAGCGCTAGGCAAGGGGGTAGAAAAATTCTAATTTGGAAACCAAATCTCGGTCGCGTTCATATGTTATGATTCTAAAATCACTCATATTTGTTTTATTTATTATATTTATTTATATTCCGTTTTTATTTCACCATTCTAAAATATTTTTTTCCGTAATTTCCGTAACGTCAGCGTGCGCACCTTTTATAACCTCAAAAAACTTAAGTGTACTAAATACCACACGTACAAGGTTGCCAGCCAAAATTCGTAACAATTCCCACGAAAATTACCTTTTTCCCAAAGTCACATAAATTAAATACCACCAAAATTCCCATGGTAAAGGTAAACAAAAAAAATTCCCACAGCAATTAAAAAAAACCAAAAAAATCCCACGATCATTTAAAATTACCACAAAAATACCACGCGTTTTAAAAATACCACCAAAAATCCCATATGCGTTTAAAAATCCCACAAAAAATCCCATACGTATTAAAAAATACCACGAAAAATCCCATATGTATATAAGAAATTTTAAAAAGTTTAGAAATACTAGAAATTTTGCATTTAAATAAGCAGAAATAAATAGACACGTCGATAGTTAAAAATTTTGCATTTATTGTCTTTGTTTCAAAACTATAACAAATAAATAACCCAAGTAGAATTTTGCGACCACAGGTTACTTAATATACATTTTTGAAATGATGACGTTGCAGAGATACTGATTTGGATAATATTTTATGGAAAAAGTTTGTAAAAATTCCTATTTGTAAAAATTCCTTTTCTTAAATAAAGCCTTCAATGTGACTTTCCTGTTTAATACTATTTTACCACTATGTCACGGAATGTTGTAAGGATTTATCAAGTTTTACCTTTAAAAAATGCATCACTCAACTATGGAATAATAACTTAAGAAGTTATCATTTTGTAACGATTAAATAATTGCGACCCAAGTGTAGGCTCTTTGTATTTAAAATGGTGGCCGCAAATTATTATTATATTTTCCTAACTATAAACATGAAATTGCTTTTATATTGTATTGTTAAGCTTTTCAACTATGTTTTTTTGATTGCTTACATTAAAAACTATTCCTGAAATTTGTGTACAATACTTTCTTCACAAAACTTTTTAAAACATTTTTTATTAATATATGAAATTATTAAAAAATTTCTGAATTTAGATTGCGCTTAAATTTTTAAGAAGTTTTGGCTGTTTTTTACCGAAAATCTTCTTTCCCATTTACATTTAGATCCAAAAAACATCCAAAACACCTAATGTTATGTTGTACTCTTATATTTTATAAAAATTCTAATTATAAAATAATTTATAATAATTATGGCTGTAAACAAAATTGGAAACTCTATAATGCATTTATACTAAAATGTTATAAGTAACTTCAAAGTAATTTTTACTAAAACAATGTCGGCATTGTGTTGCACCATTTTCGAAAAATAGGGATCTCTGTAACGTAACCAATACATAACATCATGTCAATGTTGACACAAAAATAAACGCTACGACGTCGCTGCAACCCAAATATGGACCATCAGTTCTAGTTGGGAACATACAAATTGTTTCACATAAAGTTAATTGTTACACATATCACATGTTTTCGTCTTATATTTGAGATCGTGAATTTTATTTGTATGTATCCATTTAATAATTTCTAAAACGATAGTATGCTTATAAAAATAAAATAATAAAAAATAAACAAAATAAAATAAAAATATTGTTTTCAAAAATATTTGTGGTTTGTGAGGTGATAAGCAATTCATTTTAACACAACATGACTTTTCAAAAATTTAGGTACTTTTTTCTAATATCAAATAATTAAAGTGACTTCAGAATAAAAAATAACCATAATGAAATATGTATACAGTTTTCAAAGATATTTGTGCTTTGTGAAGTGATAAACAGTGAATTTAACACAATATGATTTTTCAAAAAATTAGGCACTTATTTCTAATATAAAATAATGTCAGTGACTTCAAAAATAGAAAATAAACAAACTAAATCAAATATTAGTTTTCAAAGATATTTGTGTTTTGTAAAGAGATAAACAGTTAATTTCAACACAATATGATTTTTAAAAAATGTAGGTACTTATTTCTCATATAAAATAATATACATAAGTTACTTCAGAAAAAAAAATTAACAAAATAAAATAAATATAAATTTTTTATGGCAACTGTTATTTAATTTTGATTTTAGCAGATAATTGCTGAATATTGGATTAGATAAGTAAACTTGCAAATATTGTCTATTATTGTTTTAGTAGTCTGATATATTTCACTTTTTTTGGACTTTTAAAATAATTTTTGTAAGCTTAACGCTTGCATGCAGAAATGTGGAATTTTCAGAAAGGTCAGAATTTTAAGTTTAGAATTTTTTTTCAGAAAAGAATGCGCCATTCGTTTTTATGCAATTTTGTGATGTCAACTTGTTCTTAAAACAAATATGTAATTTATTCATTTATATTAAGAGTAAGTTCGAAAAAATGTACAGCGTAAACTTATAGCTTTACTTTACTGTATATATACGTCGATCATCTAATACTATGATTAAGATTTTGCTTAATAAAAGTGAAAAAAAAAACTTTTTAAGAAAAAATTCCCAAATTCCCATGCAATTAAAAAATACCACGCTGAATTCCCACGCCAATTAAAAAATACCACGCTGAATTAAAAAATACCATGGGAATTCCCAAAAAAAAAATTCCCTAGACCAATTAAAAATTACCACGAATGGGATTTTTCCCACAATACTGGCAACCTTGCACACGTATACAGAAATCAATGCAAGAGCTGCGCAAACTTGTCTGTCTCGCTTATACTTAGGGTTGCCGGCGCTCACAAATCGGCATGCAGTAAAATTGGTGTACATGCAATAATATGCTTCATACGAAACTATATCTCCATTTGCACTAGTTATTGAGTATGTATCAGGTGAAAAAACTGGTACCTTTTTGAAAATTTACCCGAAGCGTTCTGGAGGGTACATAAACGAAAAAGGTCAAACAAACATTTTCAGAAAAAAAACATTTTGTTTGCGTTTTATTACGAATACTAAAAATTTGCAAGTGCATTCATATTTCAGCCTATTGAAGTAAATGATAGCTTGTTGCACCCAAAATTAAAAAGGCCTTTAAAATTTAACCAAAATTAATGGTGCCACACTATAAAATTATTCAACAAAACGTTGTTCAAATTAAAAAATTAAAAAAAAAAAAGAAAAATTTTCAAATGATTTTACGTGATACTTTGTCAGTTCGTTCGGTAAAAAACTGTATTAATACTGTTTTAAAGGCGTAAATTTATAAAATTGAGCTTGACAAAACGGAGTTATATAACAAAATATACATGCACCTACCAAAAATCGGTTTTTCTACCACAAATCCCGATTTTGAGGGTATATTAAAAAAACTTAGTATGCAGTTATCTTATGTTCAATCAGACCTATAGCCTCTACTAAGTCTCGACCCGAGTTTTTTTCACTGTAACACCGTGTATTCTTATTTCTGAGCATAAAATAAAAATTGAGAAATAACTTTTATATCTGGGCGAATAAAATAAAAATTGAGCAACAATTTTTCTTCTTGAGCAAAATAATAAAACTCAAAAATGAGTCTTGTTCTTGAACAGAAAAATTAAAATCAAAAGACAACTCTTATTTTTGATGAAAAAAATAGAAATCAGTGAATAATAATTAAATTTAATTTTGATTGGTTAAACTCAAATAATAAAAATTATTTCTTATTTCGATAGAGCATGCATTAAGCAGCATATTGAAGTAATCCAAAATGTGTTCCGACATTTGGAACATGTTGATTTTTTTTTATTTAATTTTTTTAAATAATCGTTATTTTCTGTCCCTGCTTGTTAAACCTGCCACGCTTACTAATGGGAGTTTGCTATTAAGTTATTTAAAAAAAAATAAGCTTGGATTCAGAGTTTTTATAAAAATGAGACAATTTATGTAGATTGTCAATTAAATTCAAACTTATTCTTCGATTTTCATACACACGGAGAGAAATATTTAAGCTTTCTATGAGTAAACCAAGCAAAACGCCTATCGGTATTAACTCATGCCTAAAATTCTCAGCTTCAGAATACAGTTTTCATTTCACGTAAATATATTCTCAATTCAAATAAATAAAAACTAAATATTAGAAACAAATATTCATTGTAAGAATTTTTCCAAGTTTTTTTCATTGTAAGAACTTTTATCCGTACATGGCTTGTTTTATTTGAAAAAAACAACAAACATATAGTTGTCGTTGGAAAACTTTAACCGTAAATCTAATTTTTTTGTATTTCCATTCAAGTTTGCTCCAAAACCTATTTAAAAACCGATGTCTTCACATTATTTGCTAGATATGTTCTTAAAGAATTTTAGCAATACTTGATGTGTAAATAGGACAATCCGTTCTTGAGTTGTGATTAAAAATGAATGGGTTAAAAAAACACGAGAGTAGCGAAGGTTTTTTTAATAAAATAATTTGTAAATTAAAAATTTTAAAATAACATTGAGATAATTAAAAACACACGTTAGTATTTACTCCAGTAAATTTTATTACATTTCATTGCAATTTCATTTCAACAGATTATCCAAATAAATAAATATTTAAGTACACACACGAAACAAATTTAACAAGCATTTTTGATATCTTGCCGATGTCAAGCCGGCGTTAATTAATTCCGTATAAATTTATGTCATTTTTTTTGTCACTTAAAAAATGCATTTGTCAATGCAGTTTCCAACGCACTTGCGGCCAATTGTTAATTTTTACTTCGCGCTATGGAAAAACAAAAAAACATGTACCAACAACAATATAAACGCATTCACGTAAAAAAAATATATCTACTTAACGATGCTGATGACAACGTATAGTAAGTAGAAACAAAATGTTTGTTATTTTTTGCTATTTTTTGTTGTTTGGATAGCTGCTAAATATGTACGACAGCCAATACATAATACGACATTAATAAATTACTGTGATCTGCTGTTACAAAGCTCCAGTTAATATTTAAGGGGGCTCAACTAGATAGAATTTGGAGGAAAAACCAAATATTTTCCATTTTTTAAAAGTAGAATATTTCAAAAGTATTCTCCTAAAATTTCAGACTAATAGAATTATGTTAATTTTTTTAATTTAAATACAAATTTTAAGTATTTGATAGCTTAAATCCTTCTTGATTTTAAATACAAATTCTAGTTGTTTGATAGTTTAAAATCATTTATTGATCTTTAGGTCAGGTTAGAACAATTAATTGCTTTAACGAATTTTTTCCAAAGAAACAACAATATTTTCAATATGAAAAGTTAAACATCACTAGCTTCATAACTAGGCTTCATCAGAAATCTTTGTGATGCCACCACCGGGAATTGAATCCGGGTGTGGGTCGCCGTGCCAGCGCATTGTAGCGCACTGTATCACAGATGTGATGAAATTTCAGTATCAATTTCTCAGTTTTTCTCCCTTTCATATTTGTTGTTGTACGTTTTTGCTCACTTAAGTTTATGCTTATGTTATTATGGAGTCCAATTATTTGTCGGAATTCGCCACTAACAAGAACTTCTATTATTAAAAAGAAGACTAATATCAAAAATGATTTAAACTATCAAACATTTAGGATTTGTATTTAAATCATAGAAAATTAACATTATAAAAAATATAAGAAAATTGTAATCGAATGATTTATGGAGATATGCATTCGTAGACAAAACTTTAAACGCGTTTTTCTCTAAACCATGTTTTCGAGGTCGGTGACCACTTTTACTTTAGAAGGGCTTTCAGTTTGAAATTTTTCAGACTTATTCTAAACATAATTGTTGTAGTGCGCACCGAGTTAAGCAACCAACTGTACACAAACTTATTGATTGCACTGTAACTATGTTTATTGTTATTCACCATGCACAATGACCCGTGGTTATATATTTATTTTACATTACGCACTTTCGCACTGAGTTAATGTTCTGTTTCTTTCACTTGCGCACTTTTATTGTCATTATATTAGTTATATTTATTTGCATTACGCACTTACTCATTAAGTTAATATTTACTTTTCACTCACGCACTTTTAAGTTATTATATTATTGAACACTTTGTATTAATATTATGCACATTTTTGTATATGATTTAGAAACTTAAAATACCGTTATTTAGGTTTATAAACACCGACGCTTCGAAATAAAGATCAGTAATTAAACAAGCTTCAATCAGCTGACCTAATTATTCAAAGCCTGAGTGCATTTTTATGCCGGCTGACAATACAAAAAAAAAATATTAAATATTTAGAGCCAGTGGCGTTTTTAAGCGTCGCCAAAGAAATTCGAGGCAGGTCCTTTTTTTATTAAAACAAAAATTACTAAAAACATCACATTGTACTCCTAATAAACAAAGGATTTTTTGACGATTACATTTTTTTTTTTTGCCGAAAATATGAGTGAAATTTTGGTCAAATAAGTAACTTTGAATTAAAACATCCGAAAGTTTTGAAAAACCGAAATTCTTCTAATCCTTTCGTTCAGCAGGAGCATTATTTTATTAGGTAATGACAAACCTTTTTTTTTTATTTCAGATGATCCAGTTACGAGCAGCAGTGATCACGGCAAAACATATCTTTTTTTTTTATTCCTCTCAAATTTGCTGTATCTCACTAATTAATGCATTATTTTGACTTAAAAAAATAAAAATATTTACTTCACAATTATTTGGCAACCCTTTTCATTTTTTAACGATCATGTTATATATTTAATATCTGATGGCAAACTTTCTTTTAAGTAACGGTTCTTTTCCATATTTTTGCAAATTAAAAGAAAACACGTGTTTGTGAACAGTTTTTGTACACAAGAAGACTTATTAACAATTCAAAGAAATTTTGGACAAAAATTGAGAGAAGTTCTTCAAATTGGATTATGTGTGTGACATGAAGCTATCTCCAGGTGTTTATTACCCAGCAAAAAAGTGCTTCCAAAAGAAGTTAAAGTGGAAGGGAAAGTCTTGAATTCCATCCCTTTCACTTTCATACTCCGAAGGCATTATTTTAACATATGCATGTCATTGGAAGGAATGCGTTCCTTAGTCTTCTCTAGAAGTGCTTCCAGAATTTTTTCAATGGAAGTTTTTTTGAGCCCTTCATTGAAAGGATGCTAGTAGGTGTTTTCCAGGAAAACTTTACAAAGGCATTCTATAGAATGGAATGGTTTTTCTGGTTAGGGGGGGGGAAGGGTAGTTTAAAAATCCCACGAAATATATCCCTTTTCCAATTTTCTCGCAACTTTGGTACTGGGAATGAGACGTTTTAAGGTTTTGTTGGGGTGTAAAATATCCCTTTCAATTTTCACGGCATTTTGATGTTGGAAGTAGGAAGTGGTTGGGGTTTCTAAAAAATCCCACGGAAAGTATCTTAAACATTGATTACAATTACATAAAATTTTTGTACTTTGAATTTAAATGCTATTTGAATGTCTTCCAGAAGTAGTTTATGAGAATGTCTCTTGAAAGCGCTTTTTGATAAGACTAAGAATCACAATTGGATCTATAGAATATCTTCTGGAAACAGTGTTCCTAAGAATGCATGTCACATTTGTATCAAAAATGTTGCTGGGTGGTCACTCTGGCAACAAATATTGCAGTGGAGACTAATCAGGTCCTTAAACAAGAACTCGAAGTTGAGGTCAATGAAAATACAATCCACAGGAGCCTAGGAAAGGACTTTTCCTAGAGAAAAAGTGAAGAATCCCCTTTGGAATGATAAGAACCGAAAGAAAAGATATAAATTCAAAAAAGTATAAGCACATTACCGTTGATGATTGGATGAAGGAAACATGGTCAGATGATTCTAAAAGGAACTGTCAGATGGCCGCATATGGATTTGGGTTGATTCAGGTATTGAGCTTCAAGAGCGGAAAGTTTGTTAGACATTGTAATTTGGAGATGGTGTAATAATGTTTTGAGTAAGCTTTCGAGGCAATTAAGCCTGAGTACTGCGACAAATCAATGTTATAATGAAGTCCAAGGATTATATAAATACTACGGAAGACTCCTATTTCCATAATTTTGATATATTTGAGGCATAACAGGGACGGTATAATGTCTTAATGCCGTATAACGATCTGAAGCACGCGGCTAAAAGAAGTGGTTAAATGAAAATGGGATTAAACTTCCAAATTGGCCTGCATTGGCCCCTGATATGAAGTTCATCGAACAATTTTGGGTCATCCTAAAAAGAAAAATATTCGCAAAAAAAATTCTCCAATGAATATAAATGAAATTTGGGAACGATCCTAGCTAGCGTGGCTAAAAATTAGTCCTGAAACTTTGAAAAATCTTGTAAAAAATATGCCAAACAGAAGACAAACCCTTAAAAAATCAACATACCAGCAGACGGACATAAGTGTTCACACGTTTAATATAAAATAATCCATTTTTTGTCTGAAATACAGATTATATAAAAAAAAATATATATAAATATTATAATTGGTTTTTTGTTCTTTTTCACTCGTTGCTGGTTGCTGGAATTTAAAGAGATAATAAAAGTTAAACCTTTTTGTGTATTTTAAGTAATTCGTGAATAGTTTTATTCGTTACTGTACACCTTTCATGCAAAAAAAATTTGATATTATTGCTTTAATGTGCGGCAAAACAAAAATCCTAAACAAGGCCTTTTCATGTTCGTCCCTACTAGTTGTACCCCCTTAATATTGACTGAACCACTTTACGTAACAAGAGTTTTGAATTGGTGGGTAGTAT
Source organism: Dichetophora obliterata (assembly GCA_963920525.1). Lineage (NCBI taxonomy): Eukaryota > Metazoa > Arthropoda > Insecta > Diptera > Sciomyzidae > Dichetophora > Dichetophora obliterata. Next base: position 190,579,379 of record OY986436.1, read on the forward strand.
GTAGAACTATCAGTCGAAGGTGTCTGAGTTCGACTCACGGCGTACAAACAGATATTTTTAATATTATATTTTCTTCTTGTAATAGACGCATGCAAAAAGCAGCATCAATTCTAAGAAAATGGTGCCTGCAAAAAGTGTCTTTTTGAGATTTCACTCAACCAAATCACAAAAGGATACGTAAGAAGCTTCGCTTCAAAAACGCATTCATAGAGTTTATATTTCTTTTTTATTTTCGTGGTAAAAGAACTCTGGCACATCAGAATTTTATAGTGACTAGCCACCAAAAGACAGATATTTCTGTTCAATTATTGCATTAGATACACAGTCAAAAATTGTTGATCAATTTTTAATCCAAAATTAAATATGAAATGAAACTCTTCAAAATATTAGAAATTTTTTATTAAAAACTAGAATAATATTTAATTCATGTTGGAATATTTTTAGAAAGCATCGGTTGGCTTAGTTCGGTTTTTACGCAAGTTTATCATTTCTTTATGCATGTAGCTTTATAGAGCAGTTGTTAGAGCCATAAATTTATAACCTGAACATAGTGGGTTCGAACCCAACAAGTTTCGTTATTGTTTTATTTTTGTGCAAAAAATTTGTTTATCAGCATGTATTTAAATTTAGTCCCATGAGGGAATAAAACTGACTTTTAATATTTGACATCAATTTAATTTTAATACCGACAGTTTCGGTGTGATCATATACAGGGTGTTCCGTATTAAAAGGACAAACCTACGGCAGTTTTTCAGGGGAAAGTTTATTTAAAATCACTTAAAATGATTTAATCAGCTCTACGCTTATATCTTTAAAATTAGTGGAACTAGGAAAAAGTTAAGGACCATTTTGGAAAAGTAAACAAATAACAAACTAAGAATTATTACACTTTGTAAATTTTATTCTGTTAAAACATTTAAAATAATTTTTTGTTTATAAAAAAATTTCTACTAAAATTTTTTTTTTCTTTCAAATTCGATGTGCACGAAAATTCGTCTAAAATTTTATTTTTTCTAACAATGCAGTTTGAACTTCCTAAGTGTTGTGTTTAAAGCTCTCCTTATAAATTCTTAGATTTAGTCAATAACTAACCTGGAATTTATAATTATTTGATAGCATTTATTAAAAAAATCGATTAAAAAAATTTTTTAATTCATAATAATTGCTCAAATTGCTCAAAATGCCCTCCATTTAATAACACATGAAACCAAGGCTTATGTTTAATTTTTTTAAATTGCACAACTAAATTGTCACACACAAATGTGATCAAAAGGTTTTGATAAAACTAACTTTTCGTTCATTGCCTACACTCAGAAAAAAGTTTATCGGAATATGAGAAAAAAGGCATCATATTTAGAGAAAAATGGTATTGACTTTGCTCCAGAGAATGCTTTTCTCTAAATGTGATCCCAAAAATTCCGTAAAAATGGTAAAAAGCTTCTATGTAAAAGATAAATATTTTCTCATCAATAAAGATAGCTTCTCTCTAACAGAAAAATATTTCTTTATAACAGGTTCATCCGTTTTCTTTATTGTGTCAATTTTTCCTAAAAACTGATAAATATTTATTGAATTTTAATAAATCTTTTCTTGAAAATGCGTTCATAGTTTCTCACAAAACAAAAACACTTTCTTCAAATTAGAGATATTTTTTCTTAATACTGGTGCAACATGTTTCTTTATTGCGTACATGTTTTCTCTAAAACAGAGAAGTATATCTTTAATTACGATTAAAAACTTCCTTTATTTGTGCAAATTTTTCCTACAAATAAAAAAGTAACTTTTCTAAAACCAAGAAATATTTCCACAATAACAATAAAAATCTTTCCTATATTGTGTAAATATCTTCTCACAAATAGAGAAAACATTTGAAAGAAGCATTTTTAAATTTTTATTTTTTTTTTATTTTGAAACCAAAAATTATGACAAAGGTATATATAAAAGTTATAGTTTTATATAATATATTAATTATAAGCACATAAAAATAATTCATATTCTTTAATGAACTTAAAAAAACATCTTAAAAAAATGTTCAACTCGTCTGCATTGTGTGCATAAATACAAATTACAGTAATCAAAAAACCTGTTTTGGTAGATGAGAGCCTGCATAGCGAAAATCATAATTGCGCTCATTGCGCTCAGAGCCGCCCAAAATCAATGTTGCATCTTCAGTGATAAAAAAACCGGGCGTTATGTAACTTTAACCTAATAATAATTAATACTTTCCATTTAATCCAGAAACCGTATCGAGTATGCATTTCGTAATAAAAAGCATAAAATATTAGTAAGTATCTAATGATTTTAAAATTTTGAGCAGTACGACAATTTTTTCACTGTTCAAGGTTTGAAATTAAAACAATAATTATTTTTCACAATCTCTGAATTTATCGGATTGCATTTTTTTTTCTTTTTGTGAAATATTTGCTTTAATTCAGTTCTACGCAAAGTAAAAGTACTAATACGGTATTCAGCTCTATTGTGAATAAAACCTCCCCCGAATTAAAAAAGGGAATATGCGTATTTTTAACAATGTTCGCAGAATTTCTTAAAAATTTTAAAACAAATGTTTGCTTTCATAGCAAATTTTTAAGATTAAAAGAAAAATATCTTTAAAAGCATTATCCCCTGTCTAAAAAATGAATTTTCCCTTTTTCAATCCCGGGGAAAATTTTATTCATAATAGGGCTGATTGTGATTCGGTTGTTAAAATATTTGTTAAAAATATGTTAATAGGTAGAGGTAGAATTATTGTTGTGCCATTGCTGTTGGGACCCCTTATATATATTCCAGGAATTTCTTCCGAAAAACGGTTTAAATAATGCGTTCAAAGAACCAGTTCTAATAAACAACATTTTTCTGTTAAGCTATGTTAAATCAAAAAAATCCCTTTGAAGGAACATTCGCCATAATATGCAGAATATGCAACTTCCTTTTTACTAGCATCATTCGTTCGCACTCACGCTTTCTACTTCTTTTTTCGTACCTAATTCAATATAAGAAAAATTTATCGTTTTTAGAGAAAAAGACTTTTTTATTTTTGACAAAGGATTTGTTTTAATTGAAGAAATTATTTCGCACAGTGAATTGTTTATCATTAATAGAGAAAATTTTTCGTTTTCAACAAATTTTTCTCTAAAAATGGTAATTTTTTAGTGCGAGAAAAATACTTATCATTATTAAAGACATGAAATATTTTCATTTCGCATAAGTGAAGAAATATTTCTTCGAATATGTGAAAATTTATTCTAAATGAAGAAAATTATATTTAAAATAGAGAAAGTTGCTATTACCGAAAATAGAGAAATTTTTTATCACATAAAGATAGGTGTTTTTTTTTAGTGTACCTTAGATAACTTAGCTTAACAAGTTTTTTAAAGATTTTTTTAATAAGGCTATCAAAAAATTATAAATTTCTTGGTAATTATTGACTAAACGTAAGAACTTTTAACAAGAGCTTTGAAAACAACACTTAGGAGGTTTAAACTGCATCATTAGAAAAAATAAAATCTTAGACGAATTTTGATCCAAAGATAAATGATGTTCCTCCAGCAAGATGGGGCTCCTTGTCACCAAGGTCGGCAAGTGGTTGCTTTTTTTAACGGTCGATAGATTTTCCGGAATGTCCCGATTGCTTGGCCAGCGAGATCTCCAGATCTAACACCGTAGAACTTTTATTTCTGGGGTGCAATGAAGGATTTTGTTTATTCCAAGGAAATAAGCACCAGTGAAGAGCTGATGGAAAGAAGTAATGTTACAGCAACTCATATTAGGGAAACATTGCCCCAGCAAGAAAATACTAAAAAGAGAGCTCAAGCATGCATTCGTGCTCTTGGAGGGCATTTTAGCAATTATTATGAATTTAAAAATTTTCTAATCGTTTTTTTTTAAATGAATGCTATCAAAAAATTATAAATTCCTGGTTATTTGTTGAATAAAGGTTAGAACTTATAACAAGAGCCATTGGCGTCGGAAGCGGGGGGAAAAGGGGGCAGTTGCTCCCACTTTTTTAGCTAGATAAACAATTTAAAAAGAAAACTTCAAAGTTATTCAAAATATCAGTTTTTTTTACAACGATAATATTTTTGTAATATATATTTTTCTCTTCTTTCTTTCTTCTTCATAAGCATGCTTGCGGATAACCATTTTCTTTCTTTGTGTTTGCAAAAACATATTGTAATATTGTAATCGAAGCCTTCAACGGAAAAGTGCCTTCTGAACAAAATCTAAAAACAAGACTAGATCTTTATGCAGATGACTTTGATGGGAGCGACCTCCACGCGCAACTTAAAATGCTGAAGCAATTGCCTGGCCAAATACCTTCAAATTATAGTGGCATTGTATCCTAATTTGCAAAATCTCGGATACTGTAAAAAAACTATTAAATTAAGTTGAAAAACTTATTGCTTTGCTTTTGACTGTGCCTGCATCAGCAGCTTCATCTGAACGTTTCATCAGCAGCTTCATCTGAGCATTTAAACCCTGTAAAGATATACCTAGTCTTGCTTTATAAAACCAACCATTATTTCTTATATTTTCATATTGCCATATGAAAGATCCTTTAAAGAATGATCTCTAATATTGAAATTGGAAGAACTTTTAAAAATAATGAAATTTTAATATTTTTTATATATTTTTATATTTTTTTTTATTTTAAACTAAAATAAAAAATTCGTTTATTCACATTTATGTTTCTATGAAGGAATTTTGGTGAACTTTTTTTGCACCACCATTTGCACTGCCCCCCCCCCCATTTGTACTGTCCCATTGGGGGGGGGCCCCATTTGTACTTCCCCCAGATGAAATTCGCTTCCGACGCCCTTGCCAAGAGCTTTAAAAACAACACTAAGGAGGTTCAAACTGCATCATTAGAAAAAATAAAATCTTAGGCGAATTTTCGTGCAAATCGAATTTGAAAGAAGAAAAACATTCTTAATGTCAATTTTTTTATAAAAAAAACTATTTAAAGTATTTTGACATAATAAATTTTACAAAGTGCAACAAATCTTAGTTTTTTCTTCATTTACGTTTCCAAAATGGTCATTAACTTTTTTCTAGGTCCACTAATTTTAAAGTTATAAGCGTAGAGCTGATTAAATCTTTTTAAACTTTCCCTTATAACTCTGAACAGGAGGAAGATGGACACCCCCTGCCATACAATTATTTCTTTTTCTTGACCCAAGGAATCAACTGCCTCAGGATTGTACTTTTAAGACGGAACACCCTGTATATAATACAGAATGTATCATAATTTAGTTCAAGTTTTTTGACCGCGCATATTCAAAGTATGTTCAACATTAAAAATAGCAAATGAGTTAAAATTGCGATCACTTAAAACTCTGTATTCACTCTCTTTTGGTGTTACTGGTATTTTAAAATCAATCAAATCTTTTTCATATCCTTATCAAACCTTATTCGAAATTAATTTTTTAATGCATTGTTAATACATAAAGAAGCAATTTCTATAAAAACTCAGTCATTGTCATTTTTTTAAATAAGCAATTAATAACAATTTCTTATAGATTCTGTATGCTAGCTTAAAATAAATGTAAAAGCAATTAATAATTAAAAGCAGACACACGAAAATGCCGATACACGTGAACTAATTTTTTGGTCGTAGAATTTAGTAGCATGCTTAGTTTTTCCCAATCAGATCAAAATCTCGAGATATTTGCGATTGAAATTAAGTCACTATTAGACCTATTTTTAGCTATATTTGGAAACCAAAAATTTTGACCAGCTCAGATTTTGCTTAAGCTTTCAGAATATAGTCTACTTATGAAATAAAAGCACTAATTTGAGTAAAAACATTTAAAGATTTTAACATCCAAATTTGGTCCAAATGGAAAAAAAGCGAAATTGCTTAACTTTTGAAGAACCATAGATTTAACAAGGCTTATTCGATTTTCACAATGGAGGTATTTTTGAAAAGACAACAAAAAGTAATTGTTAAAAAACTATTACAAAAATCCTAATTTCTCGAAATTTTCATCTAAATTGAAAAAACTGACTATGCCACAAAATTCTACGACCGAAAATAAAAATTACTTGTCTCGGCTTTTTTTTTGTGTCTTTTCAGAAATTCAAAATGTACCTACAGTGATATTATTAAAAAACAGCATTTCCGAAAGTTTCTGAAAAAATGTTTTACGCACTCATTATAAACTCACATACCATCCATCCATTGAATATGTGTGCCAAATAAGAATTAAGGCCACAAAATAACCTGCTACCTTCGTTGCCCTTTTGTGTTTCGTTTTATTTTTTCCAATAAATCTAATCAACTCGAGAACTTCAGATAGCTAATATGGAAACACACACACTCTCATACACACTTTCACGCAGCATTTCTGGTTCACTAACTTACTGCCTAAATACACAAGCACACAAGTTTTGATCAGCTGCTCACTTGAAGGACCTCAGGACGATTACCAATGTACAAAACGAAATGATAGCAAAACCAATTTTATAGTAAAAATTTGTACAGCGGCTATGGAAGGCAGGCAGGTTGGCTTGGGAATGCCGAGTATGATGATGATGAGGATGTTGCTTGATATTTAGAAAAACGTATAAAGCGAACATCAAAGATTTTAATCATCATAATTAGTCTACTACGATTTCATAGCATACTCTAGGGCGCGCTCACCCGCACATGACGTTGAAAGGCACAGTAACTGTCCAGTTCTTTCTGTGTGTATGTGTGTGTGTGTGTGTGTGTGTGTGTGTGTGTGTGTGTGTGTGTGTGTGTGTGTGTGTGTGTGTGTGTGTGTGTGTGTGTGTGTGTGTGTGTGTGTGTGTGTGTGTGTGTGTGTGTGTGTGTGTGTGTGTGTGTGTGTGTGTGTGTGTGTGTGTGTGTGTGTGTGTGTGTGTGTGTGTGTTGTGCTTCAACATGTGTATAGTATATTTTTTATTGTTGTTTCTTTCGGGTATTTTGAGAACGTGGCTGCTATTGCAGCTTGTGAGCAACACGGGCAGAATGTTGCAATGAAATTTAAGTTTTTGCCTGCAGCTTGATACGTTGTTTTGTTGGTCGATGTGGTTGCATGTTTGTGTGTGTGTGAGTATTTTGTATTTCGTAGTACAACTTGCAAAAATCTAATCAAAGTGCAGCTTACAGGTTTTTCTTTATCTTTTACAAGTCTTGTGTTTTTTTGTGTGTGTATTTTTTTATTGCTACATTGCTTGCATTGCCAAATAAATTTGGTGTATTCGTATATGTTGGTATGTTTGTGCATCTGTTTACTTTATGACTTAGTGGGTACTCGGCCTGCTGAACAAGTTGTTACAAGAATTAGCTTGTAGTTGCTGAGTTTTTGTTGTTGCTATTTCATACACTCAACATTGCGGCAATCTTTCCCATTGTTTTGTAGCCAACATTGCTTTTTAGTTTATAATGCTACGTCGACAAGCGGGGTTCGGTTTAGAACTACAGCCTGTGTAAATGATACATGCAATACTTTAGTCACCTGAGCTTTACGTACAAGGATATAAACACAAATTTGCGCCCTCCGGCACACACACCTACACAAACTCATGCCAACAAATACTAGCATGTTTGTGTTGGTTGCCAAAATTGCTTCATTAACCATTTTGCTGCTGTTCTTAGTGGAGTTATAATGATTGCTTGTGTTGCTGTTGCTGCTGCTGACACTGCTATTGATGTTTTTGTTGTTGCTGCTGCTGCTACTAGCTTCTTTGTTTTTCTATTAAATGGCATTGGCAATGCTTTACTTGCTCTTTTACAATGGTAATGGCTGTTCTGCGTTAGCCAAAATGCTTTTATTATTTTTTGTGGTCTCTGATGTTGTTGTTGTTCATATTGCTGCTGTTGCTGTTGTCTTTTTTCTAAGCCCCGTTTGCATTTAATGTACAAAATTTTTGCGTCTACCACGCTAAATATTCTTCTGGTTGGTGTTCTTAGATTTTTCTTTTGAAATTATTTTCGTGTTTTTCTGTATAGTCTGTTTTATTGCTACATGTTGTTTCTTAGATGTTTTCCCATTCACTTTGTTCTAATGTTTTTGTGGCATATTGTGGTGTTTTCATGTTTTTAATTTCGTTGCCATTAAAATCAACACAGCGCACCAGTCTTAGCAAAACGACTTTTTGCAGGCAAAATTAAGCACATTAGTGTAATTTTGATTGTTTTGATTTAATTTCCAAAGCTTTTTATTGTAACACCTGCTTTGATTTTTATTTCAGGCCAATAACGTAAAACCTTAGTGCCATTCAAGTCGAATTCATATTAAAAAAATTGTATTGTTATGATTTTTTGCATGATCTTTATTATAATGTGCAAATATTTTGGGTGTCAATAAAAGAAAATGTCAAAAAAAGAAGAAAACGCGAAGATAATACCCACAAAGAAACTTTTTTAGGTTAGCGGAATAGTTAAAAGACAATATATTTAACATTTGCTTTTCTGTATCTTATAAGCTACGTTAGTAAAATATAGTTCTTCGAACTGTAAATTATTTTGTCAAATTCAGGAGTTAAAAATAAACTTTAACAAAAAAGACACAGTTTCGATAGTACCGTAAGTATAGACGTAGAAATCCTTTTTATTCTGTTTTTTTTTATTTATATTTTTTAAAACTATTTTAAAGCATTTCATCTTCTAAATAAAAATTATTCAAAAACTAACTTGTTGCTGTTTTCCTTCTTCAAAACTTACCTGATTTAAAAAGCTCACAATTAAATTCATAGAAAAATTTGTTTTGTTTTATAAAATGTTTTCGTTTGATATTTTTGGTGATGAATTTGTTGTTCTTGTTCATTTGTTTTGTTGATTAAAACTAAATGTAATTCAAAGTTATGTTTAATTAATAGAAATAAATATGGGTAAATTTGAATTATTTATTTTTCCTGTAGTAAAGAGCATATACATATATGTTTATATAAAAAGTAATATAAAATTAAATTTTTAGTTAGTAAAATAAATTTTTAATATGGAAAAAATATAATGCATAATATAAATAATTCGAATTTATTATGGTATTTAAAAAAATAAATGGTGTTTTTTACGCACAACGCATGCTTAGTAACGCATGCGCAACTTTGCGTAGTAGTATACATACATACTGCCTCTGTAGCTGCACGCATCTATATCTTCTATTGTATTTATCTTGCTGAAAATAAACATTCGTTTTATTCGTACTCCAACTGATGGCAGAATAATCAGGTAGAGCCAACCATAGGAGTAAAATATAAGGAAGCGGGGTAGTTGAAGTGAATTGAAGTATTTAACAAACACAATGAAGTTGACACAAATACAAAAACATTCAAACAGGGCCGCATTCGGTTATGTAGTTATATGTAGTTAGATGTATGCTTCCTAAGTAATTTTTATATAGCACCATTATACAATATGGTGCGTTGCCGATTTTTTTACAGAGAAAAACATAAGTAAAATGAAATCAAAAACATGAACTCAGAATAAAACTGATGCAAAAAAAGAAACTTTTAATGATTTATCAATAATTAATTTCAAAGAACTATTTTTTATAAACTATTTGATTGATATTAACATAAAACAAAAACTAAAAAACTAAAATCCATACCAAATTAAACAAATTAAATTCCTTTAAAAAAACAGTTTTGAGTAATTTTTCCGAACTATCGGCTTTTAAATAGTTTTTTTTTTTATAAATAAAAGTATCTAAAGGGTGTTTTTTATAGAGTGATACAAGTTTAAATTATAATAAAACAGCAATATATTTATAATGGGACGGACTTTATTGCATAGAAAATTTTATGAGAGTAATGTTTAAATATAATTTCGACCATAAGGCCACCACGGCTGGCGCGTACAAGGCGCAATCTGGAACACCAATTTTTACATACTTTTCGCAGCATTTGCGGCCGTATCTCGCCGATAACTCTTCGAATGTTGATTGTTTGTGGTTTATCGACGTACGGTTTATCGGTGTTCAATTGTTTGTGGTTTATCGACGTAGTCAAGTGACTTTACATAACCTCAAAGAAAATAATCCAATGGGGTTAAATCACACGATCTTGGGGGCCAATAAATTGGGCCATTTCGTGAAATTATTTTTTCGTCAAAAGTTTCCTTGAGTAAATCAATTATAGCGCTCGCTGTGTGGCATGTGACTCCGTCCTGTTGGAACCACATATCAGCAAGATTAATGCCAGCTAATTGAGGTACGAAAAAACTTCGAATCATTTTCCTATACCGTTCACCAAGCACAGTTTCTTCAGTGCGCACTGTTCGGCATCTCACGGGATGCACATTATCAGTAACAGTAAATGTGGTCTGAAAACGATCTATTGTTCTTTGAATTAGCAGCTCTGAAGGACGATTATGTACGCCATAAAATGGACGAAGTGCACGATAAGTTTGACGAACAGAAGCATTATTTGATTAAAAACTTCCACAATTTTCACGCGTTGCTCTAGTCTAAGTTGAACTATAATAAAATGTCAAAGCAAACTTAACAAAAAACAACTATCAGCTATTAAATATTTGGTCAAATAAAGTAGTGATGGCAACTCAAAGTTGAATCACTCTATAAAAAACACCCTTTACTTATAGTTTCCAACTTTAGGGCGCTAATCCATTCTAATTTCATGTTAAGTATTCAAAGAAATATGTAAAAAACTAAATAAATATTAAAGCTTATCCTCATACAAAAAATATGAAGGCCCTTTATTTGCTATCCTTAAGAATTAATGCACTCATAAAGCAGAACAACAGCTCTTGCTCACAAATGGCGGGCAATAATTTTTTTCGCCATTTGTTTTGCTCGCAAGGTCTTATTTCAAAAAATGACGCTCTATCTGGCTTCCTCAATTGACGAAAAATCCTTCTACACATGGCAGAATTATCCAGGAAGTGTTGACAAGAGCTTATTTTCTCTTCAAAAGGAAACATAGCCTGTCAAAAACAGCTGTTTGTGAAACAAAGCGAAAAAGAAAGCATGCGTAGAAAACTAAAATCATAAAAATCAAATAAGAATTTTTGTGCATTTAAATAAAGAAAAAAAAAAATTTTAATAATGAAAGTTGTAAAAAAATCGCGTGTGATTTGTGCGAAAAGCTTTTCAGTTCGAGATGTTAAATTCTATTCAGTGCCTCAAAAGGAAGCTCGTGCCAAAAATAACCCACTTTTAATGAATATTTCTTTTATTTGGTACATACGCATCTGCAGCTGCTGAGGTTGTTCTATTTTTACTTCATGTAAAAAAATGTTTACTTCAACATTTTTAGCATTGGTTATGTTTTCACTTATTGACAATGGCCGATTGAAAGCGCTCCCTTTTTGAGTAAATTTTTTGACAGCTTATGTTTTCCATAAAAACTTTCAACACTACCGGGGTAATTCTGCTATGCTTCTACACACGAAGAGTGTGTGTGGGGAGAACACCATTTAGTTATCTTTTATTTCTATAGGGCCGACTCGGTGAGGAATGAAGTAGAAAGCAGAGAAAAGCGAGCTAGTTATCAAAATCTTCTGTTCAAGACGAGTAAAAATTAAGAACATCTAAAAAAATTTCACCTAACTGAACAAAAACAACTACCAAGCAAATCTAAAACAATGACGCACAGAGAAGAGCAAGATCACAGCGGTTGAGCAGCGTTAGAGGAGATGAACCGAATCCTCCACAGAAAATAAACATTACTTTGCTTAATATGTCCCACTTCTCACTCGTCACACACGAAAATTCTCGAACTTGCGGCGAAAGCAATTATTGCTCCGAGAGTGCTTGTATTGCTCCGAGAGCAATAATTCTCTTGCTCTGGTAGCAAGTTATCTTTGTCCCGCTTTTCACTCGGGGGTTTACGAAAGTCCCCTTTAAGCCCGAGTATTCAAGAAACTACTTGTGGCGAAAGCAGTTATTGCTCATAGAATTGCCGAGTGAAGAACGGCCCTTTGCAGCGCATTCAGAACCAGATTCGTGGTAATTTTTAATTGCCCTTAGGAATTTTTGCTTTTGGGAATTCCTATGAAATTTTTTAATTCAGCGTGGTATTTTTTAATTGGCGTGGGAATTCAGTGGGTTATTTTTTTAATTTCTGTGGGAGTTTGGTAATATTCTTCTTAAATTTTTCTTCTTTTTTAGTAAGCAAAATTTCTTTGTGGTATTTCTAAATGTTTTTTAAATTGTTTATGCATATGGGACTTACTGTGGTATTTTTTAATGCGAATGAGATTTTTGTGGCAATTTTAAATGCATATGGAATTTGTGGTGGTTTTTTTAAAACACGTGGTATTTTTGTAGTAATTTTTAATGATCGTGGGATTTTTTTGATATTGTTTTATTGCGGTAGAAACTTTTTTGTTTATCTTTACCATGGTAATTTTTGTTATATTCAACTTACGTTACTGGCTCTCTACACCGAGAAAACAAAAAATCAAAAACGCACATTTTAAAAACGTTTAGTAAAATTAATATTTTTAAAAATATTTTACGCCACACAAAAACTAAAACACACATTTTTAAAAAGAAAAGTAAAATGGAACGTTTTTAAAATAACTGCGAATGTTTTACTATGACAAAGAAGGATAAAATGAATATTTTTAAAAACATTTTACGCCATACAAAAATGAAAATGCACATTTTAAAATTGTAAAGTAAAACGAAGCGTTTTTAAAACGACTGCGAATGTTTTTCTTTACTATAGTAGGTGTTTTTATTAACCTAATTTTTTTAATATGATTTAAATTTAGTTTATTAACTTAATCAAAAGTCCGTTAATTCAAGTAACTTCATCATTAATTTAAGTAATAAAAGCTGTTTATTAAGTTATGTCGTTTATTTACGGGAAGAAAAAAAAGATAAAAAAAAAATAAAATAAACTGGCCATTTCAGCCCTTGGAAGGACTTTGACCTAGCTTCTATTGATCAATTCTGTTGTGCGTGTTACACGCAGAGAAAAACCATAGTTGCGACAACCACGCTTTAAGAGGATCATTGTATGATTCGGATTATGATTGTTGCTAACATGTTCTTAAACATATAATAAATTCTTTGATCATGATAAAATGATAACAACAACCATATTTAGAAAAGGAACTTTTTTGTATTAACCAAAATATAATTGAAATAATCATTATTCTCTTATTGGGTCAAAAATAGAATGATTGCAACAACTAATTATGAATTTATTTTTAGGATCCAGAATATTATTTATTTTCATGCACTCCAATTTCCACAGCTATTAATTAAGACATCTCCAAAGGATTGCCGTTGACTAGGCTGAACAGAAATATTAATTCAATTGAAAAATCTTTTTGATAAAATTTTCTGTCCGATCTGGGGTTTGAACCGCGGCTTTTTCGCTTCCGAGCCACGCACACTACCAGTAAGCCACAGCCGCTACTACCGCTCGTCTGACTAATGCCATTCATAAACATGGTACATTAAGTGCATTGTCATAAAAATAGCTACATTTTTGATAGACAAAATATGGTCAGAATTGCGAAATATGTTTACGGTAAAAATAAACATGTTTGCTACAATTAAAGTCGAAAATGTCACTTTTCTGCGTGCTGTTTTTAGGATAAGGCGATTTATAACAAAACACAATAATTGAACAGTTGACAAACGAAACGGCACAAAGCCAGGAATCGATAAAACTTATTGTGTCTGAATGAAGTGAAAGTTTTTCCTGCAAACTGTTCAGACACAATAAATTCTTTCGATTTTTGGTTATGTTCTGCTTCGTTTGCCAACAAGCAAAGAATAGTTCAGACAAACATTCAAAATTCTAATATGTTTGTCTCTATAATAATATTCACAGTTATCATGATTGACAGAACTACAACATTTTTGTTGCAACTAATCATAGTATGTTGAGGATTTCAACTATAATGTTATTTTTGGTACCACCATTAGTAAAAAATGACTTTATTAAGGCAAAAATTTGTGTTTGCAGAAATAATACAATAATTTTAGTAAAAAAAATTACTATTGTAGTAATCATGTCTCAACCATTTTTTTTTCTCTACGTGTATTTTAATGGTTGATCACAAATGACCGAGAACTGGACCTACGTAGTTTTGCCATTGTCTGCAGAGAGGTGACGATCGAACAGAAAAATTAATTCAATTGAAAAAACTTTCTGTATGAGCTGGAACTGAACCCGGGCTACCGCAGTTCCTTAGCTTAGGGGCCACGCACTCTACCCACTAGACCACGGCCGCTTCTTAGAAAGAACAGTTATTTCGTCATATTTTAATAGTGATAATATGTTGATTTAGGTCTAAAGAAATAATAATTTGCTATATATTGTTATATTATGTCATATATTTAGCTCGAGCATGTGTTTCAAAGTTTTAGGAATTTTCGAAAAAACAACATTAGGTTAAACCTATGTGTATATTTTTAATAAATAATTTTATATTAATAGAAATTGAGGAAATATTACATAAGATAAATGGAAAAGAAACATATTACAAAAATTTAGTAATTACAAGATAGTATTAATATAGTATAAATAAGAAATCAAACGTTTTCTGGATGCAAGTGTGACGAACATTTTTCGGCCGAGGTATCACTCTCCAGTATCTAGGGTTTGTAACTCACAAACTAAAACCATTTGCTTTGCATTAAAACTCATGCTTATATTTCTATTTAGTATACAATGTTTATCCTTATTTATTTTTCTCTTCTCTTGACAAAATAATCAGTTAATATCTATTCTTTTATTTTTTTTTTTTATTTAACGTATGGAAATATAGTTCTGAGGATTTTTTTCTGATAACTTATGTTTAGCAAAAACAGATTGTCTTAAAAAAATAACTACAAGATATAAACGAAAATACCTAGAGGCATCTCGTAGCGCAAGGCAAATATTTATGGGGAAAAACTATGTTGGCGCGAAAGCGTTGGCATACTTTAGAAGATGTGAGTGCAGTGAAAGACTGAGAAAATTTCATTGCAAAAGACTTAAGCTATTTTCGCGTGTAGAAAAGAAAACTTGGAAAAATCTTGACGACTAGGCAAGCGCCTTAGCAAAAAAGCTTAGGTAATTTCATTTTACAAGACTTAAATCATTTTCGCGTGGTAAAAAAGGCTTAGAAAAATCTTGACACGAAGCAAGGGAATCTTGAGGAACAAGACTTAAAAAATTTCATGGCACGTAAAAAATACTTAGAAAAATCTTGATGAACAAGGCAAGTGCCTTAGCGAAAAATCTTAGATAAATGCATTGCACAAGACTTAAATTATTTTCGCGTGGTAAAAAAGATTTAGAAAAATCTTGACGACTTAGCAAGCGCCTTAGCGAAAAGACTTAGAAAAATGTTTGCGTGTAAAACAAAGACTAAAAAAAATCTTGACGGCTAGGTAAGCGCCTTTGCGAAAAGACTAAGAAAAATTTCGGGGCAAAAAGACTTCGAAAAATTTTCGCTGCACACGAGGCAAGGGACTTAGAAAAATCTTGACGAACAAGGCAAGTGCCTTAGCGAATAGACTTAGAAAATTTCATTGCATGTAAAAAAAAAACGACTTGGAAAAATCATGAACTACGCAAGCGCCTTACCGAAAAGACTTGGAAAATTTCATTGCACCTGACAAGCGTCCTAGTGCAATGTAATTCGAGTCAAGATTAATGACCTTATTTTGTAAAACGCACGCAATGAGCTAACTTGGGGTTTTTTTTTTGTCTGGCAATTCCATTTCCATATGAACTAGAACAAACCCCCTCTCTCTCACTGAAATTTTTCTGCAAAATATATTGCCAGAAAAAAAATGTTTAACAAAATAAGGCCATAAGAGTTAAGAAAGATGATCACTTACCTAAGTGGCGGCCGCAGCAAGAATGATTTTTCTGTGACTGTCGGAATCTGTAGCCAGCTTGCTTCGACTTCACAGTATGTATGGTGGGTTTGACTGAGGTAAGTTTCTCTTTTTTTTATGGCGTGTGTATTCAACTTGACCCTGTGAAATAGCCTAATTTAATGGTCCTCTAAACGTTAACTGACAGCTGTGTAATTTCTTGATTTAATCTTGATTTAAAGATAATTTTATTACTTTATTACAAAAATTATTATATTACGATGATATTTAAAAATACATAATATAGAAAATATAAATATTTTTGTCCATATAAATAAAAAGAAAAATTGGGATGAAAACGAGTGACGACTTTCATCCCCACACCATAACTGCTGAAAAACTTTCATAACAAGTTTCGCTTGCATTAAACTCTCTCGAGTTTTTATTACATGTTGCAGATGCTTCTGTCTTTATTGACTACATATGAAATAGTAGTGTAAAAAAATTAAGGTTTCGTCGACCTGAGACTCAAAACTCTGATTTATTTCGTAATTATTGATGTGTCGAAGAATTGGCGGATCAAAAAAGTTTCGTTGCTAATCTATGTGGTCAATATAATTATTGACATTAAAATTGACTTGCGACACTTCGCCCATTCCACGCATTACGCAACACTTTTTTTCAAAAATTGACCTCATGCCTTTCGATTTGTCTTTTTTTTCGGCTATAGGTTCCTATTAAAATTCTAAGAACATAAGCTCATTTTTTTTTATCGCCATTCGTTAAAAAATAATTGACCTTTCAATTCTGCTAATCGTCCGAAAACGCCAGAATTGGAAAATTTTTTATTAATTGTATCTACATCAGTTTTAATCCCATTTTTTTAAATGAATTACTGTTAGAAAGGTATTAAAAAGTAGTTTCTAGTTAAAATATCGCTGGCTTAACATGTAAAGGCTCTAAGTCCACTTTTCTTAGAAATTGAGATTTTTATGCAGTTATGTTCAATAAGTGAAAATACATCGATTACAAAAAAAAAACAAAGTTATCTCATTTGTTGTTGTTGTTTTGTAGTGATGAGTAAAGGCGCTAAGTCCAATTTATCACTTACGTAATAAATCTTTGTGTAATATCTCACTTCTTCCAATGTTGTCGTATCAACTGTTACTCCGAGACATAATATTATTCCGCATTGGCTACACTGTTATTGTTTTGAGTATCAATTGACAATCTTGACATTAATCGTCACCTGCTTATCTCTCATTGTTTATCTTAGTTTATCTCCACACGAATGGACATCGATCATTCTGGTGTAGAAGTTAATAATTGAATCACATGTGTTAAAAATATCGATTAAATGATTTAAAGTAATTGATTTACTCTTATTTTGTTAAATATCAACGTGTTAGTGTTTAAATGTGCTTAAGGTAACAATATTTCAATACATTTAAATTTTTAGAATATATAGTTAAATCATGATTTCATTAGACGCCTGCCATGGCATTTACTGGTAACTCCAACTTTGGAACTCAACCCATTGAAAGTGGTGGCGTTTATGGAATTGAGTCAGACGACGGAGTCGTAGGTCTGGTTCCATATGGGTTTCATAGTGACTCCGATGATTCATGTGAATTACTAACTAAAACTAAAACTCGAAAAAAAAGAGTACAAGTTGAAAATGCAGCTTGGTTTTCGGTCAAAAATAGAATGCGGAGAGAAAAAGGCAAAAGTTATTTTTGAAGAGTAAAGGACAACAATGTTTGGAATTACGAAAATCCGAAAGAATCAAGAAATATGAAAGGTAAATGCAAATGTAAAAATAATGGTGCCATGAAATGTGCGGAGATAAATGACGATGATAGAAAAAATATTTTTAAAGAATTTTGGAAAATGAATTGGGAAGGAAAAAAAGTTTATGTAAACACTTTAATTGAATCAGCTCCTATTAGAAGACCGCGAAATAGAAAATTATTAAGTGAATCAAAAAGAAGCCAAACCTTAAAATATTATCTCAAGGTACAGGGCAAAAAAATGCGAGTGTGCAGAAAGTACTTCTTGAACACGTTAGACGTAGGCTCGAAGGCTGTGCATAATTGGTTGAAGATGCCTTCAATTTTAAAAACAAGTTCAAAGAAAAATACTCTTAAGAAGGGATACTTGACAAATGAAAGACAAAGCCTTAATTCATTCTTTGATGCCCTTCCATCAATGGAATCGCATTATTGTCGTGCTGATACGCAAAAAAAATATCTGCTGCCAGAATGGCGCTCAAAAAAGGGGCTCTACGATTTTTATGCCAATGATTGGTGCAAAGAGAAGAACATGCAGTCACTTTCAGTTGCCGTATTTTATAAAACATTTGATATTAAACATTTGGCATTGTTTCTACCAAAAAAAGATCAATGTGAATTATGTGCTCGCTATTCAGTCAACAATGTCCCTTATGAAGAATACGCCCTCCACCAGAAGAAAAAAGAAGAAGCTAGAAATGAAAAGAGAAAAGACAAAAACGAGGAAACATATGTTTTTACAGTAGACCTGCAAGCGGTACTAATGGCTCCTAAATCTCATGTTAGCAGCCTATATTACCGCACAAAATTACAGGTTCACAATTTAGTTTTTTATTCTCTTAGAAACCAAAGAGCTTACTGTTTTTTGTGGGATGAAGTGGAAGGTGGACTAAATGCTGAAGAGTTTGCAAGTATATGGGCGTACTTTGTGGAAAAAAAATTCTGAGTGAAGGTAATAATCCCATGAAAATAATATTTTATAGTGACGGTTGCACATACCAGAACCGCAATTGTGTGATGAGCAATGCCTTGTTCGTAAACCACGAATTCACCTTGTTGAATGGTGAATTCGTGGTTTACGATACACACCAAATGGTGAAATATATTTCAAACTAAGATTTCCTGACGAATGGAAAAAGCTCCCCCAAAAAATAAATGAAAATGTTGTTGCACTGGAGTGGTCGGATTTACACCAACTTCGTCAAGAGAGAATTAAAATAAAGACTCGAAAGTTCGAAGACTTACAATATCTAAAATCTATTTTGCCTACAAAATACCATCAATTTTATGACAATTTGCCATACGAATAAAAAATTTTCGCCAGTTATCTTACTTTTAAGTACATTAAAAAAAATTAATATTTTTTTATAACAGCATTGAAATAAGACTGAATAATTTTTGTTTTCATTATGTACAAGTATAAACAAATATCGAAATTGAAATGAATTTTTTAACATTTCTATCGTTTAAATAACCATTATAATGTTAATCATATTTTTGAATAAAATCTGTTTCTTTCAAAATAATCTTTACTTGTTTACATATTTTTATTAGCTTTTTAAATGTCAACAATAAAAATGCAACAAAAGTACATTTTCAATATGGTAAGTATGAAATATAATGGAAAACAAGTTTTAAGAAAAGGATCTAAGTCCATGAAAACATTCAAACTAAGCAACAGAAAAAGCTCTAAGTCCAAAAAAGCTTTAATCTCGCCAAATACTTAATTTTTCTTTTTGCTTTTACGCAAATATAAAACAAAGACAAATACAAAAACAAAATGCACTTACAGATTCCAAAAATTTTTATTCAAAAAAAAGTTTGATTGTTTTTTGTCTCTCCTGCAAAATTGTAAAATATGGACTTAGAGCCTTTACATGTTAAGCCAGCGATATATAACTTTAAAATTTTGGATGTTAGGGTTACGAACATAATTAAAAAAAAAAATTGCTAATTTCTCAAAAAACGCGTAGTTTTTTCGAAATTTAATTTTTTAAATTTGAAGAAGAATGTTGCTTTTCAGTCAAACACAATTTTATGATGGCGCTTTTATATATTTTTCCGCAATTTCAATTTTTGTGCACAAATCATTTTGAGGCAATTTATCGCCTATAAATTTCATAATGGCATCGGTGGAGCTTTTAAACGAGATGCCAGTCTTCAAAGACCATTTGAAAACTAATTAACAAACGGGAGAGAGCTTTACGAATGGGCTATAACGAAGGAGTCAACAATATGTTATCAGTTTTGCTCAAAAGAGTCTTTTGAAAATGTTGAAGCTGAGTTGATATCAAAATTAAAAAATATGCAAGCTATAACCGGCACACAAAAGTTACACAGTTTTATTCCCATCAATAATAGGGAGATTAAAACTCGACGACATTCAGCTTCAGAGGACTTTTTAATATATCAGCTGATCAGACCATCATAACTTTTTTGTTTTGAGACCGATTTTAAAACTTTTTTGAACAAAATCTGTTAGAATTTAATAAACTTCAATATGGCAATCAAAATTTTGTTCACCTTTTTACAAATATAAGTAAAAAAAATTAAAAGTATTTTTTTCGGTATTTACCAATTTTCTCTACCAAGGTCAAGTGTAAGGTCATCGAAACTTATTTTAAAATGTTGGTTCTTTTAAGACAAACCATTTTGCAGATTAAATTTTGCAAATATCTTTACCGTTAAGAAATTTATAGGCGATAAATTGCCTCAAAATGAAAAGGTATGTGCACAAAAATTGAAATTGTGAAGAAAATATATAAGAGCTCC
The DNA here is from genome assembly GCA_963920525.1 of Dichetophora obliterata. NCBI lineage: Eukaryota > Metazoa > Arthropoda > Insecta > Diptera > Sciomyzidae > Dichetophora > Dichetophora obliterata. The sequence goes on from OY986436.1 coordinate 190,599,678, forward strand.
ATCATAAAATTGTTTTTGACTGAAAGGCAACATTCTTCTTCAAATTTAAAACATAAAAACTAGCAAAAAAATTACGCAACTAATTAGCAAATAAATTTTTTTTTAAATATGTTGGCAACCCTAACATCCAAAATTTTAAAGTTATATATTTTTACCAGATACTACTTTCTAAAACCTTTCTAACGGTACCTCATTTAAAAAAATTGGATTAAAACTGACGTAGATACAATTAATTAAAAATTTTCCAATTCTGGCGTTTTCGGACGATTAGCATAATTGAATAACTTTTTAACGAATGGCGATAAGAAAAAAATTAATGAACTTATGTTCTTAGAATTTTAATAGGAGCCTATTGCCCAAAAATAAAACAAATCGAAAGCCATGAGACGGACCCGTTTTGCGTTATGCTTGGAATGGGCACCTTCAAACTCATGAGGTAACTTTCCTTACGCATTATTGATTTAACAATCACTTCAATATCCGAAGACATATCATATTGAAAAATAATCACGTTGAGAACTGATTTTTATTGATTTTGTTGCTTTTTTTCTTGTGATGTGGAAGTTAAGCTTAGCCTAACAGGCGAAGAAATATGGCTTTCAGACGATGGCACTAGCTCTTGCTGTTTTTTCTTTCTTGTTTTTTGCTAACTTTTTATTTAGATTTTTTTTTTGCAGAAGCTCGTATTACCTTTTTTGTAATTTTGTTATAACCATGCGGTTTATTTCACATATGAAATAATTTTCTGATCAGCAGATAATCTTTCTAAAGATTTGATGAGTTTTTTTTTAACTTTAAATGATAAGCCTTTAATAGCGTAATGACTCTTGTGTGTGAAACCGTAGGAAGGGAAGATTTTATCCAAACATCTTCTACTTTTTGAGACACAAGCATGGAAATATCTAAAAATGATAGCCATTTGATAGTATTTCTGCTATCTTTTATTTGCAAATAATTCCTTTCTCTACATTTTATGACATCTTCGTAGGTCGGCAATACATACTCCTTAATATCAACTACACTCCCGAATATAGGACACTGATAACTGTGTCTTCTAGATTCCATAATAATCTATCAGTTATTAAAAAGAAAATAATTTAACGAATGTTAAACGTGCGCACAACCTTACTCTTATAATATTTTTGAGGCACTAAAATCAAACTAAGACAGTGACTCTAATATTTGACAATGTGCGCGCTACTTACGTTGTTGAAAGATTCGAAAGGGTTTTTAAAAAAGAATACTAAATTTGATTACAATGAATTTTGTCTGACGCGGTGCAATACCGAACTGACCAAGTGACGAATCGTTATAATTATTGCAATTCACCGAATTCTGTTTGGTGCTTTAACCTTGCTTCTTATTGCTATGTAGAGCAGTTCATATTATCAAATTTTAGTTCAAACAACATGAAATTTCATGTTACTATGTCATGAAAAATTTTACATTATCAGCCCTATTCTGGCAAATTAACAAATTATTAACCAGTATTTTGAATACTTCTTATGTTTGTTGTAATTTTTTGATGTCAAAACAAAATTTGAAGCTCAAAAATAATATATTTTGATAAAAATTGTCAACTGCTTTTCTATTATTGACAATTTTATTAAAAAAATTTTCTTTTTTGTACTTCAAATTTTGTTTTGAAAACAGCAAACATAAAAAATATTCAAAATACTGGTTAAAAATTTGTTAATTTGTCAGAATAGGGCTGTAAGAGTATTCAGAGGTAGTCTTGTTACGGTGTTAGATTGTTAAAATTTTGATGTACGTTTAAACACACGCATTAAATTATTTTTCTACACCTACACTTCTGTCAAAATTAGATTGTTAACTAACAACAAAAATATTCAACACCGTACCAACATTCATAACAATGGAGTCGAGGTATTGTTAGAGTGTTAAGTTGTTGAAATATGACAAGACGTGTATTTTTTTGTTGAAATAAGCAACACTTCAGCAGTCTAACACCGTAAGAAGACTACCTCTGAATACCCTTACTGTTAACTACGCTCATGTTGTATTTACGCACCAATGTTAGTCGCATCGGTGATCGATGCGCTGGCTATTACACTGAAAATAAATAAATAATATTTAACAGGTTTGTAAATGACTTAAAAATACAATATATTTTCACTACTACAAATTGGTTTCAGAAAAAAAAATTTGTTGACCCACCTTACTGTTGATGCTTCAAAGATCCTGAAAATATCTGCTGGTTCATTTTGAAATTGGGTCAATTATATTTTATTTCTTGGAGATAAAACACAATAACTTCCATCGGAAAACTTTTATTAAAATTAAAAACTCTCTCACACACACAAAAAAAAAAATTCAAGTAGAATTTCCAAAAATTAATATAAATTTCAAAGTAATCTATTTACCTCAATCACCTTGTTTACGCTTAAATGCTTTTCAACAACAGCAATATTACCAGCATATGTAGTGCCAGCCTTACCGTTAACTCAAGACATATCTCATCAACGTAATCAACACCCAAATGACTATTGTCATAAAAGTAATTTCATTGACAGGTTTTTCAAAAGTGCTGTTTTTTTTTGCTCTCGTGCAACGTTGTTTCAATTTAAAATCCATATTTTCTTGTACCTACGCTGAAATCTCCTTATAAAAATCTATAATTTTGACACGTATCCATTGTTTACCCGCAAAAGAAAAATAAAATTTTAATTTTATATATGTTGAGGTTGGGTGTCACTTGTTTACCGTTTTTTTCAATTTTATAGCGTTAATGCGTGTTCGTTGTAGGATTGAATAATAAAGAAATGTATGAATTGTTACTAATATCATTATAGCAGCTTTACTTGTATAAAGAAATGATTTTAAAATTTATCATATTTTATTTGATTAATTATTTTCTGTTGAACAGGTGTGAAAATTGAATTTTAGCCATAAAACGTTACCAAAATATATATTCCATCAATTTCGACTTAATTTTGCAACAAATCCTCAAAGCAATTTTTGTCATATTAAAAAAATATGAAATAAATACTGTGACTTTTAAATATATTTCACATATATTTTTTACGAGGTCATCTTCTATCTGATTATGTTGTAGTAATTGTATCTTATTTCGATTGCTCTTAAGCCTTTATGGGCAAGTGCTTATTTTTCAAAAAGTATTATTTAAATTGATAAAGATAGTGATTTTTATATGAAAAACCATAAAAAGCATATTTTTTCATTTTATTGGGATTTTATTTAAAAAAAAAAAAAAACGAGTCACACAACAAAATTTCTGAACACGCTTTGGGCTAGAAATTTGCAGTTTTTTTGTGTAAACTGTGCACATTTTTAGCAGATATTTATTTATTTATTTAAAAGAAGCAAGCATAAGTAAAATAAGAACAAACTCTTTTATAATACAATATAGTTTAACTGTAAGAAATAATAACAACTCAAATCAACTTAAGATTAAGCACAGCAAATTAATAATATTAATTAAAAATAATACATACACAAATTTAGAAAAAAAAGTAACTTAATAAAATTAACACAATATTTAAATTAAAATGTTAACTTAAAGAGTAAATGAGAAATAAAACAGAAATATGAGAAAAAGGAGTAGAAAAAAGTACCCTAAGGAGCAGAAAAGAAGGATAAAACTGATTGCCTAAAAGTGGCTCTCCCACTGACTTCCCTAAGACTTCGTGGCAGACCATTCTACAACCTAATGGCGTTGATGAAAAATAAGTGGAAACTGTTTAGCGAAAAATGCCTCGGAACTATCAGGACATGGCTTCTTCTAGACGTACCAAACTGGAGTTTATCATACAAATACCTTGGTGTTTTATTATAGATTAACTTATGAAGATAAATGCAGTTTCTCGCCTTGAAATAAGCAATTATATCATAACCAAGTATTGCATTTCGGAAACTGGAAAGACGATCATATTTTTGAAGACCATAAACATAACGCGAGTTATATTATATTCACAACTAATTCCTTCTCCCATCGAATTTAAGCTCTCATTTAGTTATAAGCGATCTAGTATATTAAGCTCTCCTTTAGTTTTGAATTTACTTATTAATTTAGTCTTAAGATTCATGTCAAACAAATAAAACGTGAAAGTCACGATCTGCATTTTTATTTTACATAACTGGCGCAGTCTTATAAACAAGAACCGTTATAAAGAAAATTCGGACAATAAATTGAATAAAAAACACATTTTTTTTTTATAAAAGTAAAAGAAAGAAAAATTAATTAAAAAAAAAAAGGTTTCTTTTATAAAAGTGAATATTTTAAGCAATTAAAAGTAAAATTTGCATATTCATGAAAACAACATTAAAAACTTTACTTGCATATATATATATACATTTATTTGAAAGTTTACAAATAAAAATAAAGAAAAAGTGCTTTAAACTGGAAAAAGTTTGAAACTTAAGTGACCTTCATAAAATTACGTTACACTTCGTCGTTTAAGATTTTAGTTTTTTTTAAAAAAATAAGTATATATATACTTCCTCCATATTGGAAAGTGCTCACTTGCATATATGCAGTGCTGAATGACAGTTAAAAACTGGTCAAGCAAGTTTAATACATTTAGCTGAACATTAATTTCCCCAATTAACGAACTATGGCGCAAGCAGAGGAGACTCCACAACCAACGTTTCAGCTCTCAGTGAACGATATCATCAAAGACGCTCACAGAGTACATGAATTCAGGGGAGATGGAGTATACGCTCTCTCGTCGTTTTTAAGAGAAGTGGATACTATTTTCGCAATGATACACCCAAACCCAATGGTATGTGAATATATTCTCCGCAGAGTAATAGTTAATAAAATACAAGGTAAAGCTCTACATACCATAAGAACATTGCCTGCAGATGCAGATTGGAGTGCAATTAAAAATATTCTCATACAAAATTTTGGCATAAAAGAGACGTATCATCAACTTTACCAAGAGGCGTTTGGAGCTCGTAATAATAACATTACCGATTATTTTATGTTACTTTTAAACATATTATCTAAGTTAAACGAAAAATATGAATATGATGTTAGCAAGCCATTAGAGTTTAGCCCTTCATATACCGAAAATATTATTTTACGTACATTTTTAAATAACATAAATGCAAACTTAGCTGCAGTAATAATTAACAGAAATATAACTAGTTTAAGAGAAGGTTTTAATTTATTGGAGAGTGAAGGTTTGATTCGTAATAATAAGAGATATGATAATAATTTTTATTCAAATAATGATTTTAATTCTATAAAGCAAAATAAACAATCACATTCAAATTACAATAACAAAAATAATACTCATGAACAATATTTTCAAAATGACAAATATAAACAAAATTTTAGAGGACAACAACAATATACAAAATCTGCTAACCAAAATTTTCCACAATATTCAAACAGAAATGGCGGTACCTGGTCAGGACAAAATAATTATAATAATTCACGACAAATTAATCAATTTAGGCCTCAAAATTTTACTGAAAATAGACGCAATAATAGCACAAATTGTAGAAGAAATGAAGTAGAATTTATGGATACAGATCATGTTCAAGTAGACGAGGATAAAAGAAATGAAGTGACAAATTTTCATGTAACAGCCTCAAGGGAACACTTCCGTTGATAGAATTAAGTATAAAAAATGACAAAATTGTATGTTTAATAGATACTGGCTCAACAACTTCACTTTTAAATGAAAATGTTTTACCCCATTACAGAAGAATTCCACTTAAAACCCCCTTGAAATTTAAATCTCTTAATAGTGAAACTAACATTAATTTTGAAATAATAACAGATCTACCAAACGAATTTAAAAGAAATGCAACTATGTCCTGGAAATTGATTAAATTTGAGAAAAAAAATTTTGACGCAATAATCGGACAAAATATTTTAAAACCACTAAAAGCAATTGTAGACATGAAAGAGGAAAACATTACTATAAATAATTGTATAATAGAGTTTTTGAAAAAATACCCTTATGACTTAGAAGAAATAAATCAACTTGATATTGTTAATTTAGATAAAAAAACTACCGATCACCTTTTTTATAATTTAAACTTAGAAGAAAAAAATGCGTTAAGCAACATTTTAAAAGAATTTCAAGATTTAATATATACTGAGGGTCAACATCTTACAAATACAAATATAATACAACATGAAATAAAAACAATAACAGATAAGCCAATTTATAGTAAAATTTATAGATATCCTATAATCCATGAGAATGAAGTTAGTTCACAAATGTAGCAATATGTAAATAGTATGTAAATAGTAGTGTATAAGTGTATCAATATGTAAATGTTAGTTTTAAGCATATTTATTTGACCACATATGGTCACCTTATACTACAATGTTACTTAAGACTAAGATGGTCACCCTAAAATAAAAGAGAAGGGCAGAATAAAGTAATCAGCAAGTAGAGAAGACGTGTTTTTTAATTGTTCGTGTTTAATTGCTAAAATATCAGAAGTGGGATGTGCCCAAATAAATTTTTTTTTCGCCTAAATAAATAAAACAATGTCAATTGACACTACTATATTAAAAAAAAAAAACTTGTGAAAAAGTTACTTACACTACAAAAAGAAAGAACAGTGAAACAAAAAGTTAAAACAGTTAAAACGATAGCGAAAAGTGAAAAAAAAAAAAACTAGCGAAAAAAAGAAGCTACTTAAACTACAGAAAGAAAAAACAGTGAAACAAAAAGTAACCGCTAAATAACTGTACGATGGAAGTCGACGGCAATTTATTTACAGCAGCGCAGCTGCGTGAGTGGCTTCGTTGTTTGGGTTTACCTACAGCAGGAACGAAGAGTGCGTTGTTGCTACGCTTAAATGACTTGCCAGTAGAGCAGCGGGGTGGATGCCCAAGCAGCGAAGGGGTAGACGACGTTGACAAAGGGAAAAATGCAGTGCAAAGTGAAGCCATAAGTGATGATGAATGCCTAGAAGGTGCGGTAGGTGGAAACGAAACAAATGAAAATCAATTCGAACATAATGATGGAAGCGAAGAAGAAAGCGATAAGGATAGAAACAAAAATGAGTGCCAAGACAATAATAACAAAAGCAACAATTTTCAAATAATGAGTGTCAAACGAGTGGAAGCGGCAAACAATGATAGAACAAAGGAAAATGATAGAATGAGTCAGATTGAGAAAGATCGAAATTTAAATGAAAAAGAAATAAATTTGTTACGACGAGAAAAAGAATTGATGATTAAGGAAATACAAATTTTGAAGAAAGAGTTACAAATGAAAGAACAACAAGAGAAAAGACCGATTGCGAGTTTGGAAGATGTTGCTAATTCAAAACATTCGCTCGGGTTTTTTAGTGACATGTTGCCTGATTTTGATGACGGAGTTTCGTTTGACGTTTGGATAGAACAACTTAAAAATGTTGCTAATGTTTATGCACTCGATGAAAACATGCTGCGAACGCTGATAATCAAAAAACTCAAGGGAAAAGCTCAGAGGTGGTTATATTCAAAACCAAATTTCTTGACAGAAACAGTAGACACTCTAATTAACCAAATGCGAGAGATATTTGGATCAAAAGATAGCAAAATTGCATTCCGTCGTAAGTTTGAGGCTCGCCAGTGGCAAAATAACGAAAATTTTGCTGAATATTACAATGAAAAAATCATTCTTGCAAATAAAGTGCATGTTGAAGACGAGGAAATCATTGATTACTTGATTGAAGGAATTCCAGATGATCAACTACGTACGCAGGCCAGAATACAGTGCTTTGGAAGTGCAGGGCAGTTGTTGCAAGCCTTTGCAAACATTTCTTTAAAAAAACGATTGAAAATGGAGCAGTTCAATATCGATTCAGTTGCAGATACGACAAGGAAGCAGGTAGCAAAGATGAGATGCTTCAATTGTAACTCTTTCGGACATCTTGCTGTTGAGTGCAGAAAGCCTAAGAGGGAGTATGGTGCTTGCTACGTCTGTGGAAGTGTGGAGCATCGAGCTGCAGTTTGTCCGAAACGGAAAGGTTCAGTCAATTTGCTAGAAGACAATGAGTATGTGGTATATTTAGATTATTATATAGATGATAAGGTTAACAATATTTTACGGTTACAGAGTCTAATTGATACGGGAAGCCCAATCAGTTTTATAAAAAGATCCTGCCTCAGTCGTCAAGCTAAGTTAAAGGAAATTTCTGATGTTAATATGTTTTTTTGTGGAATTAATAATAGTAAACTTGAAATTTTTGGTTCTATTTTATGCTATGTAAATTTTAAAAAAAGAAGAATTACACTGAATTTAATGGTTGTTGCTGATGTTTCTATGAGTTTTGATGTCGTCTTAGGCAGAGATTTTTTAAGGGCGAGTAAATTTAAAATTGTTTCTGATCTTAATGAGGAAATAGATTTTGTTAAAAAAATTTATGAAAATATGAGCGAAAATGATGTTGAAAAATCTAATGAAAATAATGAAAGCCTGATTAAAATTGTAAGCAAGAAGAGTGAAAAACTGAGTGACAATGATATGAAAAATCTTGATAAGAATTTCGATGCAAATGAAACTTTTAAAGAAATCATTGATCACGACAACAATTTGAATTTTAAAAAAGCCTGTAATGTTAAAATTGATGTAATTGAAAATGAAAATGAAGAAAAAAATAGTTCAGAAAAAGAATGTTTAGCTAAAAATTTTGAAAATAAAGATAGGGATGAAAATTTTGAGAAAATGCTTTTACTGATTAATCATGATGAACCCAATGAACCAGATTTAAATATTTGTAAAAAAGTGGGCTTTGCAACTAAAAGTAAGTTATGTAAAATTTTTGAAACGTGTTATCTGAAACCTGAACGCCCTGAAGAACCATCTATTAAAAGTCAAATGAAATTGGTAATAGAAAATGGAAAACCTTTTAGTTGCAATCCAAGGCGATTATCGTATGTGGAAAAAACTGAATTGCAAAAATTGTTGGATGAATATTTAGACAAAGGTATTATACGAGTAAGCGAATCAGAGTTTGTTTCGCCAATTGTGCTAGTTAGAAAAAAAACAGGTGATCTTAGAATGTGTATAGATTTTAGAACTTTGAATAAAATTACTGCAAAAGAGCATTATCCGATTCCTCTTATTGATGATTTGCTAGACAGGCTTGCGAACAAAAAGATTTTTACAAAGCTAGATTTAAAAAATGGGTTCTTCCATGTTTTTATGCACCCAGAATCAGTAAAATATACATCATTTACGACTCCCTTAGGACAATTTGAGTTTTTAAAAATGCCGTTTGGTTTAAAAAATGCGCCGTCGGTATTTCAAAGGTTTATAAACAAAGTATTTATTGACATGGTAAAACAAGATAAGGTAATAATTTATTTAGATGATATTATGATAGCCTCAACGAATATAGAAGAACATTTGGAAATTCTTAGTGAAGTTTTCGAACGACTGGTAAAAAATAAACTTGAGCTTAGGTTAGACAAATGTGAGTTTTTACAGTCAAAAGTGAAGTATCTTGGGTATACTATAACAGGAGAGGGTATACAGGCGGACGAAACTGGTCTACAAGCGATAAAAAATTTTCCGATTCCAGACAGACCTCACGCAGTTCAAAGTTTTTTAGGCTTGTGTTCGTATTTCCGTAGATTTGTAGAAAATTTTTCTGTGATAGCTAAACCTTTATATAATTTAGTTAAAAAAGAAAGCAAATTTTGTTTTGGTCCAGTTGAACTGGAAACTTTTGAAACTTTAAAACACAAATTGATAGAAGCTCCCATACTAGCATTGTATGATCCAAATGATATTACAGAGTTGCATTGTGATGCAAGTTCGATAGGTTTTGGAGCAATATTATTACAGAAAAAGAAAGATAAAAAGTGGCATCCATGTTTTTATTATTCTAAATGTACTTCGGAGGCTGAGTCAAAATACCATAGCTTCGAGCTAGAGACACTGGCTATTGTGTATGCGTTGCAACGTTTTCGAGTTTACCTTCAAGGAAAAAAATTCAAAATAGTTACGGATTGTAATTCATTAACGTTGACTCTAAGTAAAAAGGAATTAAATCCAAGGATAGCGAGGTGGGCATTAGAGTTGCAGAATTATGACTATGAATTAGAACATCGAGCAGGCAAAAGGATGCAACATGTCGATGCATTGAGTCGGAGTACCAATATTTTAGTTTTGGAAGCTAATACTTTTGAGGAAAATTTAATTATTTGCCAAAATAAAGATAAAAATTTGGACGAAATAAAAAAAAAATTGGAAATAACTGAAGATAGTCTTTATGAAATGCGTAATGGTATTCTGTATAGAAAGAGTGAAAAAGGTCTGGTTCGGTTTTGTGTGCCTGAAGACATGGAAGATCATATAATGTATAAATACCATGATGAAATGGGTCATATGGGTATAGATAAAACAATGGATTTGATATTAAAAAGCTATTGGTTCCCTAAAATGAGAGAGAAATTAGGAAATCACATCAAAAATTGTTTAAAATGTATAATATTTTCTTCCAAAAATGGCAAAGCTGAGGGGCTTCTTCACAATATTCCAAAACAAAAGGTCCCGTTTGAAGTTTTACATATAGATCATTTTGGGCCAGTAGATAACTCTCGATCGAAAAAACATATTTTCCTAATTATTGACGCATGCACTAAATTTGTAAGATTGTACCCCACTAAAACGACAAACACAAGAGAGGTAGTTCAAGCTCTTGAAGATTATTTTAGAGCATATAGTCGTCCAAAGTGTATAGTGTCGGATAGAGGAAGCTGTTTTACGTCAAATGAGTTTAAGGAATTTCTAGAAAGGTTTAATGTACAACATATAAAGATAGCAACAGCTTCTCCACAAGCTAATGGCCAAGCAGAAAGAGTAAATAGAAGTTTAGGACCAATGATAGCAAAGTTAGTCAAACCGAAAGAGGGCATTTATTGGGACACAGTTATAGAAAAAGTAGAATTTTGCCTAAATAATACAGTCCATAGAACGATAGGTGAATACCCGAGTGTTATGCTTTTTGGAATACAACAAAGAGGCACAGTAATAGATTCATTAAAGGAAAGTTTGATTGAAGTTCAACAAGGGTCAGTGAAAAGAAATTTGGAAGTGGTGAGGGAAGAAGCAGGTTTAAAACAGTCGAAACTTCAGGAATACAATAAAAAGTACGTAGATAAAAAACGTCGGGAACCAATAAAATATGTCGAAGGAGATTATATTGTGATAACCAATTTTGATTCGCATACTGGTGTGACAAAAAAATTAATTCCTAAATTTAAAGGACCGTATAAAGTTAGTAAAATTTTGCGCAACGATCGATATTTAATTGAAGATGTGGAAGGCTTCCAACAGTCGCGAACACCTTACAAAGGTGTATGGGAAGCAGATAATTTAAAGCCGTGGTTTAAAGGACGTAAGGTGTCAGATAACTCAGTTTAATTTATGAAAGATCAGGAGATCTCATGGTCAGGACGGCCGAATTGTAGCAATATGTAAATAGTATGTAAATAGTAGTGTATAAGTGTATCAATATGTAAATGTTAGTTTTAAGCATATTTATTTGACCACATATGGTCACCTTATACTACAATGTTACTTAAGACTAAGATGGTCACCCTAAAATAAAAGAGAAGGGCAGAATAAAGTAATCAGCAAGTAGAGAAGACGTGTTTTTTAATTGTTCGTGTTTAATTGCTAAACAAATAGCAGATATGCTGAAGCAAGGCATTATAAAAGAGAGCAATTCCCCTTACAACAGTCCTCTGTGGGTCGTACCAAAAAAGACAGACCTTGCCGGAGAAAAAAAGTGGAGAATTGTAGTGGACTATCGGCGACTGAACGAAATTACAACGGACGATAAATATCCTATACCAAATATTGATAACTTATTAGACAAACTTGGACGGGCACAATATTTTTCGACTCTGGATTTGGCAAAGGGGTTTCACCAAATTCTTGTTAAACAAGAAGACCGGTTGAAAACTGCCTTTTCCACTCCATATGGTCATTATGAGTACGTTCGGATGCCTTTTGGCTTAAAAAACGCTCCTGCAACGTTCCAAAGGTTAATTAATAGGGTATTGAAGGATTTTATAAACAAATTATGTGTTGTATATTTAGATGACATACTTATATTTTCAACAAGTTTTGACGAGCATATTGCAAGTATAAAAATAATTATGTCTAAACTAAGAGAAGCTCAATTAAAAATACAAATTAACAAATGCAAGTTTTTTTCGAAAGAAACATTATATTTAGGCCACGTTTTGACACCTGAAGGCGTTCATCCAAATCCTGATAAAATTAGACAAATATTGGATCTAAAGATACCAAAAACCGTAAAGCAAATTAAATCTTTCCTAAGCATGTGCGGATATTACAGAAAATTTATTAGGGATTTCGCAAACGTAGCTTACCCAATGGTTAAGTTTCTTAAGAAAGACGCAAAAATTAATATTAACGACCCTAATTTCATCAATTCATTTGAAAAGCTGAAGCGGATAATTACAGAAGTTCCTGTTCTAAAATATCCAGACTTCAACAAGCTTTTTGAGTTAGCAACTGACGCCAGCTCTTTTGCAATCGGGGCAGTATTGCAACAGGACAAACATCCTGTTTGCTTTGCTAGCCGAACTCTGAGCGACCATGAGCGTAATTATTCTGTCACAGAAAAAGAGCTTTTGGCCATTGTTTGGGCTGTTGGATACTTTCGTCCATACTTGTACGGCGTTAAGTTTAACATTACGTCTGATCATCAACCACTTAAGTGGTTATATACAAAAACGCATGGAAAAGATGCAAATCCAAGGCTTTATCGGTGGTTAATTAAGTTAAGCGACTATAACATGAATATCAATTATATTAGAGGAACAGATAATCACGTAGCAGATTTTTTAAGTAGAATTAACTCTGATACTCATGAAATAAACGAAGGTAGTCATGATAGTTCAAATTCTTTATATAATAATGCAGACGATGATGTCATGACGAAACATTCTCAAGAAGAAGATTTCCATAATCATATTGGCATTTTAGACACAGTGGTCAATAGATTTCCGGTTCAGATTTTCTTCACAAATACAAAGACAACTGAATTTGAAATATTTAATAACAAAAAGAAAATTTATATAAGTCCAGAAGATCTTGATAATAATTTAGAAGATATTTTACGAAAACACATTAAAGGTGGAAGAGTGGGAATCTATACAGATTTTGATGACCATAAATACAATATTTTACAAAAAAAATTAATTGAAATTTACGAAAATGAGGCAAACGTTAAATTTTATAAATGTTCGTACCATGCTAAAGAGATGAGTTCTGAAGATGAAACTTTTAAACAAATTCACATGTACCATAGAAATGAAACAGGACACACCGGAATCAATGAAAATTACGAAGGACTTAAAAGATGTATTTATTACCCAAATTTGAAAATTTTAATTCAAAAATACATTAACAATTGCGATATTTGCAATAAAGTTAAATATTATCGAAATCCAATAAAACCCAAATTTGTTCTGACAGAAACTCCAAGCGATAAAAACAAAATTATAAATATGGACGTATATACAAATTCAAAATCTAATTTTTTAACTTTTATAGACCGATTTTCAAAATTTGCTACAGCTTTTTACCTTGAGGATAGAAACAATCAAACGATAATTGAAAAATTGAGGCAGTACAAATCCCAAAAGGGATATTTTGAAATTTTAATTGCAGACAATGAATTTAAAAGCGTTAATATTAAAGAATACCTAAAATCGGAAAATATAACTTTACACTTAACCAAGTCTAATAATCATACAGGAAGCGCTGATATAGAGAGGTTGCATAATACATTGACTGAAAAAATTAGGATGTTAAATATAGACAATAAATTATTGAGCATTAAAGAAAAAATAAATAAATCTATTGAATACTATAACAACTCATATCATTCAATTATAAAAGAAAAACCAATAAATGTAGAATCTGGCAATTGCAATAAAATAAATATACACAAAAATATAACTAATGAAAAGATAAGGTATGTAAATAAAAGAAATTTAAATAGAGAAAATTATAAAGAACTAAGAAGAGAAGGGTATATTAAAAATTATAAAAATGTTCGACATAAAGAACAATCTAAATTTATAAAAAGTGAACTTAACAAAGTCCATCTTAGTAATATTAAAAGACAATATAAGTATGCTAATAAACTTGATGTTGAAGGTATTAATTTAAAGTAAATATACATAAAAAAAAACAAACATTTTGCTTAGATATTTAATACAAGCAAGTACTTATTATTTATATACTTGTTAAAATATAAAGAAAAATAAAGTAAAAATGTGACTCAACATATTAATTTAAATATCCTTATTTACGACTGAATTGTTAAATATTATAACTTTTTATTTAATTTTTGTATTTTAATTTGAATATCCTTTATTTTAATGAGGGGGAAGTTATATTATATTCACAACTAATTCCTTCTCCCATCGAATTTAAGCTCTCATTTAGTTATAAGCGATCTAGTATATTAAGCTCTCCTTTAGTTTTGAATTTACTTATTAATTTAGTCTTAAGATTCATGTCAAACAAATAAAACGTGAAAGTCACGATCTGCATTTTTATTTTACATAACTCGCGTGGCATAAATAAACGCAATCTGAAGTTTTAACTGAGACGAGGAATCTAGTTTACTATACACTATTTCAGAAAAAGATATAACAGGTAAGACAAGTTGAATAACCAACTTACGCCTAATATCTACTGGAGTTACACTGGCAGATAATCTTAGGTTACGCAAAACATAATACACTTTACTTACAATACTGTTAACATGGTCAACACATGACAGAGAAGAATTTAAATGGAAGCCTAGATTCACAATTTTCGGCACAACAATAAGCTTATTTGATCCAATAAACAAATCACGAACATCATTCAAACAAGACTTAACCTTACAAACATGGAGAACGAATGACTTGGAAAAATTAAGTGTAAGATCATTTGTTTCTAGCCCATTCATTAACATTATTGAGGTGTTCATTCAACCTGCATCCAAGGTCATCAATGAGACCAGTTCTACGTAAAAGATACAATTGGACATCATCAGCGTATGCGTGAACAGTAGCATGATTACAAACAGAAAAAATGTCATTTAAAAACATAGAAAACAGAAGGGCGCCAAGTATAGAACCCTGAGGGACACCACTTAAGACAGTTTTGAACCCTGACGACAATTGACCAATTTTTACTTTTTAAAGCCTATTGCACAAGTAGCTAGACATTAAATAAACGGCACTTTCACCGAAACCAAACAATAACCTAAGCTTACGACACAAAATTTGATGATTAACTTTATCAAACGCCTTTGAGAAATCTAACAAGCACAAAATCGTCATAGACCCAGCACTATAATGTGGCCATATATCATCAATTATCTTAACAATTGCAGACGAACAACTATGCCCAGCACAAATTGATTGAAAAGGAATTGAACGAATTAAACCAGATTGAAAAGGAGATAAAAGGTTATTATTGACTAAGACAAATTTCAGCAAAAAAAAAAATAGTTTAAAACTTTAGGATCTAGATGGCTTTCAACTTTTGGTTTGTTGCATACCCCAAGGCTTTTGATATTATTCCAAAGCAATTTACTTGGAAGAGAGAGCTTAAGTTTGTTAGACTAGAAACGCATTTTAGCTTGTCTAGTTACAAAGACGGTTTCGTTCCTCGCCATTCTGTAGGCTTCCCAGTTTGCTTCTGAAGGATTTAGCCGCCAAGTAGTACGTAATTTATTTCTTTTCTTAATGACAGACAGGACATGCTGGGAAAACCATGGACAACAACATATTTTTTATTCTACAACTACGTATAGGAACATGTTTTTCAAACATAAACTTAGTAGGTTCTAAAAGGGAATTAAGCTTATCATTAACGTTGGGTTGAAGCCAACAGTCATTAAACTAAAGCAAGGACACATCACGGAAGAGAGACGGATAATTTATGTTCTTGAAATCACGATAAGAAAAAGTATTCGGGATAACTAAACGAGACAAGTTGACATTTAACGTGCAAAAAATCAAGTCATGATCAGAGACAAAGAGTGGTATTATTGGAGAAGCGAGTAGGCATAGAATCATTATCACAATATTTTGTATTAATTCTTTTTAATTATCTTTTTTTCACATCATTTTTTGATCACATATTTTTTTACGAATACGAGCCTTATTTGATTAGTTAAAAACTCCAGTTATTTTCCCTTTCTGTCTTAGAACCATATTTTTCAATTTGTGACTTTTATTCAAAAAATATTTATTTGGTGTAAATGGACCGTGAAGTGTTTAACTAGGAACTTATTAGATTTGTTACAGTTCTGTTACACGGCCATACAAAGAGTTAAAATAATGTCACAAACAATTGACAAATGCAGACAATTGTATAAGAATCCAAACTTCTCAAAAAAAAAATTTGTTGCCGTAAAATTGGTCTTACAGCGCGGATTATATGGGGGTCATGTTCACAAATTTGTCGAGCTTAATTATAGCTATGGAGATATCAAAAATGTTTTGTGTCACACAAAAAAAAAAACAAATAAATTTAATTTAAGTTGCAAATAATGAATGCAAATGAATAAATTCCATAAACACAAGACCTGGAGTTCTAACAGTGCTTTTCCGACCAGGTTTTTTGGAAATTTCAACGCTTCCAGCTGCCTTTTATTGAGCAACAGTGCAGAATTCCTTGCATAAGGAATTTATGAACAAATTCTCTCGCTCACAAACTTTTAACAACAACTGTTTAAATAGCCAACAAGATTTTTTGATTTCACAATCAATGTAAGAAATTAAATAAGTAACTGTAAAAAGTCTATGCGTTCTATGCTTGGAACACCGGCGCTCAAAAAAGTGTAACAGTTATTAGGGCCCATGCTGCAGTTGTATCTTCAAATGCATAATATAAAAATAATTGTGCTTGTAAAAAAATGTAAAAATGGTATTAATATTAAAAAAATACTTTATTTAATTTTAATTAACTTATCTAAACGGTAATTTTTATGATGACATAAAATTGATTGACTTTTTCTCTATTTCAACTTTCGTATAAGTTCTAAATAACATTGTATGAAAATTTTGTTAAAATTTTTTTAAAATATGTAATTTTTTTAACAAAAACTTTGAAAATAAATATCGTCGGCCTAATTCTTATACGACGTAAGTCAAAATTCTCTATTATTGAGGAGGCAAAGAAAACTATTTATTATTTGTATGAAGTTCATACAATAATGTATTGTTTCAAACGTTTTACCTCCTTTTTTTTCATACAAACATTATAAACTAAAAAAGGACATAGATGTTGATTTGACCACTCTACCTAAAACACTAATAAACGTTACTTTGACCAATTTTGACATACGTCCTATTAGAATTAGGGCGACGATATATTATATTATTCATAAATTTAGAAAATTTTTTAGAAAAGTTATTATGACATCAAGCTTTTGGAGATATCTCGAAAACTACAAAAACTATAAACGTTGCTGAGAACTATAGATTTTCTCAGTGCAACAAAATTTTGTATAAAAATACGTTTATTAATAAAAATATTGGTAAAAACTTTTTGAAAATACTTTGTGCAGATAGTATTTTGAAAAAAACTGCCTTTATTATGACATAAAAATTATTGCGATATCTCCAAAACTATAGATTTTCTATGTATAACGCATTTCCTTAGGGCGAGGTCACCGTCTCAGAATGAGAAAAAAACGACTGAAATTTATTTTTTTAATTTTGCAAGTAAATATCTCCATCATTTTATAATCGATTTTCATCAAAATTTTTTTTTCTGAAATTCAATTACCCTCTTGAAACTGAGGGTATATATGACCCCATGCATTTTTTAGTTATCGTTGCTTTAATTGCCTGGTAATTTCTACCATGAATTTGGTTTTAGAAGTTGTATAGAATCTGGCAACACCGGCAGGCTTACAGCTGATAAAAGCTGGAAGTATTATTTTTGTTCACGCAAAGTAAAGGGTCCGCCATCTAACGTTTTTTTTCAACTATTGCTTATTTCGTGAATGGTAACACTTAGCTCATGTCTGATTTAACAGATAATTAGGTTTATCCTTTCGCTGAACGAATATGGTCATGTATACGCTTGAACAAAGCTGGGAAGTGGGCCTGCGATCGACTTACAGAAGATGCCGATTTTGCCAAAAAAACATCTTTTCAGATGAAGCTCATTTTGATCTTGACGGGTATGTAAACAAGCAAAATTTGGGGCACAGAAAACCCGCACACATACATTAAAAAGCCGCTGCACCCAAAACGAGTCACTGTTTGGTGCGGATTTTGGCCCAGAGGCATAATTGGGCCATTTCTCTTCGAAAATGAGCAAGGAAATGAGCCGTTACAGTCAATGGCGATCGTTATCGGGCCACGTTGTTCACAAAAATGGAAGAGGAGGATATTGGCAACATTTGGTTTCAACAGGACGGCGCTACGTGCCACACAGCCGAAGCTACACTCGATGTTTTGAGCCCTGTTTTTGAAGATCGCATTATCAGCCGCAGACCTGATGTCGTTTGGCCACCTCGAAGCTGCGATTTGACACCGTTGGACTATTATTTGTGGGGTGCCCTCAAAGATAAGTGCTACGCCAACAAACCAGAGATAATTGACGCTTTAAAGGACAATACTCGTGAAGCCATTGGTGAAATACAGCTGCACACAATCGATAATGTGCTTAAAAATTGGACCGATCGTGTAGGCTACTGCATGGCCAGCCGAGGCAGCCATTTGAATAAAATTATTTTTCATTATTAACCGGAAGGATTGTACTTTCAAAAAAAAAAATAAATTTGAAAAAATATCCCGTAATTTTTTTTAGAATTTTCAAAAAAAAAAAAAAGTTATTTGGCAGACCCTTTAAGTTTATCCAGCTCAAATATTTTGCAAATAGCTACCTCGAGTAAATTAAATAAAATCGTTCCAAACGTAAATGAAAGTTCTCAATTTAGATGTGTTTTATTGAAAAAATATCGAGTTCAGTAAATATTTCCAGTTGTTTTAACAAAATTCACAAAATAAAATAGAGTCTTACATGACCCCATCGGTCTAAAGTAAAACATTAAGCCATATTTTTTCATGCAATCCCAATTTTTTTACATTGCCATCTTTATTGTAAAGAAAACTAATGTTTCAATATCAATCTGTTATATTTAAATATTAGTTTTCTAAATTTGGAATTAAATTGCATTGAACACATAAATTGATTTTAATATTTTATTAAAAATACGTCTGGGTACCATCGCAGACAACAGCTGAAAAAATCCGTAAAAGTTTTACTTGAAACCGATGGTGTTAAATATGACTCCACTAAATGGGCTAAAAGGTCTTCCCAAATTTTTTCAAACCTAAGTTTTTTCTTAATTTGATGACAGAGAACCGAATCCAAATAAATTTTTCTATATCTCTAAAGGTCTAGGCTTCGGACTAAAGGGGTTAAGTTACTTAAGAGAAATGAGAAACGATATACCGTTTCCTCACAAATTATACGATTTATATTGTTTTCAAAAAAACCTCTAAAATATTCAATTCGTGCTCAAAAAATAGGCACAAAGTTGTTTCTGCTTAAATTATTTTATTGTATTTTTTTTTTTTTAATTTCCATTTTCAATACTCTTTCATGTGACACATAATATATCTGCAAAAATTGCTTCTTCTTGACACATCTTAATATATGGAAGACAAGCATGCTGCTCGCCCATAGTATCGTTCAAACTGTAATTATTTTTTACAGTACTTTTACAACATACACTGCCCTGATGTTCACCCTGAAAGTATGCCCAGAAAATTCATTTGATACTTATCAGTGATAAAAGAGGGTTGTTGCAATAGTACGTTTTTGATCTAACTACTTCTTTTTTTTATCCTATGATATATAAGTTATGACGAATTTAATGAAATTCTTTTGATGGATTGTTCTCTATAAAAAATCTTTTGCTGGGAAAAATTTCATCGGACCTGTATGGTCCCAAGGATTTTTTTTAACCAGAATTTCATATAGAATCTGAAACTGCATGTTACCAGCATGGAAAGAAAATTACTTCTCTCTAATATATATATAAAAAGCAAAATACTGTCTTATGGTGTTCAGCACCGATTGCTGAAATTTTGGCAGTCGATTTTTTCAGGAAGGAGTTGGTTTCAGGAAAAAAAATGATATATTAATTATTTAATATTATGTTACACCCCCTTTTACCGCCCCCAAATCAATAAAAATGCTATATTTCAGAAAGTTTGGGTCGTATAAGATTTGGTAATTTAGTTTGTATGGTTAAGAGTTGGCAGCTGTACTAAAACTGGGCTTGGTAGCACTTAAGCTACGCCCACTTTTTGAGAAATCATCAAAATAAACTACTGGGCCGATTGTGCTAAAATTTTGGCTTAGTTTGTATTATAACTGTCAGCAACTGTACTAAAAATTGGTTTGCACGCCCTCTTTTACCGCCCACAAACCAATGAAAATGCTTTATTTCAGACGGTCTGGGTCGTATAATACTAAAAATTCCTAATTTAGTTCATATAGTTACTTTTGCAACTACACTAAGAATGAAGAAAATATAAAGTTTCTCTTTCGATTAGCATGAAAATTCATATATAGCAGGTGGTCAGTAACAGGACAACGTCGGCCTAGGAATACTAGTCTTTTATAAAGTTTACAGCAATTGATTGCAAGGATTACTTATATAATATTTGAGCTTAGATCAATTATGATTGCTGCACCCTTAATCTAAGATTGGCTAATATTTTCGCAATCCTTACATTAAAAATTTGTAAATTGGAATTAATATACAGATACGGTAATGCGTATATTTATTAAATTTAGCATATAAGGCTGTTTATTAAAATTATCAACTTAAAGTTTATTTAGTTTAAATACTTTCTGCTTCATTCTAAAGGGTTTGAAATTTTCAAATAGTAATCGTATAGGAATCTCTTTGGATTTTATAATTTCTCACTGAGTTCTTCTATTCTTAACCAAATGTTAATTGAATTTACACTTCATCAACTAAAGCAACTGAACAAAAAATTAAAAATATTTAAACAAGTTTAAAAACCCAAGAACATACTGCCAATATAAAGTCCTGTTCATTTCCAACGCTTTGACAACCAGCAAGCCTAGCAACTGAAGTTAATCAACAAAAAAAAAAAATCAAAAACCTTAAGAAATTGAAAATTGCTTAACAGCATTTTCTTTGAAAACATGCACACACACACACACTGCGTCACGCATGCTTACACAGATGCACTATGTAAAACATAGAAAGGAGATAAAAATAAAGAAACATACTCAAAACTGCAAACAAACCTTTTCGATTGACAACACAAGACTGTTGGTGCTTTTAATCATTGATGTGCGTGCTCATGAAAGTGTATATTTGAGTAAGATTTTCAGATGCTGAAGAGAAAGCAAGCCTTTGTTTGTTTGTTTTTGTCAATTTTCTTTTGTTACTTGAGAAACGTGCGTAAAAGCGACAATTTTAAACTTAGCTGTACATCGTTTAGATATGAAAAAAATTTGTTTGTTCCTTCTATGCTATATTATAAAACCAACGACATGCATGGAATGTGCTTTTTTCAAATTGTTTTCTCTTTCCGCTTATTTTCCGTTAGACTGAGGCTAAAAAACAAGATTTGCCAAAGCCCATTGGGCTTTAATATCCAAAAATGGCTTAAAAATAATGGTATATGGCTGAATTAGTCTATAACACTTATTATAATAATTAAACTACAACCATCGATACAAATTGTAAAACGCCGATGGAAAAAAGCTGCATTTCCGACTACCACCTCACGACAGCAAACCCAAATGCGTACGTCTCGGTCTCATTAAAATTACCCACCACATCTCATGTTCGGTGAGCCACCTCCCGTCTGCCAGCATTGTAATGTTCCAACCACCATCGGACACATCTTAAACGAATGCAATAAACTTTTCAACATCAGGAAGTCTATTTTTGGTTACAATAAAACTATAGATTTTTTAACATTCATCAATTTGGAAAACATTCAAAATATCGCAAAATACCTAAAAAAAGGCAATCTCTTATACTTAATTTTACATCCTGCTTTATATCATATAGCATTTAAATCTTTGAATTATTGAATTAGATTAATTACATTCCTCCAACTGGAACGCCAATTCATGCGATACCACATCGATATACTGGGAGTAAGCGAAGTTCGATGACTCGGTAATGGAACATACAACTCTCCAATAGGCCCCACTGTATTCCTCTATTCGGGAAAGGACGCAGGTTCCAATCGTGAATCTGGTGTTGGATTCCTGTTAACACCAGAAGCACATAGAAGTCTGATGTCATGGTCACCTATATCAGACAGGTTAATTACTGCGAGATTCCGACCTAAATGCCAAAGTTGGGCAGAACAACGATCAGCTGAGACATGTTATGGGCAAACATGGCGTCGGTAACCAAAATGACAAGGGCGAAAGATTTGTAGAATTTTGCAATACTAATCACCTTGTCATAGGTGGAACCATGTTTCAGCATAAACTCTGCCACAAGGTTAGCTGGGTCTCCCCCGGTGGAAGAGCAGAAAACCAAATCGACCACTTTGCCATTACGCGTCGGTTTAGAAGCTGCCTTTTAGACGTTAGAAACAGGAGAGGCGCCGACATCGGAAATGTTCATGATCACCATCTAATGATAGCAAGCATGCGCCTTCGCACCGCAGCAGTACAACATTGCTTGAGCTCCAATCGAAGAGCGCCCGCGTATTTTACCGACAGGCTGAAAAACCCCCAAGCTGCAGCCAACTTCCGAGAACTGCTAGAGCAGCGTACATTAGGGTGGGCCACTCTTGTATGGGAGAAAAAAAATTATTAAGTTTTTAGTTCTAATAGCGATAGAAACTTGCCAAATGGTTACATGAACTGAAATACAAATTTTCATAGCATTTAAAAATTATCTTCTGCCTCCGGATTGACCTTGAACTTTTTGAAAATTTAAAAAATATATGTTTTTTGAAAAATTAATAAACTTTTTCTGTGTATTCCTTTTACCAATATAAATAAAGAAACACAATATTTGTAAATTATATTTGTTTAATTTTGATATTTTTAAGAAAAATAATACATATTTTACAAGAAAAAGGGTTTTAAATTTACACAAAAATCTTGTTTGCTATCAATTTCAGGCATAAGTTTCCGAGACTTAATTTGCGCTTTTATAAAGCCTTCTCATTCTGGTTTTGTGGCCAAGGTTACTGCTGCTTCAGTTACTGTCTTAATTGCCCTCTCGACTGACTGCGTGTGAAAAGGTAATCGCAAAAAACTAAGTTCATCTTCTTTCTCCTTGGGCTATGAAGGACTCAAACTCAGCATTTGACACACTTTTTAATATTGGAGTCTAAGATTTCTATTAATTCTTTTTTGATTTAATTTCGTTGTAGCCACATCTAGGTTTCCTATTATCATTGCTCGGTCAGTCCTTTGATCTGTGAGAAAACTTTTCTCTTGAAGAGGCACCTTTCTTTCTTTAGGGCAAGCACATTTTTTAAAATCTAAACACTTACAAGATGAAATATCAAATACGGATTTGCTCAATGCGAGAAAGTTTTATAACTTCATTTCCGGTATTTTGGGAAAAGATTTCAACAAATTTTTAAATTTTATGTGATAAGCTTTGAGAATTTGTTGCATTCGAATGTGTGAAACTGTCCGTAATGATGTTTTTTCCAAATAGTTTTAGTTTTCAGCATTACAATATCAGCTACTTCTTGAAAAGTCCACTCGTAACATTTTATTACATCTTTATAGGCTGCCAACATATTTAAAGGGTCCGCCATTTAACGTTTTTTTCAACTAGTGCTTATTTCGTGAATGGTAACACTTAGCTCATGTCTGATTTGACAGATAATTAGTTTTATCTTTCCGCTGAGTGAATATGGGAAATATTGCGACATTACTTTGAAAAACATTTGCGACATTTGCCAAAAAAATTATCTTTTCAGATGAAGCTCATTTCGATCTTGGCGGGTATGTAAACAAGCAAAATTGTCGCATTTGGGGCACAAAAAACCTGCACGCATATATTGAAAAGCCGCTGCACCCAAAACGAGTCACTGTTTGGTGCGGATTTTGGTCCAGAGGCATAATTGGGCCATTTTTCTTCGAAAAGGAGCAAGGAGTGGCCGTTACAGTCAATGGCGATCGTTATCGGGCCATGTTGAACGAATTTTTGTTCACAAAAATTGAAGAGGAGGATATTGGCAACATTTGGTTTCAACAGGACGGCGCTACGTGCCACACAGCTGAAGCTACACTCGATGTTTTGCGCCCTGTTTTTGAAGATTGCATTATCAGCCGCAGAGCTGATGTCGTTTGGCCACCTCGGAGCTGCGATTTGACACCGTTGGACTATTGTTTGTGGGGTGCCCTCAAAGATAAGTGTTACGCCGACAAGCCAGAGACAATTGACGCTTTAAAGGACAATATTCGTGAAGCCATTCGTGAAATACAGCTGCACACAATCGATAATGCGCTTAAAAATTGGACCGATCGTGTAGGCTACTGCATGGCCAGCCGAGGCAGCCATTTGAATGAAATTATTTTTCATTATTAACCCGAAGAATTGTACTTTCAAATAAAAAAATAAATTTGAGAAAATATCCAGTAGTTTTTTTTTTATAGAATTTAAAAAAAAGTTATTTGGCGGACCCTTTACCTTTATATCACATGTATCACCAAATATTGGACATCAACAAGCTTTTTGAGTACGATCCATTGCAAACGCTAGTATAAACACAAAATTTTTACAAATTACTAAAAATTAGCACGCGTTCTTTTACTAATAAGATGTTTATTGTTTGAAACTCTTGCACTATTTAAATTCATATAAATTTTTTTTTCTTGAAATAATTTTCTATTTTCGAAGCAAAGTAACCTAGATTCAAATTCAAATTATTTGATTACAATATTTGAAAATATTTTTGTAAATTATGTGGATTTTTGTCAAAGCGTTGCATAAGCGTTATTTTATGGAACCTTTTAGATGGTTTTAAATATTTTTAGCACAAATATTTAAATTTAATGGATATAAAATGGATTTTCTATAATCTAACAAGGGTACTGGATAATTTAAACCATTTCTTTTATATTATTATTTAAGGCGGTTTTTTTATACACGCTGTCTTAAACTGTCTTTGGAGAAAAACCATTTTAGTTTTTGGAACTTTGATGCTAATCCGGAGGCAGATGCTCTTGACCAATTGTAATAATATTTTACACACGTAATATCAGTCCTAAAAGGCAACAAAAAATTGCTATTAGAACATGTAATTTAAAAAATAATTTTTTTGACCCTGCCTAGCGTACATCCGGCCTTGCCATGACCCCAGAACACACTACAACACAGTACTGGGAAGAAATAAAGGCGTGTACCGCACAGCAGGAGATGAAGCTGTCGGCAGGCCAGCACGCGGGTTCCGCCCTTGGATGTCCGAAGACACCTGGACCCTGATTTCAGAGCGTGCGAAACTCAAGGTCAGCATAAACGCAACTACTTCCCTAGAGCGGCGAAAAGAGCTTCAGACCCAGTACCGCATGAAGCAAAAAGACACGAAAAGAAGTAAGTGTAAGACGCGACAAACGAAACCGTATAGTAGACTTAGCCCACCAAGCAGAAGAGGCCGCCTATCGCGGTGACAGCAGCGCCGTTTACAAGATAAGCAAGCAGCTGATCGATAAAAACCTCAAAATCGAACACCCTGTGAAGGATGAAAGTGGCCGAATTTTGCACTCGGAGGACGAGCAGCTGGCACGATGGAAGGGTCATTTTTCGTCAGTTTTAAATCACATTATAGCTGACGGCGCCCCGAACTTCGCGGCCGGCCTGCCCAATATAGCCACCAATATGCGAATAAACTCAGATCCACCTAGCGTAGGCGAGCTTTGCGACGCAATTAAGTCGCTTCCGAACAACAAGACAGCAGGGAGCGACGGTATACCAGCGGAATTCTACAAAGTTCATCCAAGACTTGCCGCTGAGCCTTTATGTCCACTTATCCGTATCGCCTGGCAAAATGAAAGTTTTCCAGATGAGTGGTCCAACGGCATAATTATCAAGATTCCGAAGAAAGGCGATTTAAGGGAATGTGATAATTGGCGTGGTATCTGTGTGCTGCCTGCGGTTTCAAAAATTGTAGCGAAAGTAGTTTTAGAGCGATTGAAAGATCACCTATACTCAACGATCGACGCGGCGCAAGCAGGTTTCCGTGCTGGTTCTTCCTGCACGGACCATATCAACACAGTGCGTATCATCATTGAGCAATGCGCGGAATATAGATCCGATTTGCACATGATGTTTATTGATTTCGAGAAGGCGTTCGACAGTGTTCACAGGGCTTATGGGTTGCCCACCGACGGAGGGGTGTACCGGAGAAGATAATCGCTATAATCAAATCAACTTACGAAGTTGCAAGGTGTCGAGTCTTACACAAGGGAAAACTATCTGATCCCTTTGAAGTTCACAGCGGTGTCCGTCAGGGCTGCATTTTGTCTCGAGTTTTGTTCCTTCTTGTGATTGGAGACGTTTTAAATGCTGCTTTACACCAAATGCCAAACAGCGGTTTGAGGTGGACTATGACGAGTTTTTTGCAACACATCGACTATGCTGACGACATTTGTCTTCTTGCAAATCGACTCACCGATTTAACACGTATGGCGGACAATTTACATGCAGAGGCGATGTCTGCCGGCCTTAAAATTAACTTCAGAAAAACCAAAGTTTTAAGCCTGGCAGAAAGTAACAGCGCTCCAGTTGAAATATCTGGTCATCCCATCGAGTCGGTTGATAGTTTTACATACCTGGGAAGTGAAGTACCCGCCGGAGGTGGAACCGAGGAGGACATTGCGTGCCGAATTAGAAAAGCCAGAGCGATATTTGGTATGTTAAATGATATACGGCGAAACAACAACCTGAGCACCAGCCTAAAAGTTCGACTATTTAAATCGAACGTTCTATCTGTGCTTCTGTACGGCTGCTGTACTTGGAAAATAACCCAAGTAATCACCAAGCGATTGCAAGTCTTCGTAAATCGTTGTCTGCGAATTGTTCTCAGAATTTTTTGGCCCAACACAATAACAAATGAAGAACTGCTCCGCAGCATAAACATGGAGCCCTTATACAGCTTGGTTAGAAGACAAAAGTGGAAGTGGATAGGCCACACTCTCCGCAAAGACAACAACAGCATCGCAAAGAAGGAAATGGAATGGAACCCCCTCGACGCGAGGGGCAGACCACCCGGCAGACCACGAGAAACATGGCGAAGAACGGTAGAACGCGAAGCTAGTCAATTTGGCAAAAATTGGAGGAAGCTGAAAGCGACTGCCAGTAACCGAACACGATGGCGCGTAGGCGTAGTTGAATCCCTATGTCCCGCTAGGGATTAAAGGAGATTAAGAAGAAGAAGATTTATATTTTACTCTTTAATTATCTTCCAAGCCGAAAACCCTGGCAGCTAGCGCTCTTGTTTTCGTATAGTTACAATAATTAATTATTGTAAATAAAAAAATAAAAAATAAATTGGCCATTTCAGCACTAGAAAGGACTTTGACCAAACTTTTATTGATCAATTGTGTTGTGCGTGTTATAAAATGTTTGAACACAAATGATCGCGAACTGGATTTACGATTTTTATGCCGACTCCGAACCGCTTATGTTCTCAAGAAGCCGTACATGGCAGTTTTTACTCTCTGAGATTTGCCATTGTCTGTCAAATTAATTCAATTGAAACAACATTCTTTCTGAGCTGGAATTGAACCCTTGCTACCGCGGTTCTTTAGCTTAGGGGCCAAGCACTCTACCTACTAGGCTACTAATTATTGTAATTACTATAACAAAAAAAAATAATAAAACTGTTTTACGCTACTAAATTATGTGTACATTTGAATAGACCAGACAAATATTTTTTTTAGCAACTTTAATATTGGAGTGATCTTTCGTTAGAACGATCAATGTCATTATTTTGAAATAAGTTTGCTAACAACCATCGCAAACTATTAGAGAGATATATTTCTAGACAATTACTATCATGTCGAATTATGAAATTGAGTTAATTACTTAGTATTTTTAATATTTTAAGTATATAAAAAATATTGATTCTTACTGAATACAATGTGAACATAAAAATTTTTACATTTAGTACCTACTTAAAATCAATATTTTAAAGTAAATATTTATTGTTTTGGAATTTATTCGGGATGAAGGTAACGTTTTTAGTTAAAAAAAAAATTTATTTTTTTATTATTAATTTTAATTGAATCTTATATTTTGAACTCCTCCGGAGTTAATCATCAGGGACAATATTAAACATTAAATATATACTTAAACACTACAAAATGTTGGTAGACATCCCAGGGAAACAAAAGAAATGTATATTGCCTTTAATTATATCGCAGCACCCGCGATTTCGTCGTTTCGTTGTCTGATGAACTCCGGCGATTGATCTGAAATCAATAATAAAAAACAAAGCAATACAAAGTAATACAAATAAAATATAGGTTTTTTTTTAATTAGAAAGTGACCTTGAGACCGAAAAAAACCAAAATAATACATTTATAGTTCGAAGAAATAATTCAGTCTTAATAAATATTTTTCTATTTATTCGCAAGACTTATGTTTCTTCTAACAACCGTCCATTGCACTATCCCACAGAGCATTAACTATGCCAATGCAATTAAAGCGTTTGTAATAATAAAAATAATAATAATTACCACAGAAGAAATAATTGCGGAAATATCTTTGGAATTTGAAAGAGTTATCATGTTTAATTGAAAATAAATACAAGTCAATTTTACTCATATGTAGAGTTCGGTGAGGTGATTTCACCTGTGAAATATATACAGTGCACTTATATATAACCAAGTGTCATACTGTCATGTGTTTGCCGCTGTCATTGCCGCTCAGTTTTTCATAATATAGTGAAGCGTTCAGACGTACATTGTATTGCTCTTCCAAAACAATGGTAAAAATATTTTCCCAAAAGGTTTTTATCGATTGAATTTATCGTTTTTTATGCACTCAAAAAATTTATTAGTAAAATTTGTACAATGATGTTAGTAAACAAAATATTCGTACATTCTACAAATATTCGTATAATATATTTTTATTGTGTTATCTTAACGAATTCATTCCTAAAATTTTTCTTATACCTGATGTAGTATCAACAAATATATTTGTTTTATATACAAACGATATTCGTAAACAAAAATAAATCAATTCGTATTAGTGCATTGTAAGAATGATTTTGTACATTTATATAATAATATTCGTAAATTTCTCGTACGAATAACTTCGTAATTTCTTTCATTACTTTCGTCGTATTTACTAATGCTTTCGTATTATTTACGAATGAAAAATAATATTAGTAGAAACAATTCATTCGTAGGCTGACCGTACGAACTATTAGTAGAGTCTAAAAAATTGAAAACCGAAATTCGGTTCGACAAAGCTCAGCTTTGTTGATCGAACATCTAAAGAACATAAGGAACTGTATGATTGTAAAATGACTGCAGCCTACTGGTAGAGTGCGTGGCCCGTAAATTAAAGAGCCGAGGTTCAAACTCCAGCTCAGACAGAATGTTTTTTTTAGAAGACGAATAAAATATTCGTAATATGTACTAATAAACGTCGATTCTACGAATCCTATTCGTGGCTGAAAACTGCGAATAAAATTCGTAGAATGGTCGCACACTCACAAAAATAATTTGTTGGCGTTAGGTTACAGGTAATAAATTTTAACTGGGGTACTCATAAAGTAATTGTTTCAATTAAAACTCTATTTATTTAGCTGTAATTAAATAAGCATAATCGACTTTCGGTTGACGTTAATGCTTATTTCATTATTGTAACTTCATGCCTAAATAACAATTCGGTTAAAATTCAGTATTTATGCTTTAGTTGCAAGAACTGAATGGAATTTGTCATTTCAACTTACTTTCCGTCTAAGAAATCTCAGTTTATCCAAAACAACTGACAAATACAATTAAAGATTTACGGATAAAAGGAGTAGTTGAAACATCCGCATTGTTTATTCTGTCAATATTATTGTTCTTACGTTACCACCGAATTTCAACAATGTTTCAATATTCAGTTGCAACGCCAACAAAGTCAATTGCAACAGACGAAGAGTCAATAAAAATAGCTTACATGTGGTCACCTTAACCACAACCGTCGCTATTTCACGCTCGCTGTGTTGCTCGTTCCTCCTTTTTTCAATATTCGGTCGATTTCTCGTCGGTTTTCTCGCTGCAAGTTGTTTAAGTGTTTTAAGGTAAAGAAATTAATTCAAAAATATATTTTGTCGAATATTTAATTAATTAAATTATATTAATTAAATTAATTTATTCGTAAATAACTGCAAATGTGCAATAAGAAACAACAGCGCAATCCTTATTTCCATCGTTTGTTTTTTACACTCGCTTTTGTTAATGATTGGGTCGGTATTCTCGCTGCAAGTGTTCAAAGTGAAGAAATAAATTCAAAATATATTTTTATTCAATATTTCTGTGGTCACAAGGAATCATGACTAAACTCAAAATATCGTAAAAAAGGGATATGGAATTTATTTTATTGCCAATTTTTGGAAGTATGCAGATATCCATTTTTTGCCTAGAATTGTTCATCACTTATGTCTGCACATATTTTGTTTGTAACTGTCCATATAATTCAAAAAAAAAGGTCGTAGTTCGAGCAATTATAATATCGTTTTTTACGATACTTTGAGTTTAGTCGTTGTTCCTTGTGACCACAGATTTAATGAATATAACTTGTGCAGTTTATAAAAATCTAATTTATTTCTTCTTAAAAATATGCAAATTAGCAAAATTAGAAACAACAAAGCATGCTTATTTTCATCGTTTGGTTTTCACACTTGCTAGGTTCATTTAACCGAGTTCTGTTAAACGCGATAAACAGTTCGTTGTGCACAACCGAATTGCTCAAAAACTTGTCTGCAGTTCCGTTCTCGCAAAGGAATGACGCTTTTAGCTCAATTGGGAAATTGGTGATTGTGGTACTTGCATTTACAAAATTGCCTACAATCGAAAAAGTTAGTAGGGCAATTATTAGGTTGCGGCAATGGATGTAGGGCAATTATTCGGTTCTGTGAGTGCAGTTATTAGTAGTATTTACTACTCTACACAAATTCGAGTTAAGTATATCAGTCGTATTGGTTCAATATTGTTCTTCAAAAATATAAAGTGTTTTCGAAATGGCCGTAGTGGGGTGAAGCGTTTCCCCCCAAAAACTCTTTTTTAATGCATATTTAGTGTTTTTGTGTGTGTTTAATCCGTTTTTATTGGTTTTTTGGCATTTTTATTGTTTTTTTTTTATAAATGCCACGAAAATACGTGATTAAATTAATTTTGAAGGTCCCTGACGCAACAAACCTATTTAATGCCACCAAAATTGGGTTTGATCGACAAACAAGCAGAGTGAAGAGCTGCAGCTGCCTGCGGTATCGTTCAAACTACACTTCACCGTGATATGGAAGAAGTGAAGAAGCATTTTCCAACCTTTGGTGTTACTGAGGACGATTGTCTGACCTTTGTCGAAAGAAATATTGGTTTTGATGGAAAGTATCAGTTTTGTTTACGTTGTACAAGCACATTGTATTTTTCAACCAAAACTAATGGTGTGTTTTTTCTCCATATAGCTGTTCTAGGCAATTCAAGAGAATGAATTGGTGCGCAACATAATTTAATGTGCTAAGTTGAATTACGGCCTAAGCATCAATAACATTCGTTTCTTGACCTACAATTTCGCTGTTAAATTTGGTCTTAAGTTTCCTGCTGGTTGGGCAAAACAAAAGATGGCAACCAAAGACTTCAAGAGCGCGTTCACGCAAAAGTGAATGGAATGGTGTCAGTCGCATGTTGGCCGTGTGCTCGAAATACACCATATGCCGGGCCTTGCTGATAGGGCCATGATGCAGGCCATGACTCAACGAAATATTAGATCTGGTTTCGAAGCTACTGGCATATTTCCTCTGAACTTGAACATTTTCAGCGTTGACGACTTTCTTACGGCAAATATTAGCGGCGAAAGTCTAATGGCCGAAGATCCACCAACAGCTGAAGATGTGCCAAATATGCATTTCGTTCTGTATAATACGGACGTTGGCTCGAACAAGAAGGTGTCTTCATCAGAAGGTGATAGTATATGCGGCCTATCAGATCAGGATTCTACATCCGCCTCTGCTTCCATATTTTCTCTTCGTTCAACTTTGGTTGATATTGTCCCGATCAAATTTGCTTCAGCAAAGCCGAAGTCAAATCGTGGCAGAAAGGCGATGAAGTCAGTCATTCTAACTTCCCTCAAAAACGTTTGGAACTTCTTGAAGCAGCAAAGAAAAGTAAGAGAAAAGCACATCACAAAAACTTATATGCAAAAAAGCCAAGAAGCCACGTCTTCGTCAGGAACCCTCTTCCGAAGAAGAAGACCGAAACTTATGCTTGTTGTGTTCAGCACATCACAAAAACTTATATGCAAAAAAGCCAAGAAGCCACGTCTTCGTCAGGAACCCTCTTCCGAAGAAGAAGACCGAAACTTATGCTTGTTGTGTTCAGAATGGATGCCAAAAAAATAGAATTCGAACAATCCAATTCATTGCAAGAAATGCGACCGGCCATATCACTTGAAATGCGTCGACATCAGCAACCGTGGCTACTACATCTGTCAAAACTGCGACTCTGATCTCGATATTAGCGATGAATAACTAATTTTCAGTCGTTTTTTTCACTAACTTTTCATTAAATTTTTCTCATTCATTTTTTAGCCGCAAAAAAAAGAATTTTTTATTGGATTCGATGACTTTTATTCAGTAATTTAATTTCTTGCTGACTTAGGAGCCTGCCCGAGGCCATTAAACCGATATATGTTCATGTTTATATATGAAAACGGAAAGATTCTTTTCGTGAAACGCTTCACTTCACCATTTTTCAAAAATCGGGAAACGGACATTTTTTAAGTATCCCCATATTTTATTGCCTAAATCAAAAATGTTCAAATTCGAGCAAATAGAAATTAAGAAAAATGTCAATTTTTGCAATTTAAGCTAAAAACTTTTAAAAATTATAATTTTTAGGGCTGCTGTGAGACTCCAAAAAAAGCAAACGCTTCACCCCACCGCACTCTATGTATTTTCGACGAAATATAAACTTTTTTACGTGCAATTATCTATATTTTAATGGTCACTTTTGTTTTTTTTTTATTGTCACGCAAATACGTTGAAAAGTTTAAATAGTAAGTTCGCACCGAGTTGGATTGGATTTCAGGAATGGTTCGCAATGAAACGGTACGTGTAAGTTGTGGTCGATTACCGAATTCAGAGGCTGTGGGTCCTATGATTCCTTGGGCAGACCTTGGCAGGCACAGTCTATAAACGATGACTGAATCGGGCACTCGTTAGTTTATTGTGTCCGAATAAAGTCGCTTGTTTTTGAATAATTTATTAACATAGTACAGACTTACTACGGTACTATTTCAGATGACTTTCGAGGTACTTATTGTGTACGTTTCAGTTACAAAACAGCTATTTTATTGAAACAATATATGAATTTTTTTTCGGGTCCTGTTCGCTGAAGCTCGTTAGCATTCGGCTTGATATCAATGTGCGATTCACTTTTTTTATAAATTTTGCAGTTTTTCGTTACAACTCGTAGCTTTTAAAAATAAAATTGAGTCCGATACTCGGGAATTTAGAGCCTGAGTAGTTTGGTACGAACTCAAATTGTTTCTCGGGTATGTAATAAAGGGTGATCCAATACGAGGTCCCTTTTTCAACTGGGTTGTTTTGACAGCTGTAATGTGTCAAATTGCTTGTCCATATGACGTTTGTGTTGAGTATTTAATACGACTCAATCATGAATAGACTTACTCCTGAACAACATTTATTAATTGTGGAAACTTACTACCAAAATCAGTCATCAGTTAGAGAATGTATAGAGTTCTTCAACATCATTTTGGTCGTTATGAGCGTCGAAACCATGAAACCATCACCAAATTTCGAACCAATTTTACACCATTGGACATTCATCAGTACACCAGAGCAAGCCAGAGCCCGTACTTTTGAGAATATTGCTGCAGTAGCAGAGAGTTTTCCTGAAAACCGTGAACAATCGATTTGTCGCCGATCTCGAATTTTGTCGAAATTTGAAAGTTGTACCTACAGAATGGACCATTTAAGAGCTAGTCGTGGGCAACATTTGAATGAAATAATTTTTAAACATTGAGTTGTAGGAACCGAACTATCATTCCAAATAAAGATTTGCATCAATAAATGGATTTTTATGTATTTTTTTTTTAGAAAACAAAGTAAAAAGCTCTTATTGGATCACCCTTTAGGATTGTTGCAACTAACTACTTTTATAGTTAGCTCGACTACATTTCGGAAATTTGACTATTTCGAAATAAAAAAGTCAAAAATCTGTCTCAATAAACGTAGACAGTTTAAGAAGTTTAGTGACATTTTTATAAATAATCCATGGAATGATATTTGATGATCAAAGAATGAAAGTGTGTGTGGTGGCTGAGGCTGTAGGCATCTAAGCTGACCGGGTATATGGCGACAGGTTTTTGGGATGCATGCGGAGTTATTTACATCGATTACCTTGAAGAGGGAAAAACGATTAAGGGCGAATACTATTCACAGATGTTGAAGAAATTTAACATTAATTTGAAGCAAAAACAACCCCATTTGGCGAAGAAAAAAGTGCACCGGCGCAAACGTCTGTCATACCAAAATTTATAAATTTTAATGTGAACTGCTACCACATTCATCATATTCTTTTCCTTTTTCCCCCTGCGCCTGTTTTTGATTTCCAAACCTGAAAAAAACGGATCGACGGTAAAAGATTTGGGTGGAATGAAGAGGTCATTGAAGACCTTGATAAAACCTATTATTTAGAAATCACAATAAAATTGGGAAATCGCTTGATTATTTTCATAGTCACTGACTTATCAAATTGTCCCCAATATAATAAAGATTATAAGCCTTAAATATATGAATATAATTGCGTCCATAAATTTTTATATGTACTCTCTTAGTCGTGATTTTTGGTCAACAAATATGTTTATGGTATCTACCATACATAAGACCATAATACTTCACGGCAACAAAAAAGTGCACCGTACACCATCGAATCCGAAGCATTTTTGATAGGCTATTTTGAAAAAAAAATTGTTTGGCCGTGCTTTGGGTGCTCACTTTTTTATGATATATCGATGTTTTTGTCTCCATGTGACCGGTTCTTATTCCCCAAAAGTCATTGATCTCAAGTACCCCGTTAAGTACTTGTAAATTAGAGAGTAAATTAAAGCTCGCAAAAAGACATTAAGGAAGTATTTAGATTGTTCCAGTGGAACTATTTTACAACATGAGGAACTTGAAAAAACTCAGGAATGTTATTTTGTGGGAGTAAATTGGCATATAGGTAGGTGGTGAATATATCTGTAAGAAATGTGTAGGGTGAAAAAAATAGCACCATCTAGTTCATTTGAATTTATAAAATCAATCTCTCTCTGGGTCAATTGGGAAGATATATGAACTATTCTTGATAATTTTAATTTTTTATATGGGGTCCTCGAGAAGGGTAGAAAACAGGGAATATGTGTGTTCGAACAAAATATTGGAGATGAAGAATATTTAATAATATGAATCATTTGGCCCCTGTCAGGGTAAATTTGGTAGAAATAAAAAATATTTCTGATATTTGTCTTAATTTCGAGGTGAGAGTGTGTTTCTGGGAGGGTAAACATAATAAGACCAGGTGATGTATTTAATAGCTCTAAAAGTTACGTCAAATAAAAATTTATTGCATAAAGCATCTGCAAAAACACAAACTCTTGTTGACAACCGTATTTAAGGGGGAATGACTTCCACTTGTACGTTGTATGCAATAATTAGACAATTTCAAGAATAGTGTTATTGGAATCACTTCTTTTATCAATACAGTGATTTTTTTCACAAAACCATGTTACTGATCAAGTCAAGACATGCAGAAATAGTTCTAACAGAAACTATAACATAATTTCAAAAGCCAAAATAACAATTTAAAAAATATTATTAATTACAACAACTATCATTGTTACAAACACAAAGCAATTGCACTTAAGCTAAGTCGCGACACAAAATAAACTAAAAAATTTTACAATTAACAATTTTAAGTACTAAAAGCTAAACGAGCAACGAGGGTGCAATAAAAACATTCAATTTATTTAATTTATAGTAGGATATTAATGTTATTGTTTTTGTTGTAGTTACTGTTATTGCCTTGCGTTGCTTTGTTTGCAATGAAAATTCGCGAAATATCTATAAAATTTGAGCAAATAAGGTTAAATAGAGTCATGCAGAGCCAGACAGCATTTAAAACCTGTTTCCTTTTTTGCTGGTCTTATGAGCGTAGCTGGTCTTGTAAATGTTATTAGTGAGGTTATGTAATAAGCAATACTTGAAATTTAAAAACCTTTTATGTACAGAATTTAGTCCACAACTATAAAGGCCTTACATTTTATTAGCTTGAAATAAATGCTCTCAAAAGTAGATATATTAACTAGATTTCAAATTCTGTTTAAAACAATTTACAACATCTGCTTTGTCTATTAATAAAAAATAACACAAATCCGGCTATTAAAATATAAACACTCAAAATGTTTCACTAAAAAAAATGCATACAATATAAACACTATAAAAATTCAACAAAAGCTATTTCCTGTTAATTGTCAATAACAAACAATGTGTAAGCAACTTTAACAAAAACAATAACACTATTTTTAAACACACGCAATATTGCATTTATAAAAAAAACATCACTGTTTCAGGCAACAATGGACTCAATATAAATATCTTTTTTTTATTTACATAAATTCTGTACATTAAATGAAATTAGTTTTGTCCAACAATTGTTATGACATTTAACCAGTAAAACTTTAACTAAATAAGTGATTTTTTTTCGCTAGAATTAATATGGAATACATGCCTTCAACAACACAATTGAAAATCATTACAAATTTGCATAATTTTTGCAAAGCCAATAATAACCATACCTTCAACTGAACCACAAGTTTAGGCAGAAAGCGAGAGTTTGCAAACATTTTTGGACTTGGTTAAGTTGTGCCAAAAAATTAAGAGAGCATTAGATATCAATATATCATAAAGTTTGTTCAGCCCATTAACATTCGCTAAATGAATTATCTTTTTAATTAAAATAACACACTTTTTTATCTTAAATGAATTCTGAAGTGAACAATCAATAATATTTTATTGCGTACTTATTAGTATGAGTAAAAAAAATGTCCGAATGTTATATTTGTTTTTTTACCCTTCGATTAGTGACAATTCTGGTGTTGTTAAAAAAGTAACAAGGTCTCTAGGGACCTTCCAAGATCCCTAATTTTCAAATCGTTTATTATACTCCAGAACAAATGCAATATGATGAATCCAATTCTAAAATTTTAAAAAATGCAATAGACTTTGAATTTTTTTTGACCCTCAATATTGTGTTTAAATTTAAAAAAAAAAAATAAAATATTGATGTGGTTGAGGTTATCGGTTAGGCAATTGATGCTCAGCACGAAATGGAAAATATTCGCGAAAAGGAAGGAGCTTTTGAAAAAATGTTCATGGAAGAAAACTCGTTGGCAGAAAGCCTTGATGTAACTATAAGACTTAGGGTGAGTGCCATTCGGAAACTTTTCACTCGGATGATGAATTTTTACAGTCGGAAGGAGAAATTTTGACATCAATGGGGTGAATATGATTGTCAAAAATTCATATAGCCCCAGGGCATGATTAATTAATTTCAAGGTTATTCGTATTTTTGATGTTTTTCCAAATTAGTATGCTTATTTTAAAATGAGAGCAGAATAAAATCATTAGAACAATGTCATAAGAGCTAAAAATTCACACGGTTGCCCAAATATAATACTAATTGGTAATAAAGTGACTACTATTAATTTTATTAAATTATATTAAAGCTTCTTGAGAACATAAGCCATTCTAAGTCGGCATAAAACACGTAGGTCCAGTTCTCGATCATTTGTGATCAAACATTTAATAACAGGTCAAAGTCCTTCCAAGGGCTGAAATGGCCAATTTTTTATATTTATTTATTAATTTTGTTCAAGTACTTTTATTGCTCCGATTTCTTGGTGCATTAATAACTTTTTAAACTATTTTAATTTACTAACTTCAATGAAAATAAAGTTAATAAATTTAAAAGAAATAAAAATACTAAAGTAAATATAATTTTGTTCGTTTATTTATAACAAATTTTTCACAGAAATTACTATTTCATCATCTTATGCAGCCAACGGTTAACTTATTTAGTCTAGTGAAGAGTGCGCTAGACTATCAACTCAGAGCTTCCGGTTCGAATCCGGGTTCGAGCATGGTTTCGAGCATTTTCGCTTTATTTGTTTTTTTACTACATTTAAATATTATTGGAACAAAAAAACCACAACCTAATTGTGAAAACTGTGGAATTACAGAACTAGAACAACTGAGGGATGGAAATGCGTAAAGGGGCTCAAGCATAACACTAGACTCGGTTAAAAGCAATTCAATTTGTCTTTCACGTTTGTTCCGCCTAATCGATAATTCACGTATGGTTTCAATCAATTCTTCCTCCAATAATCTATCCCTTTCCTTTCAGGTAAAAGACCAAACTTTGTTTGTATAAGGCGCATGCCTTGGCTCCTTGATATTTAAAAAAACTACTTCGTAACGCTCTGTCCAAATTGGATTTTTCAACCGCTGAGGGTTCTGCCACGTTATTATGGTTTGCTTCATAAAATTTATACTAGATTATGGCGCAATCTCTTTGCTTGACCCCCAGTAAATACTTTTTAAGATTTGCATCTAAGGATTTTAAGTTGCTAAGGGAAACATTTTTCGCACACCCTGGAAGACGTTTTGAACTTCATGACGCATATATATATTTCCACCGCTCACGGATTTTTGGTTCTAATAGAATAGCAAATTTTCTTATATTTTTGTCAATCCATGTTTTGTGACAAAAAACACACATTACTAATTTTAATTGAAATTATGTAATAAAACAATACAGTAATGCTATTCAATGAATGACTTATATATTCTGAAAGCGTATTGCTATTATCTTACGTTAAGCGCTTTCACGAACTCCCCTGAATAAAAACCGAGTTAATTGCGTGATTGTATTTAAAAAAATTGCTATCACAAAATTATTTGGAACTTTACAGAAACTTTAGATTCATTAAGGGCAAGTGCATTTATAATTTTTTAAATTGTTATGAAAGAAAAAATAAACACTGCTGGTCAAAACATGTCGGCCTTTGTAGTCTAGCGGAGAGTGTGCTAGACTATCAACCCAGAGGTCCCTGGTGCGAATCCGGGTTCGGGCATGGTTCTTTTGACTTTCTTTGTTCTTTCCTACATTTAAGAATTATGGAAAACTAAAAATCCACAACTATATTGTAGAAAATGTGGAATTAAAGGACAGGAACAACTAAAATCTCGAAATGCTTGCCGAGGTTAAGGCATAACACTAGCCTTGGTTAAAAGCAATTCAAATTGTCTTTCACGATTGTTTCGCCCAACCAATTATTCACGTATGGTTTCAATCAATCCCTTTAAATAATCTATCCCTTTCTTTTCAGGTCAAAAGGCAAACCTTGTTTGCATAAGGCGCACGCCTTGGTTCTTTGATCTTTTTTATTATTAAAAAAAAAAAAAAATTGAAACCACGGTCGCATAATACGCATTATACGTAC
Organism: Dichetophora obliterata; assembly: GCA_963920525.1. Taxonomy (NCBI): domain Eukaryota; kingdom Metazoa; phylum Arthropoda; class Insecta; order Diptera; family Sciomyzidae; genus Dichetophora; species Dichetophora obliterata. The sequence continues at coordinate 190,639,440 of OY986436.1, forward strand.
TGTATGCATAATGCTACTAGCTCATGTTATCAAAAAATAAGTATATTTGCTACTTAGAACACTGAGAAGTAAGTATAATTTTTAAAAATAAGTATAAGTAAATATATGACCTTAGAAAAAAAATCACTCACTAAGAAAGTGTGAGTGTGTTGCAACTTGAAAGGAAGCTTGAACAAAAACTTGAACGTGTAACTACAGAGTTAGAAGAAAGTGAGCTAAGGCAAAAAACAAATTATAAAGAAATACTAGTGGTATTCAATAAGCGCCGTATTGTTGATGTAAAGAGTGTATGTTCGGCAAGTTTACAGCAGCGTATTTTGCAAGAACAAAATTGTAAAGGATTAAAAAGATCTGGTAGGGTCACCCATGCCATACAGGCCATTGTGGAGCAATGACTAAGAGCTATTCATTCATACCTATCCCCTCCCCCTTACTTACCATACCCCTCCTACTCATCCTACCCATGCTCCTTCTCCTACCCCTCTCCCAGCCCCTCCCATGGGCCGAATCAAGGTGTCATGCGACCCGTGCCGAGGGTTTACTAGGCTGGAGGCCCATCAAAAATAGTCCAGTCTTAAACGGAGCGTATCGGATACCTGGCGACCTCCGATACTATTTAGCCTTGCCCGCACACAGGGACCTCTGTGGGGGCCGACTGTCCATTGTCCCATACTCGTGGGAACTACATGGAAGTCAACAAAATAAATAAAAAACCAAGTGAGCCCGGTACTCCAAAAAAACCGGAAGGGAGCTCAGCTTCCGTCGCCGCCAAAATGGTGGCTCAAGCCAAGGCGTCAAGCTACGGCACAAATAAGGTGGAGTCTGAACCGCCAATAAAACAGACAAGCACACCGAGAGCTAGGAAATCGGTCAATAAGGCAGCTTCTGGAGCAGTGTGCGATGGTCCGAGCACTTCGGCACAAGCCAAGGCCAGAACTAGTTCAGGCAGTGGCTCGTCGGGTGTGAAGGCACAAACTGCACACGGTCACAGACTGGCAGCTGATCAGTTTCCAGGTTCAACCGGTAAACACAAACGGGTTCGCCCATCAAAACAGGCCTGGTACGATAAATGTGCCAAAGCAAAAATGCTGAAGGGCCAGGCAGAGAAAGCAGGGTCTCCTCAAAAGGCCGAGTCTGCTCTTGCTTTCAAGAGGCAGAGGTCGACTGAGGACATGCCTGCCGCAAAAAGGCCAAAGAAGGTCATAAAAGGCACCGATGCCAGGTCATACTGTGATGTGGCCAATGGGCAGGGCAGGGTGCTGGGTGTCATTGACACACAGAGGGGGGACGGGGCACTTCCCCGAGACAAATGGAGGTGGGTGGAGGCCGCACTGGTTTGCACCTATTTCCAGGTCTTGGAGGAGAACCCTGGTCCCCCGCCTCGGTGTCGGGACGCTGGGTGGCAAAACTCGGGCCACATAAAGCTAATCGTCTGTGACGATGATAGGTCTGCTGTGTTGTACAAAGCGGCCATTAGCAAAGTCGGCGAGGTTTGGCCTGGGGCCAAGCTGAAGGCTGTAGAAAGAGACGAAATACCGGCTCGTCCAAGAGCAAGAGTGTGGCTTCCGGTCACCTGCTCAAAGCCGGATGAGATTTTAAAAATGTTCCAGGCTTGCAACTCGGACATGAATATGGAAGGCTGGGCGATCGGCAAGATAGAGGAGCCTGTAGGTCCCTCAAGGCAGGTTCTGCTGCTAATGACTGCCGAGTCGCTAAAGCCGCTAGAAGAGAGGAAGGGAGTCCTCTGGTATTCCTTTTTAAGGGTCTTCCTGAAGGTGTACGGCAAGGACAAGAAGTCCAGGGGCCCTACAACAGAAGCGCAGTCAAGCCAGGCTGTAGCGGAAGCTGTAGAGACCCCAGGCAGTACGCCAGCTTCGGATGCAGACGAGGTTATGTCGGAGGGCTCGGTTGGCCTCACCGGTGTGTCAGACCTCTATTGCGAGGATGAACTCTTGGCTGAAGAGTCATCTGAGGAAGAGGGGCCTGACGTAACGATGAAGGCCAGCCAAAAATCTGAAGCGGATGAAGGTGCTCCAGATTAACCTTCATCACTCCAAGCTCGCCTCGGCGAATCTCTTAGTCCACCTTAAAATTGGTGGATTCGACGTAGCCCTCATTCAAGAACCCTGGGTATGTGGTGGCAGGGTTTGCGGATTGAGGGCAGAGGGTTACAAGATGCTGGTAGCCAGTAATGAAGGTATGCCTAGAACATGCATTGTAGCTAAAAACACTATTAATATTTTCTTGCTTCACAGATACTGCGATAGAGATGTGGTTGCAGCCAGCCTCGAGTCAGGCAAGGATACGTACTGGTTGGTAGCAGCCTACTTCCCGCACGATGGAAGTCCGCCTCCAGACAATGTCAGGAAATTGGTGGATGACGCCAGTGACATCCGTCGAGGGGTCATTATATCGGCCGACGCTAACGCACACAACTCCGTGTGGGGCAGCACGGATACCAACGAAAGGGGTGAGTTACTTTTTGATTATCTATTAAGTACCAACCTGTGTATATGCAATAGGGGGGAAGAACCCACCTTTATTACAAAAAACAGAAGTGAAGTTCTGGACATAACATTAGTCTCAGACCATATATTCGACAAGATAGGTGGCTGGAGAGTGTCAAAAGAGCATTCCTACTCCGACCACCGATACATTGAGTATAATTTACACAATACGTCTTCAAAAATAATACCCCCGGCTAACATTCGAAAGACAAACTGGGGAGCATACAAAAGGGCTTTAGCAAAACATTTGCCATCAGGTCCTATAGATAAACCAAAATCGACAGCTGATCTTGATAAACTAGTCGATGTAGTAACCAAAGCAATGAATTGCTCTCTTGCTTCCTCTTGTCCTAAGAGGACTACAAGGGGGAAGCCAAAACCAAAGTGGTGGTCCGCCGTATTGGATGGACTGAGGACTGAATCTAGAAGGCTCTTTAACGCAGCTAAGCGCTCGAGAGCTGAGCTTGACTGGGCAGCCTATAAGGTATCCCTTAAAAATTTCAAAACTGAAACCAGAAAAGCCAAAAGATCCTCTTGGAAACGATTCTGTGAAGGAATCGAAGAAATCTCAGAGGCTTCTAGACTGCGCAAGATTCTCGCTAGCACACCATGCACACCCGGCTATCTCAAAAGGTCGAACGAAACATGGACAATGTCAGGTGAGGAGTCTCTTAACCTCCTACTAGATACGCACTTCCCTGGTAGTAGTGCGCCTCCTGGTGCACAACTGCCTAGTACTAGTCGTTCTACGCAGGACACCGAAGGCATAGTCTCCGACAGGAAACTAAAATGGGCGATAAACAGCTTCAAGCCCTATAAATCACCAGGGCCTGATGGTGTTTACCCTGTAGAAATAAAAGAAGCTTCGAAATATATTTTGCCTTGGCTTCGTATTATCTTTAATGGCTGCATAAGCCTCACTTATATTCCCAATGCTTGGAATAAGGCCAGAGTGGTCTTCATACCCAAAGCAGGGAAGACATCACATACCACCCCCAAAGATTTCAGACCTATAAGTCTAACGTCATTTCTGTTGAAGACGTTAGAACGGCTACTAGATCTATATTTACGGAGCAGTATCGACCCTGCTCTCTTATCGGCATCACAGCATGCATATAGCAAGGGAAGGTCCGTGGAAACGGCTTTACACTCATTGGTCGGTACCATTGAAAGATCCTTCCTGCATAATGAATTCACTCTAGTTGCTTTCGTAGACATAGAGGGAGCATTTAATAATGTCACGCCACAATCTATACGACTAGAGTTGCGTAGGCTAGGTGTGAACAAAAGCATTACTGATCTTATAGATGAGCTGCTCAACTGTCGAGTTATCTTATCAGACCTAGGTGCGTACAGCGCTGTAAGATCGGTGACAAGAGGTACGCCACAGGGTGGTGTGCTATCTCCACTCCTCTGGAATCTGGTAGTGAACAATGTACTGCTGTCTCTAGAGAGGGAGGGCTGTGTTGTGGCAGCATACGCCGATGACCTAGCAATCGCAGTCAGAGGCAAATTTCCCACTACCATACGCGACGTCATGCAAAGAGCTCTTTGCAAACTCGAGCAATGGGCCAAATCCTGTGGTCTTGGAGTAAATCCGGCCAAAACAGACTTGGTCCTTTTCACAAGGAAACACAGAATTCCGTCTCTCACACCAATCATGCTTAATGGGTCTGCATTGTCCGTATCGGAAAATGCAAAATATCTAGGACTCATTCTTGATAGGAAACTTAGCTGGAAACTTAATATTCTTGAGCGTACGAAGAAAGCGACAGTTGCGCTGTACACTTGCAAAAAAGCTATAGGGAAAAGATGGGGGTTTTCCCCAAATATCGTTCACTGGCTGTATAAAGGGGTCATTAGACCTATACTTCTATATGGAGCATCGATATGGTGGCCTGCTTTGGACAAGGTCACATATTTCAACCAGCTCCAAAAAGTCCAAAGAATGGCATCTATTTGCATCAGTGGTGCTCTGAGAACAACACCGACTGCGGCTTTAGAGACCTTATTACACCTTCTACCGCTTGACTTGGTTGCTAGGCAACAGGCAGCTTGTTCGGCGGTCAGACTTAGGGAAACTGGAGTATGGAAAAGCCTGGGTTCAGGACACGCATCTATACTCTACAAATTCAACTTCATTCCACCAAGGACTGATTATTGTAAACCACTGCTTTCCTTTGATGGAAACTACGGTACGCTTATTCCGCCTAGAACATACTGGAATAAAGGTGCGCCGTGGAAACCGGGGTGTCTTTATTTCTATACAGATGGGTCAAAATTAAATGGCAAGGTCGGGTATGGGGTCTACTCAAAAGAATTAGGGGTATCTTTAGTTCGTAGGCTGCCGGATCACTGTAGTGTTTACCAAGCCGAAATGATGGCGATTAAAGAAGTTGCAACCTGGCTCTCAGAGAACGTCATCTCTAAACGAGAAATACATATTTTCTCGGACAGCCAAGCAGCGATCAAATCGATTGAGCAGGTATCCATCAACTCTAAAGTAGCCAGAGAATGCCGTGCTGCATTAGGCGAAATGTCAAAGTTCTTTGACATCAGCTTAATCTGGGTACCTGGGCATAAGGGCATACGTGGAAATGAAAAAGCAGACGAGCTTGCTAGGAAAGGTACATCGGGGACTCTAATGGGTCGAAACTCGCCGAGCATCCCGATGGCAACTGTCAAAATGCTACTTAATGAGTACACCACATCTAAAGCCAACTCAAGATGGGCTGAACTCTCAACATGCAGAACAACAAGGCTTATCTGGCCGACTCTAAACCCAAAGCGATCGAGAGTCCTTCTCTCGTTGGGAAGATCAGAGGTGGCTACGTTAGTGGCTGTTACCACAGGGCACTGCCTAATAGGCAGACATGCCTCCAGATTGGGAGTCATCACTAATGACTTCTGCAGAAGCTGCAGGGACGAGGAGGAGGAGGAAACTATCTCCCACCTTCTATGTTCCTGTCCCGCGCTTGCGAGAAGAAGGCATAAACATTTGGGGTCATTCTTCTTTTCGGAGCTTGACGACCTGTCGGAGACAAGCGTCAAACGTCTAACAAGCTTTATTAAGAGCTCAATGTGGTTCCACTCGGACTGAAGGCCAAGTGTGCAGCGGTATCACAACGGACCTCACTGGTCTAAGTGAGCTGTGGTACGTGCGTTTTGGTTTTAAGCACGTACAGCGGCTGCCGCCTCAACCTAACCTAACCTAAGTATACTTACTTTTAAGATTTATACTTATTCATGCTTACTTTTCATCTCTGGTTGAAGTTTTGCTTGCAAAAGCATAAAAAGTTTATAAATTGGAGTCAACAGCGTTAAAAATACAGACACTAGAGTCAATTTTATTTGTAAAAAATGATATTGAATACAGCTGTATCGAATTTTACAAATTTTTAAAGACAAGACTTGACATATTAAACAACATTTACAGCCAAGACAAATACGATTCCAAACAAAAATGAAACGTCAATTCAGTGACAGTGAGGGCTAATAATGATAACTTTGCTTTGATCTCTGTATACATTTTAGGCTGGGTCGATTTGTTTGGAGGTTAAAAAAATTATGTTGCCTGGGCGATAGGAGCCATAGGGGTGCAATTTTCCCCATCATATCTCCAATTTTGTGAATTTTTTCTTAAGGAATTTTTTTTCCAAAAATGTTTGTATATAATGATGCCAGAAATGAAATCCTCGTACCCGATTCAACATTAAACCGGTCTCACATTTATACGTTTTTAAACAAAAATTGATCGTAAGAAATTCCTAAAGAAAAAAATTCACAAACTTCCAAGGTTTTTGACCATCACGACTTTGTCAATATATTACATTTGTATAAGAAAATTATGATTTAAAAAATAAAGTTATAAAAATTTATTTCTCATATGAGTTTTACCATTATTCATTTGGTATAAATGCAAAGGAGTGAAACAGGAAATATTTAAAATGAATACACTTTCCTCTTTTAGACCTACTTCATATGATTGAAAATGTTTACAAAATCTTTTGATGTTTATGGGGTTACAAATAAAGTAAACATTTTGCTCTACATTAAAAAACAAACGAATCTTAAAAAGATGATGGACTCCAAAATGCCAAATAACAATTACATTTATAAAGAATTGCTTTATATTGGACCACTCTGAAACTCTTCGTCTTCTTCTCTCATCGTGTTCTTCCAAATTTGTAACTTCATCCACACTGTTGACAGTATTGTGTCCAAGTTAAGAAGTTGGCCAAATTCATTAATGTATTGAATATTCTCCATTTTTATTAATTTTCACTTATTAGCAATTACTATTACTATTTGCACGCAGAAACTTGAGCGACTTTCAGTGACCACCTTCGTCAATTTGGTTGAGTAAATTTAAATTAAGTTTAAATAAAATTTAAATTAAGTCAAACAGAGTGCATTGTTGCTCCTAGAAAGACAGATAGAGCGAAAAATATAACTGTTTGCTTAACTGTTATTAAAACGATTGCAACGAAATTATGTTGAACACATACACACAAAAATATGCATCCAATTTCAAATTGAAGTGTCTTCCACTTTAAAATAAATATTTTCTTCGCTTTCACTACTGACAACTTCAATATAAACCATGTTATTTATTAACTTAATTTCGAAGTGGATGCACTTAAAAGAATATAATAATTAGAGTGGATCACCATTATTTTGAAGATTTTTCACTTCTTATTGGAGATGAAATGTTTTCGTATTTGATTTAAAGGAATTCAATGTGAATTTAAAGATGATTTCTTAAAAATGGAGCAACGTAAAATTAACATGATATTATTTAGTTTTACGTTGCGATTTTTCTCTGAGTGTAGGAACCGTACTAAGCGAGTATTTCAATATATTTTAAATAATACTAGTATTGTCTGTCGTCGAAATTCGACCATATCAAAATCAATTTGACTTTTCTTGAATTATTTTTTATTGAAAAATGTTTATCAAAGTTAAAAAACGTAAAACCGGTCGTCTAAACACAGCCATTCGTAAACATGATATTACTTTCAGAAACAAATAACATGATTATATTATGTTGAATAAAAGCATGTTGTATATTTCTGGCAAATACGCAATGTTCATGGTAAAAACATTCTATATCTCAAAAACATATTGTAGACTTGTTTTCCACAAAAATATTTTTTTGTCACATCTATCAAAATATGTTTACTTGGAATTTTCTTGGTATATCACAAGTGATGTGATCTACTACTTAAGTAGTTGTCTTAAACAATTTTTTCACTATTCCTTGTCACGATTTGGATTAACATATGGGTCACTCCATATGAAAACGCCTAATGTGTGAGTTGCATAGTTTCCGATTTTGATAAAAAATTTCAGGATGATCTTATGGGTAAACAATACTTAAAACCGTAGTAATTTTTTTTTACTAACCTAACTTGGGATTGGCACCCATTCGAAGTCCGAAATTGAGTGATTTTCATTGTCTCATTAAGAAAGCCGCAATTTTTTTTTTTTATAACATATATAATTACCATTGCGATTTTATTTGCTCCTTAGAAGATTCGCTTCTTATAAAAAAATTAATTATCTCATCCTTACAGCTAACCATTGAATGGTAAATCATTCAAAATTTGATAAAATTTGTTGATTTTTGAGATATTGCATTAGGTCCCGTGACCACACTATTAGATCTGAATCGGTAATTTTTATCAGCCGTGTAGTACTTATGCTCTAGATTAGGAATGCAGAGTTTCAAGTTTCTGGACCAACATATTCTTAAAGAAAAGGACCACTGAGTATTGAAACCTTTAAAAACCCATTAAAAAAGACCCTTATTTGACCACTAAAATGGGCATGTGGAGGACCTGATAAAAATCTGAAATTTTTACAAAATATAGCCCCAGCCTTATTCTTTAAACGCTTCTTAATTTGGTTCTGTTATTTTTACTTTTAATAAAGATACGATTTTTTAAAATATACCTTTTTGAGATATTTGAAAGTTTTACTTGAGGCACAAATTTTAATTTTAATTTAAAACAACATTATGGCGTTTAACTGCGTTAAAATAAAAAAAATCTGGTTCATAATGACGTCAAAAAAGCAAAAATATTTAAAGTCAATATATTCTTCTAACAACATCACTATTAAAATATCACTGTCCAAAACATCAGGTAGATATTACCATCTAACTTGACTAGTAACATATTCGAGTTAATAAAAAGCAGTTCTAAGTAAAGAAGTGTATCATATAAACAATACCTTATATCCGTGGACGTTATGTCATCCCACCCAAGTTTTTGCGTATTTAAACGTATACAGATTTATATACTGTTTACTCTTGAGCAGATTTTTATGGACGGGACATAAAAACATAAAATCAATGTTATTAAAGAAAGAGAAAGAAATTTTTAGTCTGTGTAAAAAGTTAAAGCTACCTAACAAAATGCCTCAGCTACTCAAAGACGCATTAATAAAATTGTTAGATTGTTGCAAACTAATGCTCTAACCTTAACTTAATTCTCAAGCTTATTCAGCTTTCCAACTGAACTTATTTTCATTACCTACTTACAAAATAAAAAAAAATACTCGCATATTTTGACATTTTTATTGCATAGAATAACTAAAACATCAAATTAAAAAACATACAGTAAGGTTGAATTACGTTCAAAGTGATATTGAAGTCATTCGCAGAAATTGACCCTTTGAAGAAATTCAAGTAGAAAAGAAAACCATTTCAGAAAAACACACTCAAAGCACATCAACAACTTGTTCTTTGGAAAAAAAGTACTTAAAATGAAAAATGACTTTTAAATCGAACACTTGGCACAGCACATAAACACACGCACTTATAGAAACATACAAACAAAGTTGGCTAACCTCTAATATAAACGCACGAGTCCACATAAACTCCACAATAAAAGAAAAACAAAACTTATTTCAGCCAAAGAAAAGAAAAATAAACTGACGCTAAATTGCAAGGCAACGGAAATCGAAAGAGAAATGGTCAAATAAATGATGCTGTCAGCGGAAACGGAAGTGCGCACAGCAGCGAACTTCGTGCATTCGCACAGCATACTAAATGCAGTTAAATATTTTTGGAGGGGAACAAACAAGAAACAAAACACACAAACTCATAAAATGATATTGAAACTTCTCCACTACAGCTTAGCAAAGACATGACTGCAGCCATAAAAAGGATGCATATAAAACGAAAATATTTAAGCGCGAAATAAAAATGAAGCACCTTTAAAATAGCGACAGTCCCGGAAAAAAGAACAAGAGATGAAAGTCAAAGAATATGCTTGGTTACACATGCGACAATAAATATATATGTATTTTTATACATCCCTTTCATTGCTATTTCCAAATCAATGAACTACTTAATTTGATTTTAATAATAAAATAAATAATGCTAAAAAAGAAAATATAAGTAGCTGCTCAACGGCATTCAAGTTGGTGGAATCCTGAATCATATATCATTGAATTTTTTACTGCTGGTGATGTCTTCGTATCCACAGCTTTTTTAGACAGTTTTTTTTTAATTTCGATATATTTTTAAAATTGTCTTGTTGAACCTTATTCTATTGGTTTTCTTTTTTAACCTAATGCCGACGTTGTCGTTTGCAGTCCTTTCAGGTTTGGCCTGAAACTGAACTTGTAGCTGCGTTTGTTGGACACGATGGCATCTCTGCCAACATATCCTGCTGCTTTGCTACCATTGACCATCAATTTCTCAATTGGCTGTGCTTCCTTAGACTTTATCGAATAAAGTCTCATCCCATTCCATCCCATCCCATAACACGGCTGTATCTTCAGTCTTGCTTACCGCTACGACAAAGTTACCACCAATTGTGGCTCTTGGCTTGGCGCTTGACTGGAGTCGAGCAGCATCATCAGCAGCATCGTGCTGGCCACACTTGTTCATCTGCTTAAAATGAATTCTCCGACTGACCCTTAAGATTAAAAATAAAAGCATCAGTGGAAGGGAGTAAAAAATAATATAAAAATAAAATAAAAATCGAAAAGCATGAAAGCAAAAAGGAGAATTTATGAATTAATGCATTTTGATGATTATGCTGATGATAATGATGCCTGAGCATGTGGATGAGAATGTGTATAAAAAAATGTGTTTGTGGACGTAAAGTTTCAGTTGATGATAATACTGGCAACTATTTATTTGTTCGAAATTTAATCGCATTATCCTGCATTCCTAATGGAGTTTTGTTGATTTTGTTTCTTCTTCTTCTTCTTCTTCTTTCTCCTTTTTGCTCATATTTGTTTCAGTTATACTTTAGTCAACAAATCTTACCAGCGCCCAAATTCACTCTTTCTAACCCTCCTTCTGTAGTATGAATTTTAATGCTGAATTTGTACGTATATCTCTGAGTTTTCGTATGTAGTCACATTTATGTGAGTGTTTTTATATTTGGATTTAGGAAAGTATGCATGTGTGTATGTGAATTTTTGTGCTGAATGTTGTTAATAAAACGTTTATACGTTAAACATGTGTGTGTTGAGATATTTTTAACATATTGTTTATTTGAAATGAATAAATTTAAGACTAAAGTTTGATCTCTAAATAAACATCTCAAAATATTTATAATACTTATAAACTTTTGTTTGTTTAATCATCAAAAATTTGAATGAATTAAGCCATAATGTATTATTTAAATTTTCAATTATAAGTTAAACACAGATCATTGTCAAATATTGAATATTGAGAATATACACTGCGCGTCATTAGCTTAAGGACAGCAATACTCATTTAAAATGATTGCAGTAAAAAAAAGTACACGGAGTAAAGTTTCCATTTTTGTTCTTTAAATTAATGAACATAAAAAAACAAACCAGATATCCAATAAAAAAATCCGCTTCAAACAGTATATGACACTTTTTAGCATACTTGTATACAGAATATTAAAAAAAAAGTTTATATTAGATATTTATTTTGTCAAAAATCCCATACAATTAATGATTTCCAGATGCAAATTTACATCAAATAAAAATTTAATATTACACAGTAAAAAATTTGAGGGTAAATTTTATCTTTTTTATAACATTTTTATAACTTTTTTTATTCCAAATAATTTATAAATTTTATACCACTCAATATTATAAATATAATAAAACAAATATAATTTAAAAATTTTATATAGATATCATGTGTAAATTAAAATATATTCTGGTTCGAAGGGAAAAAATTCACCGAAATCGGGAAATGTATAAATATAGTGGTTTTGATTGGTCTGACGAGAAAAATGGTCTGGAAAAATTTATAAGATTTGATGGTACAAATTTTAAAACATTTTTGGTTTGGATTTATATGTATACAAAATAGTATAAAATTTATGCTCATATTTTTTACTGTGTAGTTACATTAACATATTAGGCAGAATAATGTTTATCAAAATATAATGATTCAATAGTTTGCAAGATAATATAATACATATTTTCAGTTTAAACTAACAGTAACATATTTATCCATGCAAACATTGGTTCTCCTTTACCATTATAATTTACAAAAACAACTATGATTTGCTTTAAAAACTTACTATAAAATTGAAGCCAAGATATTTCCTTTGCTCGAGAATTAAGATTCTATTTGATGTATTGATGTATTTTAAAGGTCCATGTTTAATTGGGAGTTAAGAATATCAGAGTTGCTTAACATTATATAAGCAATTTTCAATTGATAGTTCAATAGTTTTAATTATTCTTGGATAGCAACAAAAAATGGAATTTAGGATTTAAATGATTTATATAAATTTCAATATACATAAAACGAATTGTGGCGAAAAATGAAAGAATTGATATATTGTGACCGTTGAATTCGTTGAATTGTTGTAGTTGGCTGAAAACCTATAATTGTATGAAGAAACGAAGTTTTGATCGTGGTAGATGTTACTTTGTTATATAAACTACCATTTGATTAATAGAATTAATCGTTCGATCAGGTATCTTTAGGAAATTCAAGGCAAACTGTATAGTAATGCTACTTTTTTGTCAGATACTATCTTTTTATTTGCTTAGACGAATATCTGCTAAAGATAACAATTTTTATTTTTCACTACCGAATGAACTTTCTAATAAGCAAAATATTTGTATGACAACAAAAATGCAGAAGACCTAACAAAAAATTTAGTAGCTCCAACAAATCTATTTTCTGGGTGTAGGCGGTGTCGAAAAAAGTAATTTCAGCCAGGGCGAAGATTTCTCGAGTTATACGTATCTGATTTCATCTTAGTTCATCTCAAATTGTTTGTTAGGGTTAAACAACAACATTGACTAGCATTATAAAGTTTGGTAACAATTGACAATCCCTAATTTCACGCTGCCATTACACAACCATTAAGATCCTCATGGGTGAGAATTGTAGTGAAGGTTGTAGGCTTAAATATGTTATGTTAGAGAAATTAGCTTAAATCGTACCCGTAAAAACTTTTGGGTTACTGCTTTCGTCAGATCCTTTTATATTATCTCTTAGAAAAATATGGGGAAAAATATGGGGAATAATGATTACGAAATCAATGAATTTATTTTAAATGAAGATCATGACACAAATGATGACAAAATTGATTTTATTTCTGATCTCGATTTCTCTGACTTTGTGTCGAGTTATTTTCTCTCATTCTTAAGATTTAAGTTTAATTTAAACAAACCCATGTATTAAAATAAAAATATTTAATAGTTAATGAACTTCATTAAATATTGTGTGAGAGGCGGGTGAAGGACGTGGCCAATCTGAATAAAATAATTATATGATAATTAAGTGAATCCAGTTAAAAATAAACAAGTTGATTTTCTTCCTTATAATTTCTACAACTGGAGATATTGCACTTTTATTCCCAATTTTGTATGGGTGGTGGGCAAAGGGAGTGGCAGGTCTTAATGAAATTTTTATACGGTAATTATGTAAATCAAGTAAATAAAAAGTTAATTATTTTTGTTCCTTACACTTTCTACACGTGAAGAAATTTCGCTTTTATTCATCATTTTGTATGGGAGGTGAGCGAAGGCCGTGGCAGATCTTGATGAAAATTCTATATGATATCTAATTATGATGATGTAGTTAATAAAAAAATAGTTCACTTTTTTTTCTAATACGTTTTACAACTCGAAATATTGCACTTTTATTTTTCATTTTGTATGGGAGGTGAGTGAAGGGCATGGCAAATATTGATGAACTTTAAAATGGTCATTTCGTATATCCATAATTAAAAAAAATTAATTAATTTGTTTTTTACACTTTTTACACCTCGAGATATTGCACTTTTATTGGCAATTTTGTGTGGAAGGTGGGCGAAGGGAGTGACTGATTTTGATTAAAATTTGTGTGGCGTTTTATATTTATAAAATAAAGACACATGCCAAATTTCATGTATCTACGATGATTTCTTCTATTTTTTCCTCATTCTATTGACCACGTTACACTGTCAATAAAAGAATTTTTGCTATCGAAATGTCTTCCGCTTTTGTATACTTTTCTAGAATACCAACCCCACACATTTTCCACAACATTAAGGTCAGGAGCATAAGGGCGCCTTTCCAAGACCTCAACACTTTGATCTTGAATCCAGGTTTTAACGATTCTTGCCGTGTGAATTTGGGCATTGTTATGTTGGTATGTCCAAATCAGTGTTCCATACAAATAATGAAATAAGTACATTTAATAATAAGTATAATAATAAGTACATTTTTGTGTGTTTGTGTTCCGTACAAGGAAATAGCGCCCTATACCATTACCATTACCAATGAAAATAATAATTGTAGAAATCAGAGCCTTCCGTAATTTTTTTTTATCCGAGAAAACAACTTTTCTCCACTGCGTTCTCAAAGACATTGAACTTTTTAGCAAATTCCAGATGAAAATGCTTACGTTGTTGATTAAGGGGCAGTTTTTGTCTTCAATATTTTTTGCTACAAGTGTTTGCTACTGTTTCAGCCATGATTTTTGCTGCAGACAAGTGCTACCCTTCTTCATGAAACGCTTTAATTTTAGCTTTTTCAGCTTAACTTAAAACTATTCTTCGGGCATTTTCCGAAAAAAAGTATTTTATGCATTTACTGTGCAGGTAGAAATTAATGACTATGAGAAACTTTGTATCGCTTTTTGCGATCACGCAAATATCAGTACTGTCCTTATCCTAATGATACATTTCAAAACGTTCGCTCTTACATGTTTGCTTCTATTTTTTGCAGGAACTTAACGATACTTGTTACAATGTGCCCACTTTTTGCAAAGCAACAGTGGAATATATTTAAATTTATTTTTCATAAAAAAAAAGTTTACAGCCTTAATAGAAGACATTATTTTATTAAATTTCAATAAATAGCATATGTCCTTAAGCTAATGACACACAGTGTATTAAAAAAATTAGTTTTTAAGAATTAACATGCTACACAAGGACTTGTTTATGACACCTCTTCTAATTTTTTTTTTATATAACAAATATGAAGAAATCGGTTATTTATTCATTTAGTAAAACTAGACAGTGCTATTAACTGAAAATGAGGCTTGCCGTATTTATAAGCGTGCGCAGTTACATTTGAATGTAATTTTAATTTTCGATGCTCTTCTTTGATGTAAAATCGTGAAATGAAGTAAGAAACTTTTTTTGTGCAGAAAATTTGTAGACCCCAAAACTAAACGTATGAATAATTTTAATTAAATTAAAAAAAAAACCCAGTCATGAAAGATTTACTTCTAAAACGTTTACATCCATTGAAAACGAAAAACTATAAACAATTCAATTTTCAAGTTAAACTTATTTTTAGGGATTTCTGGATTTGTTTTTCACATCCTTGCATTTTTGATTTTGATATATTTTATTTCAATTTTATTTTGTTCTCTTATATTAAAAGTTAACATAAGCGATTTACAATAAAAACAGCAAGAATGAGATTCTTGTGCAGCACATACATATGCACTATATATGTATGCGTGTGCTAGGGAGAGGATGCGCTCAGTAAGCGTTGCCCTTAGCAATTCATGCCGAATGTTGTTGCTTCGTTTTGCATTGCTGCAATGTAAGCGTTAACGTAATCGTTGCAACATTTGGTCAGTTAAAATTTTGTTAGTGCTATCTTTGTTGTTGTTATCCTAGCACATTATCCCCTACTACGGCATGAAAGAAGATTTATGCGGTTTGGTTTTGGTTATGGCTGGAGTGGCGGGCGGTCAGGCGGACGAGCGAGCATAACTTGTTGGAATATGTCCGGCATGCTCAATATAAACATCCTGCTGAGATAGTGACACAAAACGACAGACAAAGAGACAAGAAGACAGACAGACAGGCTGCAGACATACAGACATTTAGTTTGACTGAGGGTGCAGCGGCAGACAGAAAGATACCAACAACAATAAAGACGATAGCTAGTTGAGCGGATATGTTTTGCAGTGAATGAGCCAGATAAAGACGATGGCACAAACACAACCACTCAAAAATATTGAAAAATTTTAGCAAACAACTGCAACATAAGCCTGAATAACGTTTACTGTGCACAGTGGGCAGCAGCACAGTGAGTGGGTGTGATTTCTGGTGTGTCGAGTGTGGTTAAGGTTGTGGCAACATTTTCTGCTGATGTTGTTGTTATTGTAGTTTTTGTTGTTGGTGGTGCGGCTTATGGTATGCTTGTTTGCTTGCATCTTTAGCTGCTATAATTTATAATAGGGCTTAAAAATTGTTTTAAGCCAAACAAAGCATGGGCAAATACAACATGCAACAGAACAGCGGCACCAACAAACACCACTTCTTTAACTTTAACAAACCAATGGTTAAGATGGTCAAATATTTCTCTTGAATGACTGATATAGGAGCATCAGAAGCATAAAAGTAAGATTATTTCATTTAAAAAGGTCCACATAGAATGTCCTCCTCCATCAAATGTTTGGTTGTTTGGTTGTGCTCAACACGAGTTTTGAGTGCGTTAGTGTGTAAGTGTATGTATGTGTGTGCTTTATATAACTCGGACATTTTGTGGTGTTAAAGTTTTTTAGCAACACTTAAATTATGGGAATACTTTGAGCTGAGCTCTGTTACAGCAGACTCCGGAAGCTGTTGTCAGAGCACAGAAACTGGGGTTTGAGTTGATGAAGACTAATGCCAAGAATGTTAAACAACTTTTCTGAAATTATTCAATTTAAATATTGCAGCATATATATAATATATATGTACATGAGTTTGAGTCAGTCTTTGCGAGTCTTACAGTAATTTTGTTTGACAGTTTGTTTGTTTAACATTTATTTGTAGTGTTACATATTTTTTTTTAATTTGCAAGACACACTGAAAGAAATATTTGCTAATTGTTTTATTGTGTTTTCAAGTGATTTCAACTAAAACTTATACTAAAAGAATTTAATTTAGAAGCTATGATATCCTAAAATGTCATGGAACAGTGCAGAAATAATTGCAAAATAGCTTGTTATTATATAAGTACAATTAAAATACCATTAAAAGATTATATAAAAATTTTTATATCAATGTGCGTCGTCTTGAGCATCATTTGAGATAACCGCTGTAATTCTCAATAGTTGTTATTGTCGTTGATCCATTAAATATTTCCCCAATCGATTTTTATGGATGACATTAAATAAACGCTTTTTTAAGGTAAAAGTATTGAAACATTATATTGTATAAAGTTCAAATACATTTGTAACTATTTTGTAATTTTTGTAAAAATTTTTTATATTAGACTTTCAGTAATATTTTTGCAATTTGTTAAAAAGGAAAGACGATATAACTCACAAAAGTCGGATGATATTATGTCCATAACTTCTATAAAAAAATATCATCCAATCTATAATTTTGTAGAACTTTATCGTAAAAAAGCACAAATATTTGAAATGGTTGGGAAATAAGGCGCTAAGCCTCACTTTGATCAAAATTGAAAACATTTTAGGTGTCTCTCTAGACCAAAGCTTTCATATTTCTTACCTTTATAAAATTTTGATTTTATGAGGGTCCTTAAATTATATTACCTGCATATTAAGAAACGTGAATCCTTCAAATATCAGTGTCCTTAAAAAATTCCCCTTACACCAGGGCTGTAGCCAAGATTTACCCGTAGGGGGCGGATTTGATTAACATTTTTTGTATGCAAAATGAAAATATACAAGTTTTTGTTTTATTTTATATTCGAGTTAAGTTTTTTATACATTATATAATATGCAAGTAATTATATTAAGAAGCCTCGCTTTCATTAGAAAAAGTTCCATTTGTACCACTCTAAAAATTAACCTTGGTCTATTTTATAACGATTCCCAAAATAATTTTGCTGTAACGGTATCCAAGCTAAAACATTTTGCAAAAATCTTCAAAAATCATGTTTTTCGTTTATATATTGGCTTGTACAATAGTTGTAAAATAAAATTAACTATCAGCTATTAAAGGCCCGCAATAGCATTAAAAATAATGTTTTTTCATGCCTTTTTTTGAATTTTTTTTATTTAAATTTATTTTCACTATTTTCATTATTTATAATGTGAACCTCACTTTCAAGATATCGTTGGGAAGGTTTTTAATGCTTGCATTTATTACCAGAATTTCAAAAATGTTTACATATTTAAGCTAAAATATTAATTTTAAATAAAACACCTTCTGAAAAAATTTTGTAAAGAATTAAACAAAATAAAAATTAATTTATTTGAATTTTGAAAATTTTTGTATGGAAATAATTTTTATAATCTATGTATATAAAATAGGATGTGTGTATGTATGTAACGTATGGACTCCAAAACGGCTGGGCCGATTTTGATGAAATTTTCAGGTAATGTTCACCTTGGTACGGTGGGTAACTTAGGATATATTTGGACCCGATAGGTGGCGCTGGGGTGGACTTATATCGAAAATTTGAATTTATGGACCAATTTAACTGAAATTCAGAATGTATGTTTGTTTTATCATAAGAAAATAATTTGTCTATAAATGGACACGGTAAATGGCGCTGGGGTGGACTTATTTCGAAAATTCGATGGCGTGAAAAAAATATAAATACTTTTAATTTTATTTTATAACGAGGGGAGTAGCGAAGCACACCGGGTTAAGCTAGTATATAATAAATTTTTACAATTTTGTATGGAATAAATAATTAAAAATCAAGTCTTATTTTTTGCAAATTCTACCAACACGTCCTGCTCTGTTACTGTCACTGATCACTGTGTATGCAAAGAGATGAACATCCGTTCAAACGGATCTCGTATCGAATTGCGGAGGTATGTTTAAAGAAACTTTAGGGATGAGAACGATATCTCACTTATCTCAAATTAATACAATTTTAGAGATGGAAAAAATTTTACATTAACTTCGTAAAGTTTTAAACCTAAAAATTCAAAAAATTACATAAACGATTGACTTAAAACTTTTCATCGGGTCAGAATTCTGAAAAATGTAAGTCAACTTTTAATAACTCATGAGTAACTTCAAACATTCATCAAAAATTAAATCAGGTTTAGACTCATACCTTAAATTTAAAAAATAATTGCTTATAAACTCTGGAATATAAAGAGCTACAATGAAAGGGCCAAACAAATTTATTTAATAAAAACTTTATTTGTGCCGCAAATTACGAAGAGACTGTGATGCAATGCCGCCATAAGCAGATGTAAAGACGCAGAACTTACAATAAGCTCCATTTGAATATTTGTAGTAAGCCAACCAACTCCAGGGAGATAACCTTGGATGCTGAAATTTCAAAATTCGATCACTGCTCGAGGGAATATTAAAATCAGTTGTTGGCTGAAGTATACTTTAAAATCTTTCTAGGCTGTTCGAATATACAGGTTTTTGTCAGTATATATTTGTATGTCATTCTTGTTGGTTTCACTGTTATCATCACTCATAGAAATAAAAGATAAGGAAGTGGTGTTATACTCACACACACTATACGTGTGTAGAAGGAATTTTCGTCGCTGAGGAAGCGAGATAGAGCGTCGTTTTTTGACATAAGTTCTTCCTGAGCAAAAAAAAAATCCATTTTTGAGGAAGAACATCTGTCAAAACACAAGTTCTGCTTCATGAGCGCATTCATTATTTAGGGTGGCAAGGGCCTTAATTTTTTTCATATTGGGTTAACCTTTAATAGTTATTTGTTTACAATTTCTTTGAAAACTTGACATGAAATTAAAGTGGATTAGCGACCGAAGGTTACAAGCTATAACTAGGTATTTTTATATAAAAAAACTAATTTAAAGCCGACAGTTCGGAAAAAACTACACAAAACTATTTATTTTAAAAGAGTTTAATTTGGTATGTATTTTAGTTGCTTAGTTTTTGTGTTATTTTAATATCAATTAAATAGTTTATAAAAAATAGTTTTTTCAAATGAATTTTTTAAAAATCATTTAAAGTAACTTCTGTCGTTTCAGTCTTATTCTGAGTTCATGTCTTTTACTTTATTTTAGGAATGCTTTCCTCTGTAAAAAAATTGGTAACGCAACATATTATATAACGGTGCTATAGAAAAATTGCATAGTTAGCATACATCTAAAAAATAAAAAAAGTTTACGCCTTTATTTACTACATAATTGAATGCGGCCCTGTTTGAATGTTTTTGTGTTTGTGTCAACTTCACTGTGTTTGTAAAATACTTCATTTCACTTCAACTACACCGCTTCCTTATATTTTACTTCTATGTCATCACTACTATCATCTACAACTGCCTATGTCAAGGTTAGTAAAAAAAATAGTGATATTACATTGGCGTCGGAAGCGGGGGAAAAAGGGCGCAGTTACCCACCCCCACTTTTTTAGCTAGATAAACAATTTAAAAGGAAAACTTCAAAAGTTATTCAAAATATCAGTTTTTTTACAACGATAATATTTTTGTATTATATATTTTCCTCTTCTTTCTCTCTTCTTCATAAGCATGCTTGCGGATAACCATTTTCTTTCTCTGTGTTTGCAAAAAGATAGAACAAAATGTAGAGTTTCTACTGCAAACCCACCACTTCAGTTTAAAAGCACCCTTAAGTATGTAGCTTAATGCTTGTTAATTTTGCAACTCTGGTAAGACAAAAGTTGACATGTTCTTAGGGGCTTTCCATATTGGACGACATGTTGTACGATAAGTTAGATGGAAAACTTGTGGGACTATTTGATTGAGCGTTCGAACGATCCAACTTGTAAAGCAACATCATTAATTGCAAGCTCTCAAGCAGAAGACATCCGGCTAATAGCTAAGCAACTTTTAGATGCCCTAACAATTGAGCAGTAATTTTACATAATTGCACAATATTGTACAATCGGCAGAAAAGAACCAAAAATTTCGACTATCGTTTTAGCTTACGCATGGTACTACATGTACAATCTGCCATGTTGGTCCAAAATTTTGGACCATGCGAAATCCCCTACTGTGAATTAGCTGATGAAAATCCACCTCGAAGCTTTGAAGAAACATAAAATCCGGTTCCTTCAGTACAGTTGCCATTATATGATCGGCTACGAAAAGATTATTTCGAAATTTTAGATCTTCCCTCAAATGAAATAACGGCTAGATTCGATCAAACAGGTTGATATTGTACTTTTTTTTTATTTTTGCAAGTTTACACCAGCTTCACTCAACCGACTCACTTTGATTTAACATTCGGTGAGTCGGTTGAGTGAAGCTAGTGTAAACTGGCACTTTGTAAATCTTACATACAATCTTACGTACATTTAAACAGATCTTGACACTCTGGAATCGTTGGAAAATATTGTAATCGAAGCCTTCAACGGAAAAGTGCCTTCTGAACAAAATCTAAAAACAAAACTAGATCTTTATGCAGATGACTTTTTTGCAGAATAAATTGCTGAAGCAATTGCCTGGCCAAACACCTTGAAATTGTAGTGGCATTGTATCCCAATTTGCGAAAAATTCGGATACTGTAAAAAACTATTAAATGAATTGCTTTGCTTTTGACTGTGCCTGCATCAGCAGCTTCATCTGAGCGTTCTTTTAGTGCACTAAGATGACTTAAAACGTATCTTCGAGCAACTATGACACAGAAACGACTCACTCATGTGGCACTTATACACATTCACAAAGATAAAACCGAAGAATTGAATTCGATGGAGGTGGTGAAAGAGTTTGTTTCTCGCAAGGACAGAAAGAAACATTTTGGAATAATTTAAATTGATATAATTGTTTGTACCTTATTGCATTTAAACCATGTAAAGATATACCTAGTCTTGCTTTATAAAAGCAACCATTATTTCTTATATTTTCATATTACCATATGAAAGACCCTTTAAAGAATGATCTCTAATATTAAAATTGGAAGAACTTTTAAAAATAATGAAATTTTAATAATTTTTATATATTTCTATATTTTTATTTTTTTTTTATTTTAAACTAAATAAAAAAATTGGTTTATTCACATTCATGCTTCTTTGAAGAAATCTTGGTGGACTTTTTTTTTGCACCACCATTTGTACTGCCCCCCCCAGACGAAATTAGCTTCCGACGCGCTTGTGATATTAATTAAGAATGTATCATGTTTGATCCGATAAATCAGAATACATTGGTTTTCACTTTTGTTGTTTGCACAATTCAACTCACAACAAAGATTTTTACACGATTCAGTGACTTTAGTATATGATTTGTTAAGATTTTTTAGAACAAGTGATCCAATGAAATAATTATTTAAATGCGTTAATTTTTATTAAAATTTCAACCCTTTGGGAGGGTTTGAACCCTGATAACCTCCCTTTGGTTACAACACTGCTTACACCCCTGTCAGCATGCATATAGAACGGGTAGATCCACAGAGACTGCACTATAGAAACTGACAAACCTACCTTAGATATAAAAGATACAACACTATGTCCTTTTCTTAACATAGAAGGTGCTTTTGACAATACTTCTCATGAAGTCATAAATAAAGCTCTTACCACAGAGGGGTCAACAACACCCTTACGAAATGGATATGTAAGTAATATGATCAGTACTACGACAATTGAAACTAGTAACAGCAACTACAACAAGAGATTTTCCACAAGGTGGTGTATTATCTCCTCTATTGTGAAGCATTAAATGTATTAATGTTGCTTGGCTATGCTGATGACAGGGCCGGATTACCCATAAGGCAGTGTAGGTAACTGCCTAGGTGCCTCGCGTCGGCGAAGGGCCCCGCGCATCGAGAAAAAAAATTTGAAAATTTTTCATCGATTGAAAATTTAATTTGAAGATTTGTACCCTCAGTGACAATATTATTGATTTGTTTTTTTTAAACGACTTCAAAAAAAAAGTTCCTTCCCAAGTTCGTTGGTTTCTTTTTTTTTCTTTTAATGTATGTACATTAGAGTGGAATGAAATGTATGGAAGCATCTTTGGTTTTTTCTGCGATATAACTTTTGACTTTGCCTGAGGGTTTTTGTATGTCACTGCCATTTTTTTCACAGAAATTTTTTTTATCTGAAATCGAAAAATGTACTTCCAATTATCTTCAAAAATGTCTCACATAGTTTTAACGTAAAAGCAACAGTTTCTACGATATGAGACTGTTTATGTCTAAACAGCGTAAATTATAAATTTTTTACTATAACAGATATTACTTTTACGATTACAGTACTTATTTTAAATATATACATTTATTAGACGATGTGTTTGGTTCAAAGTGAGAAAATAATAAACAAATATTAAAATTCTGCCAATAATCTGCTTATAATTTAAGTTCAAAAAGTCTGTTTATAGTAAAAAAGTATAGCAGTAAGGGGACTGCCGACCGAAGAGAAAACATATATGTAAAATATTTGTATTCCCTGGAAGACTTTGTTTTGCAACGGACCGCCTTACTGCTATATAAGAATTTTCATGATAATCGGAAAAAATTTTGTATTTTCGCCCCCTCAACCTTTGATTATTTCTTTCAAAATATTTTTTATTCAGAAAGCATTATTATTTTATAATTACACCAAACTAACATTTTAATTGAATATTGTTGATATAAAAATAAAATACTGGGAGCACTATTGAATGGAAAATAATCCTCAAAAAGGATATTTAATTTGTTCTTTCAATGTATAAGTAGAGCTGTAGCTAAAATAAAATAAATTTACTTTTTTTTATACATAATACTTTGTTTGATGGGTCTTGAAGTCTCTTTTAATGCCTGCATTTGAGATCTTGCTACAAGGAACAGAAAACATAGCATGCAAAGTGCAGTTTATTTTCTGCCCCCGAGGTGCCCACATAAAAGTGGGTGTTATTGGAGAAAAGAGCTTGCCAATATTAGAGAAACTTTGTACAAGGGTAGACACAATTTTGAAAAAGTGCTGTCTAATAAATGAGCGTTATTACAGACAGGTGCGTAGAAAACACAATATTAAAAAATATTGTATCTCAAATAATAATATTGCGGTAGTAAAATAGTAGATAGAATGGGTATGACTTTTATATAACAAGATAAATAAAGTGGGCGGAATTCAGAAAAGTTCATGTCGCTATTTAAATATACTATATTTCAGTTAATATTAACACTAGGGTACTGAAATTCGGTACAAGAGTACCGAAATTTTAATGGTGATGCAAATTTCTTCCATTACCATAAAAACTTTAGTGATAATGCAAATTATTTTCCATTACCATGAAAATTTTCCATTGCCACTAAATTGTATCAATGCATTTCGGAACTCAACCTATTTTTATAAGCTTTTTTAGATATTTGAATTATATGGTGAACTTTTGTAACCAAAGCTTACGTTCAACATTTGAAGTCATTGCATTATTTTTGTGGCATTTAAGAAGATTTTACCATTTTGTTAAAGTCACTTTGTATGGGAGGTAGGAGTGGTTTTCATCCGATTTTAACAAATTTCAAATATATGGTGTAAATTTTACTTCACAGCTAACTTACGAAATTACAAGTCACAACATAATTTTTTGTGGCATTTTTAGAGATTTTATTGTTTTGGAAAAGTAAATTTGTATAGGAGGTGGTTTTAATCCGAATTTTTACTCATGATCGAACTTTATCTTCTTTATTTGACTATAAGCAGATATATCATACATCAATACGATAGCTTTAAAATTGCGGCTATAATCTTGTCGACAGATAGACGCACATGGCGAAATCGATTTAGGATGTGATTCTGATCAAGAATATATATACTTTTCTATACCTGCCACGCCTCCTTATGAGCGTTATTAGCAGAGTGACAAAGTTAATATTCTACCGACAAAGTACGCGTAGGGTTATTAATAGCGTAATTATGAATATAATTGAATTATGGTAGAAGAAATTTATTTGAAGGCTCTAGAAAAGGGTAAAGGGGCCCCGAAAATTGCATTGCCTAGAGGCCCCGACATGGTTAATCCGGCTCTGGCTGATCACATAGTAGTTATCTGTAGAGAAAAATTTGAAGAGACTCTGTGATATAGAATTGAAATGGGCCTTAAAGTGACAAAGACTATTGACAGACCCATCTTCTTTAAGCAATATACTATTGCGGCTTTCTTAGATATAGAAGGGGCATTTAACAATATACTCCCTAAAGTCATTCTTAATTCTCTGATTAACCTTGAGTTCCACCTCAACAGGTGAGGAACTGGATAGTCTCAGTGCTCAGTAACAGAATAATCCAGGCAGACCTGGGTGGTTGTCAACTCATTTGTCAGTAGGGGTACTCCAGAGGGAGGAGTGTTCTCTCCCCTACTCAGGCTCATCGCCAGAAAACGAACACTAAATTGCAATTTTTTTAAGGTTATTTTTTATTATTAATTAAAAAAAGAATTCTTCAGGTCAGTTCATTTAACAATAACATAGATCCTTGATGGGTACAACACAATACGAATACGGTGTCCCATGGCATGACCCGGTAAATTCCTGTTGAAACAAGCACGCACTGAATCAGTGTTGCCATGCAGACGAGTAACCTTGCCCCAAACTGCACGGATTCTGGTCTTTCTTTCGGGATGCTGTGGCACGCATTTCTTGGTTTCAGCCTTGTAAACATAAACACAACGCTAGCCAATGTAGAAACGACCATGTTCCTCTCGGCAAGCTCCTTCAGTCTTAAGAATAGCATGGTTTTCGTGTTGATTTCTTAGACCACGTTTGTAGCCAGTGAACACAGCCTTTGCGAACAGACGTCCGTGGAGCTTGTATTTTGGTGCAGCCTTAACAGCGGCGGGCTTTTCGGTCTTTGTCGCCTTAACGGCCTCGGGAGCTTTAGCTGGTTTAGGTGCTTTGGCGGCATGCGCGGCGGCAGGCTTAGCTTGTGTGTCAACCATTATCAGAAATGTCAACTTTGGAAATGGCGAAAGAGGGCAATGGGTCAAAGTGGATGCTTATGCGGATGTTGTCGTTGTAATGGTGTCAAGACTGTTCCCTTCTACGCTGAGTGAGGTAATGGAGGCAGCTTTGGAAAAACTTAGTCTCTGGGCTGCCAGGCGCGGCTTAGGAGTTAACCCTAGCAAGACGGAACTGATGCTATTCACCGACAAAAAACAAAAGCGCCACAATTTGTCCTTCCAAAGCTAAACAACCAACTTCTTACACTATCCAGCAACGCAAAATACCTAGGAGTGATTCTAGATTCCAAGCTAAGCTGGAAAACCAACATCGAACAAAGGGTCAAAAAGACCTACATAGCATTCTATGCCTGCAAGAATACCTTTGTTAGGAAATGGGGTCTTCAACAGAAAATGCTCTTATGGCTAAATACAGTGGTAGTACGTCCTATCTTGGCATATGATGCACAAGTACGGTGGCCTGCACTGAACAAAGCATATAAAAAACTAGCTAGGATCCAGCGATCAGCGTGCATAGGTATCACAGGGGGTATTAGCTCATGCCCCACCGACGCACATAACGTCTTGACGCACTTACTTTCCATAGATCTACACATTTTACCAGTTACGGTATATCATAAATAGAACTTGGTTTTCAAATTGATGCAATTTAAACAGATTTCTCAAAGGCGTTCGACAAAGTTTGTCATAAAATTTGAATTGCTAAACAGTCTAAAATGGGATTTCATTCATCCTTTTTGGACTGGATCAAATCTTATTTAAGTGGAAGATCTGGCCTTGTTCCAATAAATAATGTAAATTCTTACAAGTTTCTTGCTTCTTCGGGTGTACCGCAAGGTAGTATCCTTGGTACCTTATTTTTTATATTATTCATTAAACCCCAAATCTATAGGAAAAATATAGTGGGATTCCGTGTACAAAAACAGTGGTGCACAGTGTTATTAGCTTTATGACAACGGTTGTTGTTTCATTTGCACAGTCCGGTTTAATTTAACAGAAGGTATAATAAATTGGCTTGAAAGTGCATTGCTAAATATTGTCATTTTCTTCTCCTGAGAAACTATCTAAGGTAGTTGTTACGGAAATCTGTAAGCTCAATTATTTTTTTTTGTCTATTCTTATAAAAACGTATTGTTATAATTCTTTAAATTTAATTTTTGGTAGTTTCTTTAACTAGACCACTAGCATTCAACACACGATTCCGATGTTGCAGTTATGCAAACTAAAATTTTTTGAATAAGTGCCCATCCAGCATCATCAAAAATGTTGCTCATATTTAATGAACATCAATTAAGATTCCAACCAAGAGCTTCATGAAATCTCAGTGCATATCAAAATAAGTCTCAAAAATAGTTTCCCAACCAAAAATAGCGAAAAATGTCGACCAGAAAGCATCAAACCACTGCTAAATTACGACAACAGCTAGAGATAAATGAAGAATGGAGGGTGCTGCTACCTATTTCATTGCTGAATTTTATATTATTCTAAAGAGTTTCACACTTTGCAACATTATCGCTGTGGATGAGGCGGATGCTACAACTGCAGGGCCAAGAAGTTGGTTTTGAGTTCGTTTCATAGCCTCACTTCGTCTTGCTTGGCCTGGTTTTGTTTCTGCAGCAGGAAGTTATTTTCAGCAAATTACGAAATTTTAAACGTTTGCAGAGCACTCGTAAAAAGACACAATTTCTCTGCATGCCGCCAAGCAAGTGAGCGAACCAACCAGTCGGCCAACCAGCCAACTACTGACAACGCAGCAATACGATGTGGTGTCGGTGTTGGTGCCTTGGTGTTGGTAATGATGTTGGTGTTGGCACTGTTGGTGTTGCTATTGCTTCTGCTGGTGGTGGCATAACTCAGCAGATAAGCATCGCTTAACATGTAATTTAGTTTGGAATTTGTAATTATAAAATTTTAAAGTTTTCCAGCAGAACTCAGAACACGGAAGCACAACAAATGAATTTATGAAACATTTTCTTTTTATTTTCTTTTAAGTTTTCTTCGCGAAGAGGCAGCAATGGACAGCCAGCAGGGGTTAAGTTAGGTGGAGAGTAGGTTAGTTTGGTGCTTCTAAGTGGAGTTTATTTTTAATTTTGGCAAATATAGGCAACAATTTAAATTTATTTTAAATAAAGTTGAAATTTTAGTATCGAACACGAAAGACTTGACGAGCTGAGTGGATATGTGGGTAGAATCATTTTTACAAGAAGCGGGCTAAGTATAAGTTTATTGCAAGAATACAACGTAGAGTTTTGGTGCACATTTTGACTGGCAATTGATGAAAAGTTGCTTTAAAAGTTTGTGCATAAATTTTGCCTGCCAGAAGTAAAAATCTTAAAAAAACTGTTATGAATTTATTGAATTATTAAATTAAACTTTGTGGCAAAAAAAAACAATATATTCTAACAGATTAATAAGAACAATTTTATAAAATATTTATACAGTCTTTTAAAAGGTTTTTTTTTTGCTCTTTGTTTTTAAGCGGTTTCTGAAGTGAAACTTCTTCAGCACCGTTGTGGTTTGAAACTTGATGAAACGAAAAGCAACATTAAAAATAGATAAAAATAAACATTTTTAGGTTGTAGCATGTACACAAACCTATTTCAAAGACATTTTTACACGTTGCAGTAGCTGTTGAACTGTCAGATTAAATGCAACTTGGACAAATATAGTGTCTACTTTGAGGTAAGTTTGCCACTAGATGTCGCCAAGTATAATACGTTGAGATTTCTACGCTACTTTGTGAATTTATGAAGGGAAACTTCTTTAGCACCTTTGTGATTTGAAACTCGTTGAAATGAAAAAGCGAAAATACAGTTTGTTGGAAAAAAAATATGTAAAAAATCAACTTCGTTGCTTATTCGGCTGTATGGTAGATAGTAAAGAAATTAAATACGTTTAATATGATTCGATATTAAAATTTTCTTTAAATACAAAAATGAGTAGATACTATAAATATACATACAAACTTAATAGTCAATGTTATAAAAAAAAAAAAGATTTTGAGTTATAATTTTTGATTGGAATAGTCATTTGTTCACATAAATTATTTTTGGGAATTCACTATTTTGTAAATATTGTAAAATAATATTTTGGAAAGAATAAAATTCATCAAAAAGATTATAGGACCAAAAACTGACAAAAACATATGAGAGATAGTAAGAAATTCAAAATATACTAGTTTTTATTTTAACAACAAAAGCAACTTTTAGTAATTTTTTAAGAAATCAAGATTGTGTACCTTTTCTGAAAAAATATAAAATATATATTTACACTTACCTAACGATATAGTTCAACTATTTTTGCTAAGTCAATTTATTGGACTCTTAAACAAAAAGCATTTAAATAAAAAATATTTAAAAACAGCGTAGATGTTTGCATGGAAAGTCAAGACATTGTTTTTTAAGTCGTTTGGAAAGAATAAAATTCATCAAAAAAATTATAGGACCAAAAACTGACAAAAACATATGAAAGATAGTAAGAAATTCAAAATAAACTAGTTTTTGTTTTAACAACAAAAGCAACTTTGATTAATTTTTTAGGAAATCAAGATTGGGTACCTTTTTTGAAAAAATATAAAAAATATATTTACACTTACCTAACGATATAGCTCAACTATTTGTGTTAAGTCAATTTATTGGACTCTTAAACAAAAAGCATTTCAATAAAAAATATTTAAAAACAGCGTAGATGTTTGCATGGAAAGTCAAAACATTGTTTTTTAAGTCGTTTTTTTCTCGGTCTCAGTCTACGACGTTTTATGAAAAAGTCGTTGTATTAAAAATGTTCTGAAGATTTCACTTCTACTGAGCGATGCAGCCACACAAATAGTTTTTTTTAAAAGTGGATTTTTTCGGTAAAAACTCACTTTTTGTATGAGCAAGTTTAATATACAAAAATTGTAAGAAATCTGATCTGTATTTTTTTGTGACTTTTTTGGATACATTTCGATGCGATTATGGCTTCAATCTCCGTAACTAGGCCATTTATCGTACGAATATTGTCGTTTAGCTGCTGCGGGAAATTTAATAAAATTCCTTACACAACTTTGGTGCTAACTTGTACGTTTTAGAACAAAGTAAACCCATTGAGGAGGGACAAAGGGAACCTCGTCTTCAATTGGAAGCCTAGGCTACTGGACCAAATTCGCATAACTTTTACCTTATAATGCTATGGTATCTAATTGACCGAAGCATTTTCCGTTACTGCTGGACTAGGATGCAATTTTAGTTTACGAAACAAAGATTTTAGTCAAGGATTTATAACAAGGATTAAACATGCTAAGAAAGATGTCTATTCATTCATTTCTTTAAGTGAAGATATTGTAGCATATATATAATTTTTTTTCAAAATTCATGCTCAAAATCGAATGCAACCCAACTTTCTTAATTATTTTTTTTAATTTATATTAAACCGCTGTTTAATTATTTAAAAATTTGTCGGAGGTCAAAAGATGATTGTAAGAAACTATTACTAGTTGATTACAACATTTGTACCAGCTTTTAGTCATATTTTTGTAATGATTCCTTTAAAGGTGTTTTATTGGTTTTCAGGGACAAAAGCGGCTCTTAATTATAACTTGTATGTATGTAGCAAATAAAAACAACTTGCTTCGAAACACAACATTTAATTAACCAACAAAATATTAATATACACAGTAAAAAATTTGAGGGTAAATTTTATCTTTTTTATAACATCTGTGTGGTATAAACTTTTTTTATTCCAAATAATTTATAAATTTTATACCACTCAATATTATAAAAATAATAAAATAAGTATAATTTAAAAATTTTATATGGATATTATGTGTTAATCAAAATATATTCTGGTTCGAAAGAAAAAATTCACCGAAATCGGGAAATTTAAAAATATAGTAGTTTCGATTGGTCTGACGAGAAAAATGGTCTGTAAAAATTTATATGATTTGATGGTATAAATTTTATAACATTTTTGGTTTGGATTTATATGTATACAAAGTAGTATAAAATTTATGCTCATATTTTTTACTGTGTACATATCAAGGAAATGAATTGGCGTAACTCATACGCCACGGTGACCTTTTATTATTAAGAATTTTAATTAAATAATTTCAACCTCTCTAGCATATTGTTTAAATGACTATTAAGCAAAATTCGTGTGCCCTCAAAACCAAAACAAGAATACAAATTTAGTTTTTAGCCATAACTGCAGAATATTATTCCACGTAAGTACTTAAAATTCAAGCATGCACCATAATTAGAACCAAAACAGAAATTAAAATACAAGGATATGTAATGATAGCTACAGTCAAAATTTAAATCAACAAGAACTTGAAGTAAGTTGAAGTTGCATGTTCGTAAAAACGTTTTAATAAAAACAACTAAGAGAGCACAGAAATATTTATATATAAAAGTTTTACTTAAATTTTAGTCAATTTGGGACATGAATTGAATTTCATAGTAATTTATGTACTTTAAACAACGATGTCTGCATTTCTAGCAATAAGAAAAAAAGCAAACTAAAAACAAATGCATAAAACATTGTTGTATTGTGCGCTTGGGAAGCAAGTGCGCGTCATAAATACAGGCGTCCAACTAGTGTTTGACAGTAGCAGAACGATAAACTCCCAACACTTTGAAGAGACACATACACTCACACACATACATACACGATCTTATACAAGTGGTCACTCTACAGTGGCATATCGCATAGCTTTGACGCCATTTTATCAACAATGTCAAATGTTAGAGTCAACGTCATGACGTCCGGAAACCGACAAAAAGGAAATGTTCACTATAACATGAACGATCCGAGTAAGTGTATATGTGTATATGAGTGTGTTTGTGTTCACTGACTGTGACAGCGTCGTTTATGTGTGAATGTGTTTTTTCACTGTTATCGAGCACAAGTTGATGGTGTATAAAGCATGTATGAAGGATACACTCAAGTGGTTCATACCTACAAATAAATAAAGTGAACATATATGAGCTTTTTTGTTACTCCATCACAATGGTGGTTGCTTTTAGAATAGTTGTTGCTTTTATTGCTAGCGTGTGACACTTAAACAAACTTGATATTTTTGATTTTTATTATGACATTATGTTGAGATGAATTCATCCAACCCTTGATCTGAAATGTTTTTCAATTAACTAAATTTTTGAAAAATTAAATAATTTTTTTATGCTATGTGACGAGTATTTCTATGTTTATTGATTGCTTAGAGATAAAGATTAAGTTTAATAAATACATTTAAAATATTTAAACTATTTGAGTATCTGAAGTTGTTACTGAAAAAACATTGGGGTAAATAAGGAACATTGGTTATACAGAGTGTAAAGTAATTAAAGACAACACATTTTGCTGATATTAACTTCAAAGCAAAATTACTTAGAAGGCAACTTTTATTTTACGTCCTATTTCCACGTCCTAGGACTATTTTTAAAAATGTTTCATTAATTGTAATAACTTAGATAGACTAACAATCGAGTGATGCATATTTCAGAATTCTTTACTTTCACAATATCTTCTGCAGGTTGAAGTTATAGCAAGTTATATGAAGTTATAGCATTCAACTTTTTTAGGTTGGGGTTTTGAAAAACTGAATTGAAACGTGCCACTTTCCTTATATAGCTCATACAAATTAAAAAATTGTTAAATTATTTTATACAAAATTTTTTTTGTTCAAGAATTTATTGTCAAACTGCATAAAATACCTTAAAACTTTTTGTATGCATAACAGCAAGAAGTGCATTTTATAAGTATTATAGTAAGACATGGAAAGAATACCTTTAAAGGTTTTTTGAGCCCAAGTAAAGATTTGAGAGAAAATTCGATATTAATTGCAATTTTAATTTCCCTTACCATTCCGTGTAAATGAAATCAAATGTAAAATTTTCGTCAGCCATCGTGCCAAGTTTTGTAATTAATAGCAATTGTGTCAAATAATGTAATTTTTATAATTTCTTTTTTATTTTTAGCTATTTATATTTTTTTTTTTTAAACTAGCATAAGATTTTATTTTGCCTAGAAGTTTTTAAATAAAATCTCTCTTTTAAAAACTTTTTCAAAATTCTTAACAAATCAGTTCTAAATCTTTTTAAGAGGTGACGCGGCTAGCGTAAGCATTTTTGAACAAATTTGAGGCATTTGCGACTCTCCTCGCAGTTAAAACAGAATAAATTTTATCCCTCACATGACTTCACATTAAGGCGTAGCGTATCGAATTACAATTTTTTTCGAATTTCACATTCTAAGATGTCTCAAAAGTTGAATAGAGTGGTCAAGATCTAACAAAAAAATTACAAAAAATTACAAAAAAATTAGGATCTCTTCCTCTCCCTCAAGAACAAAGTTGTTTTTTGTAAAAAAAGTAAAAAATTACGATCTCACACTGCTTTAACTTTTGTAAGAAAAACTACATAGCTATGTCTTAAAGCAAAATATAAATACAGACTTAAGCTAACAATATTTTAGCAAACACGATGCCACTCTTGGTTTTACCCACAGTCTCCTGTGTGAAGGATATTCAAATCTAAATGTACACTCAAAATAGCAGAGAACTTTTAATTATTTTCTGATTGTCTAAATTTTGGTGATATTTATTACAGTGTTAGCGTTTTTCTTAAGTTTGGCGAATCAATAACTTACATATTTTCTGCAAATGCATTTTCCTGTTTTGGATGTAATTTTTTAACTTTTCTCGAGCACCAGAAGTGGTACCGAAGATAATTTTTTCCATTTGGATTCTGCAAATAGCTTTGGACGAAATCCTGTCAAAAAACACTTATTTCAAAACGACCAGAGAAAGCCACTTTTTTCCACCTGTTTTGTTACTTAAAAAAGTAACTTCAAGCATGAAATGTAAAAATTTTGTTCATATCTCCTTTATGGTAATTATTTCATTAAGCCAATAATTGTTAAGCCAATTGAGACCCATCGAATGGAAAACTCAGAAACTCAAAATCTTAGTATAACATTTTTGTGAATGCTGAGCTGAGGTGTTTTAACTACAATAAATAATAAAATTCTTAAGGAATGAAAATTTGGTTAAAAGATCGAAATAGGAAAAAAATCGTTGTCTTAACCTGTTGCTGTTTTTCAGAAATATTTGAAGAATTTAAATTAAGGAAATTATCTTCGGTACCATTTCTGGTGCCCAAGACAAAAACCTTATATTAATTTTTTTGAAAAAGTTAAAAAATTGTATTCAAGCATTCATTTCTCAAAAATAAGAAAATGCATATGGAAAAAATTTGCAAATTATTAATTCCCAAAATTGAAGAAAAACGTCAACACTACAATCAAGAGACAATTAGAGACAATCAGATAACAATAAAAAGTTCTGTGCTACCTCGAGTGTACCTTTGATTTCGATTACCCTTCACACAGGACCTTGTGGGTAAAAATCGAGAACGGCATCGTTCTTGGCAGGATATTTTTAGTATAAGTCTTTTTAAACTTTTACTTTAAGACATATGTACATAGTTTTTCTTACAAAAATGAAAGCATTTTGAGATATTGATTTCTTACTGTTTTTCTTAAAAAAAAGCCATGTCCTTGCGGGAGAGGATGTCC
Source organism: Dichetophora obliterata (assembly GCA_963920525.1). Taxonomy (NCBI): domain Eukaryota; kingdom Metazoa; phylum Arthropoda; class Insecta; order Diptera; family Sciomyzidae; genus Dichetophora; species Dichetophora obliterata. Next base: position 190,673,699 of record OY986436.1, read on the forward strand.
TTACCAAAGATTTTTTTGTGAGATCTTGACCATCCTATGCAACTTTTGAGACCTCTTAGAATACGATATAAATTTTTCGAAACGCCCTACTCCACATGAAGTCTTTTATAACCGATATATTTGATCAGTTTTTACTCGTTTACGACTCAACTTTGAATTATTTTTCAATCGCTGTTTAATTTCGAAATTTAACAAAAAAGAATAAAAAAACGATTTGAAAGTTATTTTGAAATTAACTAATTTTTTAGTTTAAAAATTACGATAAAAAACCTGAAATAACTTGATTTTAAAAGCTCTTCTTAAAGAGAGTTCCATTTATTCCCGACATATATCTTTTTTAATTGTATAATATGTGCTATTTGAACTGTTATAAAAGTGCCGGATAGTCGAGAACGGCTCCAGTTTCTAAAAATTTCTAGTTCTGGGTGAGCATATCCAGTAATTTCTAACTGCCTCAAGTTTAATGTTATTGTACCATCAACTAATGATACGATATACAACATACCATACCATCATATTATGATAATCATACCACAACATTACATTTATTTTTTGTAAAAACTTTTATCCAAAAATTTTAATTAGAAAAACTTTCTTCAAACTGATCATACAAAAACAAAAATGCACATATCTTTTTTAATATAATGTGCTCACTTTTTATGAAAGGACTTGTCACATAGTTTGGCAAAGCAGTTTTTACTTTTTTTTGCATATTCACAACAGACGAATTCTTGCAACTCACTTTAAAAAAACTGAACGATTATTTTTCACTGAAATGTTTAGAGGTCAAAGTTGCAATAGTCATGTAGAGAATGCATTAAATTGTATTCATGTTTATTAAATTTTTTTGAAACTTTCTAACTAACAGATTTACAGGCCTGTAGCCAGGGTGGGGCAAGGGGGCAATGCGCCCCTACTACAACCGTTTTCCCCCCTGGCCAAATCAGACAATGAAAACTTCAAATGAATAATTTATATGAATTTTGTTGATATATTTGTTTATTGCTTTAAAATTAGTTTAGTTTAAAATACCAAAAAATATACACACTCACCTTATTCATGACTTGATTATGTATATGAAATTTGTTAAACAAAATATTTCAGACAAATTGTTACAATTTTTCAAATTTTGACTGCTACCAACCTACTGCCAACCTTTGATACCAAAAAAATAAGATTGGAATTTTAATAATTTTCTAACCCGCATCCATACACGCAGAGAAAAAACATAATTGCAACAACAATGTTTTAAGAGGATCATAGTATGATTCGGATTATGATTGTTGCTAACATGTTCTTAAACATATAATATTTTCTTTGATCATGATAAAGAATTTACAACAACCACATTTAGAAAAGGAACTTTTTTGTAGGAACTAAAATATTATTGAAACAATCATTATTCCCGTATTGGGTCGAAAATAGTATGATTGCAACAACTTTATTATGAATTTATTTTTAAGATCCAGAATATGATTGAAACAATAATTTTTTTTTATTTTCATGCACTTCAATTTCCATTGTCTGGGCGGAACAGAAATATTAATTCAATTAAAAAATCATTTGATAAAATTTTTTCTCCGAGCTGGGGTTTGAACCGCGGTTTTTTCGTTTACGAGCCACGCACACTACCAGTAGGCCACAGCCGCTAATATCGCACGCCTGACTAATTCCATTTATAAGCATGGTACATTAAGTGCATTGTCACAAAAATAGCAATATGTGTGGTAAACAAAATAAGGTCAGAATTACGAAATTTATTTATATAGTTAATAAAAAAATGTTTGCTACAATTAAAGTCGAAAATTTCACTTTTCTGCGTGCTGTTTTTAAGATAAGGCGATTAAAAACAAACCACAATAATTGAACAGATGACAAACGAAGCGGCATATAGCCAGGAATCGATAAAACTTATTGTGTCTGAATTATGTGAAAGTTTTTCCTGCAAACTGTCCAGACACAGTAAATTCTTTCGATTTTTGGTTATGTTCCGCTTCGTTTGCCAACAAGCAAAGAATAGTTCAGACAAACATTCAAAATTCTAATATGTTTGTCTCTATAAAAATATTCAGATTTATCATGATTGACAGAACTACATCATTTTTGTTGCAACTAATAGTTGAGGCAATCATAGTATGTTGACGATTTCAATGATGTTATGATTTCAACTGTAATATTATTTTTGATACTATCATTAGTAAATAATGACTTTATTAAGGCAAAAATTTTTGTTTGCAGAAATAATACAATAATTTTAGTAAAAAAATTATTATTGCAGTAGTCATGTCTCAACCATGTCTTTTCTCTGCGTATAGGAACTTTCTACAAATCTTAAAAATCTTAAAAATCTTAAAAATCAAAAAAACTACAAATCTTAATTCAAGCACAAATTTAAAAAAGCAAAAGATTTAAATCAAAACATGCATGCTTGTTCTTAGTATATAAATCTGAATAAAAAATTAGCATGAATTTGATGCAAACGACGGATGCGGGTTAATTAAATTTTTTTATGTGTTTTACTTAAAAAATGTCTTAGACATATGTTAGCCCATTTTGCTAATCTTTCTTATATTTCTAGCCACTTTAAATAAATCTTGTATTTTTACCTTCATTTTATTGCAAAGTCCTGAATTAATTTTTGTATTATTTTTTTATGTATTAATCTTATGTATAAAAAGATCTACATATACATGTATATATTATAAAATTTACTATTTTTTAATAAATATGTGTAATGTATTCATTTCACACGTTAAAAATTGTTTTTTTTATTCAAATGAGAAAACAAAAAATTTCCCCCCAAGAATCATGCCTGCCCCCTCTGTCTTCTTGGTCTGGCTACAGGTCTGCAAACTTAACAATTTTTCTTATTCACTAGTAAAAATTTTGTAGGTTATTTCTTTTCTCTTACTTTTTGCCGCTCTCGTTGTTCTCTCTCCTTGCAAGTTTTTCGATTACGTGATCGCTTTACTAGCAAGAATTTGTAACAATTTGTAACAATTTTTTTTAGTGAACAAACCTAATGATGTAGCTATTAATTTAAAAAAAAAATGCCATGACATATAAAATTTCGTTATATTTTTCTAAAATTTTTATATCATAAAATACATAAATTGTATAAATTTCTTTTAAATAAACAAAAAAGTTATAACGATTTTTCTTGTAGGAATTGGGGAAGTGCAACTGCCAGCAAAAGTCGACTTCAACTCTTTCAAGCGTTGAAAATGTAAAAGTCGACTCATCAGACAAGACACATTTTTCGCGGTTTTCGTACGTAACGGTTCATGTTTATCAAAAAGATATATAACCGGGGCTAAAAGAGAACTAAGCTTATCGTTTGTATTATGGTGAGGCAAAAATTAATTGAAGGATAACATTGACACATCGAGGTACACTTCCTGAATATATTTGAAATAATGAAAAGAAAAATTATAGGAAGTTACATTACGAAATAAATTATTGAAATAAATGAAGAAGCAACTAGAACAGATGGCAACCCTTGATAGAGTTGATGGCGGTGATCTATAAATAGCCTACTGCTTTGAAATGTCATATGATTAGCAGCCATACAATTCATAAGAATGAATTCAAGAATCTGCACATTCATATGCTAGTTTAAACAGTGAGTTGATCACAGCTTAATCACTCAAAGACTACTGAAGAGGAATATGTAGCGATTTCCGAAACAGACTGTCTAGTCAGCTAAGTGATTGACTCTATACAGAGTTGTTGTTGTTGTTGTTGCCTTCTTGAAAACTTACTTGATCTAAAGCTCATAATCTTAATTCATGTAATTATTCAATAGATCATAAAAACTAATTGAAATAAATTAACATTTAACAAACAAATGATTAAAAAGTGGTAAAAAATAAAGTTATACAATAAAATAATTCAGTTAACTAGGATAAAAATTGTTGCAGTACCGCATAGGTGCAGAACAATTTACAACTGATAGCCCTATCGTCGATAACTTATCATACAGCAAAAGTTTACTAATCTTTTTGGAGAGAATATTGATTTTGAAATCTCTACACAATATGAAATCGTAATCAAGAATGCCGCTTGTTATAGCGGAAAATAGAAGACCAACAGAGGCACCCTTAGCTATTATGATTATGCACACGCTCCAAGAAAAAAATTTTTATAATTAAAGTTTTTCGTTTATTAGTTTAGAGCAGAGCAGTTCTCAAAGTATCGTCAAGTTTTAGTTTCACATAAAATGAAAAAGTCGAAAGTAAAAGCTGACTATCGACTTTTTTCAATATCAGAAAGTCGACCGCCAAAAGTCGGAAACTATCACGTAAAAGGCGATTTTCGGTTATTTCGATTTCGACCTGCACATCCCTAGTAGGAATAACAAAATGTTAAAAGATAGCTAACTGCACAATTATTTCAAATAAACAACGAGACTCACCCATACATTTAAATTTGAAGCAGTAAAGTTATAAAGTTAAAATATTTCCTGATCTTAGTTAATAAATAAAAGGATCAGTTTTTGCCCTCACACATAGTCATTGCCAGCACCTTGCTTTGAGAATTTGCTGAGTACGACTGCATCGCTATTTAATTGTAGCTTTATTTGTTTGGCTGAAGTGGATATTTCCACAGAAAAGTCAACCGTGAACAAAAAATTACAACTCAGTAAAAACTTATTATTTTATGACATTATCTAAGAGAAACATTTTAATTTTATTAATTTAAGTAATTTGTACATAAATTAATTTACTTTGAAGATTAAATCGTCTGCACTGTTTCACAAATGTTATTGCACTGTTTTTCAGTTAATTAATTTGTGATCTATTAAATTATTACATGAATTTAATTTCGAGCTTTAGCTCAAGTAAGTTTTTAAGAAGGCAACAACAACAACTCTGTATAGAGTCTGTATAGTCAGCTAAGTTATTGACTATATACAGAGTTGTTGCTGTTGTTGTTGTTGCCTTCTTAAAAATTGATTTGGTTTGAAGCTCGCAATTAAATTCACGTTATTCTTTTTCGTAAATATTTAGTAAATGTTTGTTTAACTTTTTGCTTTAGGAAAAATGGAAGGCATTAGCTAAAGATAATGAAGAAATGGTTGAGCTAAGGAAAGGAAATGAAATAAAAATTTTTTTTAATTACTATATCACCTATCGACCTAATTACTTAATTACCCAATTTAACTGCATTGGAAATTTAAGTAACGTAACGCCAGATCAAAAAGTTTGATAAGAAAAACGATAGAAGATTTTCGAATTTGGTTATTTGGAAAATAAACTTATATTAATGGTATTCATGCAATACCGAAAACGCGCCGAATATGCCGAAAATCGGAGAAACCGTAAACGCCGAATTTTAACTGTCAAAATTTGTATGGAATCTGATATTCGGCAGAGTTTCCAGTTTTTCGCACGATTTTGATGTGAAAATATAGTGCGGAATACTTTCGTCAAAGCATTGATGCCACCTTTCAAATATTTTAAACAAAATGCAAAACTTTTTTCTTGAGATTTCTTTTAAACTATAAATAGCTTAAAAAAAATTTGAGTGGCAAGACTGTGGTGTTGTCAGTTGTCAAATAAATAATTTATAACAAATAGAAAACTTTCAATTCTAAATAATTTGTTTATTTATTGAAAACGAAATGGCTGAGGTAATGATAAGTAACTTTAATTGAATTATGTATAGTAAAGTTAATGTTTTATATCTTAAAATCTAGAAAAACGACATGGGGAAAAAAGTGACCAGCACCAAAAACAGAAGCGCCGTCGACTTAACCCTACGCACCGATGGAAAGACACAGAAGTAATGGAGATGCTCCATATTATAGTAGAAGAGATAAAGGAGAATGTCGAATCATTTGATGTGGATGTGGAAGTATAACTAGCATGGATGTTTACTTATGATATATTTTCGTTTTTCAGAAGCCAACAGTGCAATCCTTTTATAATAAAATTTCTGCTAAATCTCCACAGTTGCAGCCTATTAACTGGCTAATAATGAAAGGCAAGATGCGCCACCTAAAAATGTCTTACATTAATGCTGTGACCTGGAAAAATAAAACAGGTGCCGGTCTTCTTGCCAACGGCGAAGAGAAAACTGTGTCAGAGTACATAAACAAAAATATGTCCGCACTGGAACCTGCTCAGGGAAATCTTTGGGCAACGTAAATGCGTCGATCCTTCATTCATTTATGAATCGACTAGTGTTGGTGCCGATGAAAGCCTGGAAAAAAGTAATGATTCCAATTTGTTTGAAACTATGATGATGATGTTGATATAAGTGAAATCATCACTAGAACGCCTGAGCAGTCTTTCGTTGAGAGTGAGGTTGCAGACGAAATTGAGGTTGCGGAAGAGAGTGAGCTTGTTGATGAGGCCAGCACTTCACAGCAAAGTCGTAAAGGTTTTGGTAGTTTAAAGAATAAATTAAAAAGAAAAAGTTCGAATCCATTTGACTTAAAATGCTTAAAATGCAGGAAAGGAGATGGAACTTGAAAATAAAAAAATTGAAATTGAAGCAAAAGTAGCAAAAAATAATTTACAGCAGCAATTGCTTATTAAAAAACTAGAAATTGAAAAAGAAGAGCGCATTGCAGAACTTAAATTAGAAAAAGAAGCAGAATTAAGAAGATATGAACTAGATTTAAAAATTAAAAACAACCCACTGTGAGCCTCTCAAATTATTTGCCTTTTTATGAATGTTTCCTTAAGTTCTTGAATAAAACGTTCCTTTAAGTTTTTTAATGATTTATAAAAGACTGAATTGAAGTAAAAATAAAATACTTTTATTTTAGAAAGCATTTTCATTTTTATCACTCGAGCCAAAAACTCCTTTCGGAATTTATCTATATTATGATCTATGGGTTTAACTCTTGAATCAATTCAAGAAGCGCTCGTCTCTTCGCCACTCCTTCGGATGTTTGCAAAGTTTGAGTAAAAATTTCAGGCTCCTCATATTCATCATCGTCAGATAAGTCATATTGCATTTCGAAAGTATCTTCTTTATTTTCATGAATTAAAATATTGTGCAATATAGCGCAGACAATTATCCAACGACACGCAAATTTAAGTGATGAAACGTTTTTTATTTGAATTTTAAGTTCCTTCAAACTGTTCAATCTTTCTTTTAGCCGTCCAAAACAATGCTCAATTTTTATTCGATTTCTACTAAAAATTTTGTTAAAATCGTTGCGTTGTTTTAAATTAAACTCAGTTGAGTTTGATCTAAAGGGTGTTATGACAGTGGAAGTTAACTTATTGGCACTGTCTCCTGCTATCCATTCCAGTCCCTTTAAAAACTGTGATGCTTTCGTAGACAAATCGCAATTATTGAATATCCTGGCATCTTGAACACTTCCAGGATATCCCACCACAATATGACGAATTTGAAGTTTGTGATCGCAAACAGCTTGAACTTTAATAGAATACAAATGCTTCCTTGAAAAATATGCTTTGGGATCTTCCAATGGCTTTTCTGCTAATTTGACTTCCGTTCCATCGACAAATCCAACGCAATGTGGTAGTTCTAGCAATGATTCATACATCAGTCTCTTTCGTTCTAAATCGTCTGGCCAAAACAAAAATTCTTTTTTTAAACCTAGAATTGCTTTGAAAATTCTATTTGTGATTATCTGAAATTTTAAAATGTAAACTTTTTAAAAAAATAATCAATAGTGCAATCTTACTGCAATTATTCCACCATCACCAATTCCAAACAAACTTGCAATTTTTGTAATCGTTGCTCCCTCCCCACTTGAACCCAAACGATACAAGACAATAATAAGTTGTACTTCTACGGGAAATTGTTGGCATGATCTTGGTCCATGAAATATTTCATTATCTTTAATAAGTTAATACTTAATAAGATTAAGTATAATAGTAAAACTTGACCAGCTAACACGAGCAATTTGTTTGAATCGGTTTTCGTCTTATTTTGGCAAAACATTTGTGAGATATTTTTTTTGATTTTGGAACCGAATATTGAAGAAATGGAACACTATAGCAAAAGTATTCTACTGAAGCCATAGCAATTGATAGTTCTTCCAAAATGTTGGTTTCCTTCTTGCGTTGGTCCTCTTCAATGTAAAGAAAGTATTAGGTAAATATTTTGAAAAACATCAGCGAAAATACCGTCATGTTTTCCAAATAATTCTAATACAAATAACTCGTGAAAGCTAATTTGTTGCAGAAATGTAATATATTTCTTTTTTTGGCTTATCTTTGGCATCTTTTAAAACATTCAGCATTTTATATCAATTAAACAAAAGTAGTCACTTTTTCAATACAATTCAAAGAACAGCTGATTGATACACGGCACTAACCGAAAATTATAAAAAAGGAACCTCAGGCAAATGCAGCGAATATTTTCCGATATTCGGAATCGGAATATATTCTGCACTGCATGAATACCCTTATTATTTCAAATTCTTCTAAGAAAAGTTGTTTGCAAAAGGTCTTTTTGCTTATATTTGAGAGTCCTTAGGTTATATTGGTTACAATGCTTTACTTTATTTAGTGCTTCTTAATTGCAACGAAAATATAAAAAAGCCGTATTAAAAATAAGACATTTTCATTCTTCTTTTTTAATATTTCTTCATACAAATCATACGTAACGCTAGTTTTGAAATGTTTATATATAATCTGTGTATCAACTTAAAGCTCTAATTCTTAATTGTCACTCAAAACAAAACATTTTGATTCGAATGCTGAAAAGCTTTTTGAATTCGCTAAACAATAATAAAGCTCGCTTCACGTAACAGAATATTCCTGATAACACATGAGTTATGTTCTTAAACGCAAGCCAGGTAGCTGTAAATGTGAAAAATGTTTATGATCCTGATACTGTAACAGCTTATTACGCAGAATTGGGATACAGAAGCTCGAAGTACCTTGGTAAAATAATTATATGTGCATAAATTCAAACTCAATTTTGTCAGGAAAAAAAAAATTATTAAAACTGTATTATATGTATTTGGTTTCTGTTTATTAGATTTATAAAAAAAAACACAACAAAATATTTTCAAATTTTTTTTTAAACAAAAATTAATAAATTTTTCAAATTTTCATAGAAAATATTTATATGTGCAAAATAATGATTTTATATAAATTTATGTCAAAATAAAGTATTTTACAATAATGATTTTTTTTATTAATACGGGATCTATCGGGATGTGTCGCCCTTATGAATCTTCACTAGCAGCACCTGCCGAGACATTGATTCATTCACCCGTTTTTTTAGTGTGGTTACATCTATTTTCTCTCATTCCTCTTCTATTGCATTTTTTAGGTCCTTAAGGCTGTCATATTGCTTTGAATACGCATATATCTTGGCAGTGAGTGTACCCCAAAGATCCTCTATAGGATTAAGATCAGGACTCAAAGCTGGCCACTGCAGTAAAGTCATTTTACGTGCCTCAAAAAACTCTTTTGTTGCCCGAACAACGTGAATTGGCACGTTATCCTGTTGGAATATCTAACTATCTCCATGTATTTCTTCAGCAAACTCGATCAGCTCACTCTCTAGCAAATTAACGTACGTCTGCGCGTTCATTTTACTCGGAACGAATCATATTTTGGACTTTCCTTTGAAGCTAAATGCAGCCCACACCATGAGCGACCCGCCACCATGGTTGCGTTTGAAAAAGGTCTTTCGTGGATGTCATATATCTCTCCAATACTTATGATGACCATCTGGGCCATCCAAGTTGAATTTTTTCCCATCGCTAAAGACAACATTTTCCAACTCATCTTCCCAAAATTTGTACTTTTCGTAAAATCCCAAACGTGCATTTTTGTGTCGTTTCGTTAGTTTCGGTTTGGACAGCTTCGCCACTAGATCCTGTTTTATTATTTGATGTACACGCTGTCTGGTGACAGGAAGACTAAATTCCACTTGTATTTTTCAGCAGCTCATGTTGTCGTTAGTCGCTAACAGCTGAATGTGACGTTTGTCTGGTCATTAATAGTTAGCGTGCGGCCACTATGCTTGTTAACACCATAGTTTTTAACATTTTTAAGAAAATTTGCAATTGTAGTGCGGTGCCTATTCAAAGCTGAAGCGGTTTGGCCAATTTTCATTCCTGCACGACTCATTCCCTTGATGATACCCGGTTCTTCGTCTGAAAGTTCGGTACCACGAGGCATTTTTAACTGAAAAAATTATGTAATAAAACACCTACTAGTTTTTTGAGTTTTTTATGCTTACTTTCTTATTTATTCACGGTTTTATAAACTTCTTATAATTAAACAAGATAAGGTATTGACTTCGTAACAGTCGAACATCGAATGACTCAATTTGCACATATAATTATTTACTATTGAACTTGCAACGCAATGCTTAAACTGTGATAATAGTAATCCAAATGAGATCCATAAAGGAACTTAAGATAATATAAATTGAAAGTAAATAAACAACAACCAATTTTTTTCAAACAAAAAATTTTTCTTATTCCAAAAAGAAGTTACACAGAAACAAAATATTGCTCATATAATTATTTTACAGAGGTATGGTTGCCACACGATTTAACGCAAAAAAAAACCTAATGGACCCCATTTTCATCTGCGAATAGCTGCTGAATCGCAACAAAATCGACACATTTCTGCAGCGCATTGTGACTGATAATGAAAAATGGGTCACTTAAAATATATATATATATACCTAAAATTATTTAAAATTTTCATTCAGTGATTTATATCAAAAATATAAAAAAAACACTGTATAAGTCTTTTTGTGATCAGAACATGTTATGTATCAGAATTTATTCGGAAATATTTATGCATCGAAACTCATTAATTTTTAATCGATATATTTTCAAGTATCTTTGCAATTAGGTAACACTTGATTACTGCTGCTATTATTACCGATATCCAGAAATCCAAGGGTAGCAATAGCAACACTTAATTTGTGCACTGAATTAAGTCAAGCAATAAGCAAACACAAACAGACACTGACATGGATAGGCTTGCATGCAAAGACACTCACATATACACACACATAAACACAGACACACGAATGCCAGTGACTAGCCGTACTCATTACTAACACTTTAAAACCAGCAACATTTTCTACACTTATGAAGTGCATTAAGACCAAAAGCTATGCTGTTGACCACTAGTGGCTGTTGGCTACTGGTTTTGCAAAGTGTTGTTCATGTTAATGTTTTTGTTGTTGCTATTGTTGTTGCTCTAGTTGCCTTAAGTACCATAGACATATACATATACGTACACACGGACACTCACTCACTTTAAGCAACAACATATTGTGTGCACTTTTGAGATGACTTTGTGATACGACCAACAACATGGCAGCGTCTTGTTATTGTTGCAGCTCATAATGATTACGTTAATTATATTAAAGAGGGTGAAGATGATGATGTCAAAAATGATGGTTATGCTTTATAGCTTGATTCTGTAATAACTTGATCGAAAATCTCTGCTATATGCTCAAAGGCTTCTATGTAAAACTTCCTAAAGTGCTATTAATAAAGAAAACTAACAGCGCATTTTTTATGAAAAAAAAAAAATACTGACCTCACGAAATGCAGAATTTTTCAGATTCTGACCTGAATTCACAGAATATTTACTTCTTTTGAGCTGAGAAAAGAACAAAAAAAATGTCAAATTTTTTTATTTAATATTGGCTGTACTATTGTTTTGAATTTTGATGTATTTTCGATTGAGGCTATGCATAGCGCCGACTGCATGGAATTTTTAGCAAATATTCATCGCTCAATTCAGTTTTATTAAAACAAACCACTTTAATCAAAAATATATTGAATTCAACTCAAGATTCAATTTTTCAAGATTGCAACATACAAAATATTAATGTCAAAATTATTATATTTTGTTTTTGTGTTAGTATTACTAGAGAGCAGAATCGCCGAATTTCACAGGTCAGAAAATTCTGCATTTGTTATTCTTTTGCGGTCAACATTTTCGAGAAAAGAACACGATTTATTTAGTGGCAAAATTTTTTTTAAAGAAAAGAAGTTTTTATAAGTTGATGCATAATTTTTATACCAGACGCGAAATTCGTATAGGGTATATAAATTTTTCACTCCGGTTGTAACGCCTATAAGTAGGCGTAGCAGGTAATGAACGGAACGCTTATTCAGTGGTATAGCTAGGGTTGCTGGCACCTGGTGCGGAAAATACATTTTGCACCCTTTCGGGATGGATTCGGCTAAGGTGATAGTTCATGATCAAAATCATCACTTTTGCGTAGAGCAAAAGGTGATTATAAAATTAACAATTGCTTATAGATATTGATTTTATGCGACAGGTTTTTAGGTGTCTTTTTCATTTTTACTCAAAAAAATATAAGTTTCAATAAATAAATTCCAATGAATTCTGAATTAACCTATTCAAGTATACATATTTAAGTGAAATTTTCACTTCATTTGAACTATTGGGAGAAAACAATGCAGAAAATAATTATTATAAAAAATACAACTCATTAGAAGAAATCTAAGAAATAAAGGATATATTTTGGATTTTTGGTAATTAAAGTAAAATTATGAAGTAATATATGATGGTAGAAGAAAACGACGAAGGCGGAAAATTTTTGAAGCTTCTAGTAAGAGCTCACATGACATAACAAACTAAGACAAAATTTTCTGATTGTGCGGATTCATGTCATTAACAGTACAAAACCACTTGATTTTCATAACATTGAACTGAGGCCGGATACTGAAAATCGCCTAGCTAAAGCTAAATCTCTATCGCTTAAATGCTAAAAAAATGCTTCGTTCAATTCCTTAGCGATTTCGCTAAAATGCGATTCTGAGTTTCAAATCGCCAAGCTAAAAATGTTGCTTCTACTACTCGCCACAGGAAGCGTTGTTTTAGCGATTCTTATGTCAAACAATTGATTTGGTTATGGCTGTGTGCCATTTGGTTTAAATTGTCATTTTTTGCTGTGGCAAATGAAACCTGAAAATGTTATCCAGAAATTTGGACGTCTTCTCAGCGAATGAACGAGTTTTTTAAGTCGCATTTGACTGCCACTACTACTACAAATTATTTTTGTATTCAAAATAATATTATGAGCTACAAGGAATGTAACTGTTTTCAGTAAGATAACTTATAACACCAAAACTTGTGTAAACATTAAAAATTTGTAAAAAAATTAAAATTTTTATTCATGATTATTTTGTTGTATGCATTTTATCTAATTAGCTTAGAAATGGAATAAATTGAGAACATGTTTTAAAATTATATGTTTAGATTTCACTCCACTTATAAAATATACTGTAGTAAAGAAAGTATCAGTGTTAAAGTTTTCTTGTCAACTGGACCTAAAAATCCTTAACCTAAACTATACGCGAGGATAAAAATCGTACTATACCTAAAGGTTGCCATACCCGAAATACACTTACTGCCAAATTTTGAGCTCAATCGACTGTAATACAAAAAAAAATATTGACTTATGTTCAGTCGATCAAGCAGCTAACCATAAAACATTCTTGAACACGTATATTCAATGTATTAGTTTTGCAAGTTGAATGCAGTTAAGAAAAAACTTAATACACTGCGTATATCAGAAGTAATGAACTTCCAAATTTAACATAAATATTTATTTTAAACTCTTTAGCTCCTAAGACTGGCCTAGTTATAAAATTCTTAAAAAAATAATTGTAGTAGTTTTTATTGACGCTAAAATAAATTAAAGACGACTGAAGTCACTCAATGCATTTTAATTGCTCCTCAAGCCTGCATCTTTAGCCTAAAAATAAATATTTTTTTAAATATTAAAAGCAAATCACAATCCTATTTTTTATACAGAAACATAAATAAAACTACTTTTTTTCAGAAAAAATACACAGCAAAACACTGATACTAACAATTTTGTAAGGGTAAAGCACAACCCTTTTGCTTCACTCAAAAATTATTGTGCCGGTTGTCAAAATTTCTATTAGTCCCCGGGGCTACATGAAGATTTGACAATAAAACTCAACTCACTCATATAAAAATTCTTCTTCCGACTGTCAAAAATTCATCATCCGAGTGAAAAGTTTTCGAAAACTTTTTAAAGTTTTTTTCGAACCTTAATTAAATTAATGTAATAATTAAAATAAGCTTGTTTCTTATTTTTAAAATGGTTTACTAACTGCACCAATATCTAAATAAAAAGTGCAAAATAAAAACATTCAGTAATTTGAAAAAATTTTAAATAAACTTAAGTTAACATACTTAAAAATTTGTAGTTAATTTTTTAAGTATATTTACACGAGTACTTTATGATTTTTCATTAAATATTCTCGTGTTGTCTTAGAATAAAACTATGTAAAAACTAGTAAGGATTTATTTTGACTTGTTCAACTTTATATACCAAAACAGTCGTGGCTTATTGGAGGCTTAGGTTTCATTCAATTATTCAATATTTTGCACTCAGAGTATATTTTACATATTAAAAATTAGGTGCAAAATTTCTTGTCAATTAATGACTTAATTGCAAACTGCATTATTCCGTATAACGTAGAAGCATACCAATGATAAGAAAGACACAAGAAGCAATACTTTCTTCCATATAGAATTGTTTTGTTTCAAGTGTCTTTCTTATCGTTGGTGTGCTTCTTCGTGATACAGAATTATCACATAAGAATGTGTCACAACAATTTTAGCTTATTTGCAAACTACCAATTCATTTAATAAATTTTTATAAAGTTTTAAGAGATGAAACCTTTTTCTAAAAGTATGTTATATGATAACAATAGGAGTATTCACGATTCAGTGTACTTGCCAGTGCAGTTGAGGACTTCTGCACTTTACAAAATCAAAATATACGTGCGTCAAAAATCTGCACAAGTGCTTTTCTACTGCAGCCGATTTGAGCTCAAACCTTGAAGATTTGAGCAGTTGTGCACTTGTGTGCATTGAAAAATTTGACAGCTTGGAAAAAGTGTTAGCGGTTTGTTCACGAAAACCTAACTGCACAAAAGCACAAGTCCTCAACTGCACAGGCAAGTGCACTGACACGTGAATACCCCTAATATTAATACAACTGATAAATACAAACAGCAAGTTTTCGGAAAAGTGCTTTAAATTGGTATATTTTTCTTTGAAAACATTCAAAAGAGACAAAGCATTAATTTTTCTTAATAAATATATCAAAAATTACGATTTTAATTGAAAAATCTTTTAATTTTTAACTTAGCGGCAACAAAATATTGGTCTTTAAAATTATACCTAAAAATAAAATTAGAGTTTCTATAAATCGCTAAAAAAAGTTTAGAATCGCAGCAATCGCTAAAAATTTAGCTATGACAGCTTTAATTTTATTCTTCGTTAAAAGCTCGTTCAGTCTCTAAATTTTTAGCATGAAAATAAGCGATTGAGTTTTTCAGAATAGCAATATCGCTAAGAACTATTAATTTAGCTTTAGCGGTGGAGATTTAGCTTTAGCGTTTTTCAGAATCCGCCCTCTGATATTTAAATTTTTCGCTAATTTAATCTCCTAAACCATGTGATAGCGAACATTTTTTGCATACAGGGGCGTAACTAGCGGGGGGTAAGGGGGTATACTACTCTCCTTACTTTTTTATAGTCGGCCTTATTAATATTTTTTACTAAAATGTTTTAAATTATTGATTTTTATAAACAATAATTATGAACGCATCAAATCCAGTCGTACCTTTTATTGCCATTTTCATAACAAAAACCAACTATATCATTTTAATTACTACCCAAAACTATCTCCAGTCGGCCAATTCACTTTTAGTCGTACCTTAAACAAACTGCACTCGGCTAACTCACTTTCAGTCGTACTTTAGACGAACTTCAGTAGGCCAACTCATTTCAAGTCGTATCAGCATTGAATTGTTGTAAACGAATCTAGTGTTCCTTTGTGACATAATGCAGAAAAAGTTCAGAAAAGTAGCATATATTTTGCTAAAAAGTACGGAAACAGTAATGCATAGTAATGTTAAAGAGAGCAGCGGGCCAAATGGAAAAAATGGACCATTTTTAGCCCAATTGTGCAACCGTGTTCTTGATCAAAAATAAAAACCGAAAATGATATTTTTGTTTGACCAAAAAAATATTAATGATTTTTATTTAAGATTGAAAAGCTAAAATCAGATTATTATTTTTATATCTGAGCAAAAACTTGAAAATCATAAAATAATGATTAATGCTTAAGTTTTTGGATAAAGCTTAATAATAACAGTCACTGATACAAATACCTTGTTAAAAAATTTAAAAAATATGTGGAATAAAACAAGCCCAAACGCACAAAGGTTTACTCAGTCGCCACACATATTCCCCTTCTTAAACCTTATTAATTCATTTTCGTAGAACTTTCTGAGATTGAAATTTTTATCCAGAAATATCCAACATTTTAATAAAAAATTTAATAATCGAAAGCGGCCAACATTACCTAAAAAATTTTCTTAGCTCAAGAACTCTGATGTAAAATCTTTAATTTCATAGACTTAACAATTTAATTAAATACAATTATAATAAATAAATAAATAATGAATTTAAAGGATTTAGTCAAACTATTGAAAAAAAGGTCCGTTTTAACTTTTAAACTCGAGATGATGGTAATTCTTTTTGCTATTTTTAAATCTGCATTCAAAATTCATTTATTATAAAAGCATCGCTTTATGTCATTGTTGATGTTCTAAACTAAATTTTTCAAAGTTCTAAGAAAATTGACAAGTGGACTAGAAATGCTGCATATTCGCTATCAAACCAACTCATTTCTGTGGACTCTATTCTAAGTCTTGTTTTTATGAAAAATTTGCTAGTAAAAATGAAACTCCTGACTGAATATCTTGAAGCCGTTGAACTGAATATTTTAGATGCTATGAAATTTATTTCTTGTACCTTCAAATCATAAGAAAAAATAAATTCGGACTGTGAAGGTACGGATAACCTAATTAGTAGTGCTGTTGCATTGTGAAAATCTTTTAATGTTGATGCTGAAAACGAATTCTCAATTCGCCATCGCCGCCGTCTTCCGCCTTAACGTTTGGATAATAACAATGCCAACGCGGCTTATTTTTCGATGAACTGTTTTTATAGAACAGAATTTAAACTTGTATTGGATAAGATAACCTCACTGATGCGAAATAAGTTAAACAATTGCTTATAAACAATAAAGCTTCTGTATGAACTCTTTTATCCAATTCTATCTTGTACAGGGTTGCCCATATTCGACGGACCCATGGATTTTTTTAAAAAATCAAAGAAAAAAATAAAAATTTGGCGGTTGGCAATCTTAATCATTTAATTTGTTCTAAGTAGATTTGTTTACATCAATTTTTGAATATGATATCTCTCAAATGGCCGCCTCTGGCGTTGATGGCTTATTGTGCCCTTTTTGCAGCATTTTCCATCGTTTTCGCCAACATTTCAATTTATTGAAATTTCTTCACGAATGTTGTCCTTGAGCTCTTCTACGGTCCTTGGCTTGTTAACGTAAACCTTTGACTTCAAATATCCCCACAAGAAGAAGTCAGGCGGCGTCAAATCGGGCGAACGCGGTGGCCAGTCCAAATCACCACTTTTCGACATCAAACGGCCCGGAAACAAATTCTTCAGAAAATCGATTGTTATGCGACTTGTGTGCGGTGGAGCGCCGTCTTGTTGAAACCAAAACTGCCTCATACGCTTTCGACGAATAATTGGCATCACAAAATTGGTCATCATGTCGCGATAACGCTCCTGGTTGATGGTAACAGCATGGCCATTTTCATTTTGGAAGAAAAACGGCCCAATGACAGTTTTCGCACTAACGCCGCACCAAACTGTGACTTTTTCGTCATGAAGAGGCACTTCTTGAATCTCCTGAGGATTTTTAGTGGCGTAAATACGGCAATTTTGCTTATTTACGGTCCCATTCAATGTGAAATGGGCTTCATCGGACATGATAATTTTGTTCCAAAATTCCTCGTCATCTTCGGCCATTTTGAAGACTCTTTCAGAGCGCTCGTGTGGCGTGTATTGTTCCATGGTAAAAATCTGCTTGGACTGACGCTTCAAACGCGGTATTGTAGCATTAGTTGCAACACTCAGCAGTTTAGCTTCATAATTGTACTCGTCATTTTGGCTTCGTTTCATTTGACTTTCCTCATTAAGTGAATAATGTTGTGCGTTGAGCTCTCGTTAAAGTGATTCTCACTTTAACCGACGCTCGCCCGTTCCACTTTGACTCTCACTCAATTGTTTGCCGCTAACGTTTAAGTGTATGTGTATTTTCTAAGTATATCAACAACAATGTTGTAGTCTCTTAGTGGTCACTCTTTCTTATGTTTGTATGACGAGGTTAAGCAATAAAAAATAAAGACGGCGAACGGCATTCAGTTCGTAAAGCGCAAACAAAAAGGTTTATGTTATTATTTCGTTGCCAACAAACTAATCAGAAGTGGGATATGAACTAAAAATATTCAAAGCGAAAAAGAAAAAGAAAGAATAGAAATAAAACTGAAGATTTAAAAAAGGAAAAAGAACTGCAAAAGAGTGAAAAACATTTGTCCCAGAACAGAAAAAGAGTGTATCAAAAACAAAAGAAAGAACAAAATAAAGTTGAATTTTTTTTAGCCAAAAAAAAAAAGAAAAAAAAAAAAAAAAAAAATATATACTGTTAACTTTAAAACCAAAAACTGAAAGTGAAAGTTGAAAACTGAAAACTGAAGAAAGAAAACTTGACTAAAGTTCTTATTAAAAATAATGGAAATAAACGGTACTGATTTTACCCTTGTTCAGTTGCGTGAGTGGCTGCATAGGCTTCAGTTGCCAACCGCTGGCACAAAAATTGCCTTAGTAACCAGGCTGAATGAAGTACCGTACAAGCAGCGTGGCGAATGCCCTCGTGAAAACAACGACGCAAGCGAAGATTGGCAGCATCAAGCACCAGACGAGGCTGGCGCAGAACAAGCAGCGGCATATGACGACATAAGTGTCCATAGCGTCGACGTCAATTACTTCAAAAGAGAGTGTGAAATGCTTCGTCGTGAAAGGGACTTGCTGCGCAGAGAAAATGAATTTTTTAAAAAGGAGACTCTAGCGCAGAGCGGTGCAGAGAGCGCAGCGCACTTCAGTGGTGAGCTGTCGAGCGGTAAGGCATGCTTTTCTTTCAATGTGCTAAAAGACTTGCTACCTGAGTACGACGGCGGCACGAATCTCGATGTATGGGTGAAGCAACTCAAAAGTTTAGGCGTTGCCTACGCAGCTGACGAAAACATGCTGCGTGCACTCATGTTTAGCAAACTGAAGGGAAGAGCGTTGGCGTGGTTGCACCAAAGAGAGTATATATGAAGAGTTACAAAAACAGAGAAATTGCTCTTTAAAATATTTTCAAGCATGTAAGGATTGGGTTCTGCCGGCGCGCTGCTATTGTTATGCTGCCGACGTTCTTGAGGTCTATTTTGGGCAGAGCTGTTGCTAAATCTATGGGTGCACAAGCGAGCTGGGAACATGTTTGTTCTTTTTTCTTCCTACTAGAATTGCGATCATTTGGTATATTTAAGAAACTATGAATGAAATGAAGCAAGCAGATATTCTTATGTTCTGTTTTGATTATCAAGTATGCCCAAAAATTGTCAGATTTGTTTTGGCTGATTTTTGTATGCATCTTTTTTGCAAAATTTCTTAATAGAAGATTTTTGATGCAATTCCATTTTATTTTATAGATTTTCAGGTTTTCAGAATTTTATGTTTTCTAGATCTATCATTTGGTATATTGAAAGAAATATTTTTAAATGAAGCAAAACACCTTTCTTTCAATTTAACAATATAGATTTGTAGATATCTTTATTTTGTGTTTATATATTCATGAATGCCAAAAAGTGGTTAACTTTGCTTTGGGTAATTTTTTATTATATTTGTTTGCTAAATTTTTAAAAAGATGATTTTAAAAATTAATTTAAAAAATATCAATGCAAAAGCAATTATATTTTATTTCAGAATTTTATAATGAAATGTTCTAAATTATTCATTTTTTGTAATATGCAAAGAACTAGTACCTACATAAGTATAGGATTTTTTTGATTTGTCAATTTAAAGTTGTCTTACAATAAAATGTACAGCCAAATTTACGCTATTTTATTCTCTACACTAGCTGATATACCCGGTGTTACCGAGAAGTTAAATATATTTTAAATTTTAACATATGTACACTTCTCGTTTTAAGGTTTCTAAAAACGCCGAACATGTCCGCGAGTTACCAAATTTCAGCGTTTAAGTTACAAAGCCCTGAATTGCGTAAGATTAAATTTATGGTACTTTTTTCTGTTTGCGACTACCCAAGAAATTACTCTGAAGGCAAAGTTTTTTTAAAAATTATAAAAACGACTTATTAAAAAATTTAATTCGTCACAAAAATCAAAGGGGTAAATATTCCATTTTTCTTAAAAGAAATAGAAAAACAAATTTTTATGTCAAACTGAAATAGTTTTTGCATAAGAGTTATACGACATATGAAAGAACATAAAATTGCAATTTTCGGTTTTAATTGTTTTTACAATAAAAACATTTTGGACCTTTTTCTAAAAAAGATTAAAAATAAAAATCCTTAAGTAACGGAAATGTTGCAGTAATTTTTTGCAAGTACTTTAATTGAATTTTTAGAAAAAGAAGATTGAATGAAATATATTAAAACAGAACGAAGATATTTGCGTCGAAATTCAAAACTTTGAATTTGAATACTTTTTTGGCTTTTTAGGTTATCTACAAAAATTCATTGCACTAAGGCAGTTTTCAAGATATGAGAATGTTATTGGTGTCAAACAAACGGAAAATTTTTTTCTATATTATCCTTAAGAAAATTAAAAAATTTAATATACTATAAAATATATTAAATAAAAAAATGCATATTATAGGGCACTCAGTATAGATAAACGAAAACAGTCCAGTAGGTGTTTATAGCCCTTTTGATAATCTTTCCTAGGTTATCCAAACGCATTTATATTTTTTATGCTCATTATGCAGCAAATAGTCACATAGTCAAAATAAACTAATTAAAATAAGAATAAAACGGTTTTATTTTAATAAATTTGCCGCACTTGGTTAAACAATTTTACAATTTCTTACCCATTTTTCCAAAACGTCAAATTCATAAAAGAATTCACAGAAATTAAATGTATAATTAGTAAGGATTAGTATAAAATAATTTAATTAATTGAAACATTTAATTTTGATTAAAAATAATAAATAAAAAACATGAATTTACTAAAACATTTAATGACATTTTTATTAAAAATAATCTACAGAAATAAAAGCAAAGATTTCTGTTTATAAATGAAATCTGTTACTGTGCGATCATTGTGTATGATAAGGAATGCATTTCCGCTCAAACGGTTCTCGCCCATTGAATTACGGATGTATGTTTTAAGAAATTTAGGAGATGAGAACTATATATTATTTCTCAAATATTTTAATTTTACACAAACTTTATAAATCATAAAACCAAAAAAAAAAAATTACTTCAACGATTGAGTTAAAACTTTTCATCGGGTCAGAATTCTGAAAAATCAACTTTGAAAAATCAAAATTGTAAGATCTATTTTGAAAATATCATGAATGACTTAACATATTCCTTAAAAATTTAACTAGTTTGAGGCTCACATCATTAATTCGAAAGTTAATTGGAAAAAAACTCTTGACTACAAAATAGTCCCAATGAAAGGGGCTGAAAATGTTATTATATAAACATTTTTTGTTGTGCCGAAAATTAAGAAGAGACTGTGATGCAATGCCGCCATAAGCAGAGCTAAAGAAAACGCAGAACTTAAAATAGGATACATTTGCATATTTGGAGTAAGCCAAAAAACTCCAGCGACAAAACCATGGGTGCTGAATTAAATTTAAATTAAATTTTCGGGAACCGCTCAAGGGAAATTTAAAATCATTTGGTGGCTGAATTATACTTTAAAATCTCTCGAATTAGAAAGGTTTTTTCAGTATATATATGTCATTCTTGTTGGCTTTACTGTTATCATCACTACCATCATCTACAACTGCCGATGTTAAGGGTTGTGATGACAATTGTTAATGTATCACGTATGATCTGACAAATTAAGAAATAGTGCACCATTTAATATTGGAGTGCACAGAACAAATTAGGCTTCACCAATCGTGAGAACTTTGCGAAAATTTAATAACCTATCAAATGTATATTCTATTGATTTTTCAGTCACTAATACGATAATTTTCAATCAATTAAACTCAATTTATTAAAGTGTAATATCTATTTCTTTGCATGTACATTTTTTAAGCATATAGTCAGTAAGGTTAACATACTATTGATTAAATAAATAAATAAATAAATAACGATACATCAGTTTTCACTATTGTTGTTAAGACGATTCAACTCATGACACAGAATTTTACACGTAAACGCAACTTCAGTATATGACTTGTTAAGTTTTTTTATAACGTTTAAAGTGATTCAATGAAATAATTGCTGAAATGTATTAATTCTTATTAATATGACGAACCTCTCGGGGGTTTGATCCCCCCAAAACCTCCCCTTGTCTACGGCCCTGCATGTAGTTCCTAATTATTATATTAAATAATAAGCTAAATACTTGGAAGTTTGGAAGTTTAAATTAAGTGTTGGAAGAATAAGGATTTCAGCGGAAATAGAATTAGTAAATAAAAAACCTCCCAATATTTGAATTTAATTACTTAAAATATTTCATTTCATTCAATTATGTACTTAATAAATGTTAAACATTTTTATAAATTAATTTATAATACCATCCTGCAAACACTTCAAATAAACTGTTACTTTTCTGCATTTCTTTTGCAGAAATCAAGTGCTGAATTTTTTTTTTAAGAAAATCACAATTATTTTAACATAATCTAGAATTCTGCATTTCGAACATCCGATAATTTAAAGTATCGCATGCTTGATCAGACATCAGCTGTATTAAAAAAAATCGCAAAAATTTCTATGTAATGTTGTGAAAATGTTTTCTTAAACAGGTTTAAAAAATTGTGCAATAATGTTCGCAACTTTGATCTTTTTTAAAAATAAAAAATTAATTCTAAATAAATAAATGAATTTTAATTAATATTTAATTTAATGTTGACTTTATATGATTTAAATACAAATTCTAAATGTTTGATAGTTTAAATCATACTTGATTTTAAATACAAATTCTAGTTGTTTGACAGTTTAAAATCGTTTATCGAGCTTAAGGTCAAAGTTAGAACAATTAATTGTTCTAACGAATTTTTCTAAAGAAACAACAACAACAACAAAGTTTTTCAATATGAAAGGAAAAAAAACCACTAGCAATTGATTTTATTGTACAATTTCTGCTCTGCTAAAAGCGTCATCAGAAATCTTTGTGATTGCCCGTGCAAGCGCGTTGACGCACTGCACCATCGGGGCGATGAGATTTTGAAGCTTCAATTTCTCATTTTTTTTCCTTAATTTCATAATGCCACCTTCGTTGTTGTATTTCTGTTTTACTTTAGTTTCTATGCTTATGTATATATGTAGTCCAACAGCCTGCTGGAATTCTGCACTAACAAAGCATGTTTACTGAAGTTGTTTTTAGAATTATTGCTGATTTTGTTTTTCAGCTGTTTCCGTTTGGTCGAGCTCTACCATTTGATTAAAGTTTTTTCTAAATGACCTCTATATTTATTATGTTGACTTTATATGATTTAAATACAAATTCTAAATGTTTGATAGTAAACTTCAGTAAACATGCTTTGTTAGTGCAGAATTCCAGCAGGCTGTTGGACTACATATATACATAAGCATAGAAACTAAAGTAAAACAGAAATACAACAACGAAGGTGGCATTATGAAATTAAGGAAAAAAATGAGAAATTGAAGCTTCAAAATCTCATCGCCCCGATGGTGCAGTGCGTCAACGCGCTTGCACGGGCAATCACAAAGATTTCTGATGACGCTTTTAGCAGAGCAGAAATTGTACAATAAAATCAATTGCTAGTGGTTTTTTTTTCCTTTCATATTGAAAAACTTTGTTGTTGTTGTTGTTTCTTTAGAAAAATTCGTTAGAACAATTAATTGTTCTAACTTTGACCTTAAGCTCGATAAACGATTTTAAACTGTCAAACAACTAGAATTTGTATTTAAAATCAAGTATGATTTAAACTATCAAACATTTAGAATTTGTATTTAAATCATATAAAGTCAACATAATAAATATAGAGGTCATTTAGAAAAAACTTTAATCAAATGGTAGAGCTCGACCAAACGGAAACAGCTGAAAAACAAAATCAGCAATAATTCTAAAAACAACTTCAGTAAACATGCTTTGTTAGTGCAGAATTCCAGCAGGCTGTTGGACTACATATATACATAAGCATAGAAACTAAAGTAAAACAGAAATACAACAACGAAGGTGGCATTATGAAATTAAGGAAAAGAAAAAAAAATGAGAAATTGAAGCTTCAAAATCTCATCGCCCCGATGGTGCAGTGCGTCAACGCGCTTGCACGGGCAATCACAAAGATTTCTGATGACGCTTTTAGCAGAGCAGAAATTGTACAATAAAATCAATTGCTAGTGGTTTTTTTTTTTTTTTTTTTTTTTTTTTTTTTTTTCCTTTCATATTGAAAAACTTTGTTGTTGTTGTTGTTTCTTTAGAAAAATTCGTTAGAACAATTAATTGTTCTAACTTTGACCTTAAGCTCGATAAACGATTTTAAACTGTCAAACAACTAGAATTTGTATTTAAAATCAAGTATGATTTAAACTATCAAACATTTAGAATTTGTATTTAAATCATATAAAGTCAACATAATAAATATAGAGGTCATTTAGAAAAAACTTTAATCAAATGGTAGAGCTCGACCAAACGGAAACAGCTGAAAAACAAAATCAGCAATAATTCTAAAAACAACTTCAGTAAACATGCTTTGTTAGTGCAGAATTCCAGCAGGCTGTTGGACTACATATATACATAAGCATAGAAACTAAAGTAAAACAGAAATACAACAACGAAGGTGGCATTATGAAATTAAGGAAAAAAAATGAGAAATTGAAGCTTCAAAATCTCATCGCCCCGATGGTGCAGTGCGTCAACGCGCTTGCACGGGCAATCACAAAGATTTCTGATGACGCTTTTAGCAGAGCAGAAATTGTACAATAAAATCAATTGCTAGTGGTTTTTTTTTTTCCTTTCATATTGAAAAACTTTGTTGTTGTTTCTTTAGAAAAATTCGTTAGAACAATTAATTGTTCTAACTTTGACCTTAAGCTCGATAAACGATTTTAAACTGTCAAACAACTAGAATTTGTATTTAAAATCAAGTATGATTTAAACTATCAAACATTTAGAATTTGTATTTAAATCATATAAAGTCAACATAATAAATATAGAGGTCATTTAGAAAAAACTTTAATCAAATGGTAGAGCTCGACCAAACGGAAACAGCTGAAAAACAAAATCAGCAATAATTCTAAAAACAACTTCAGTAAACATGCTTTGTTAGTGCAGAATTCCAGCAGGCTGTTGGACTACATATATACATAAGCATAGAAACTAAAGTAAAACAGAAATACAACAACGAAGGTGGCATTATGAAATTAAGGAAAAAAAATGAGAAATTGAAGCTTCAAAATCTCATCGCCCCGATGGTGCAGTGCGTCAACGCGCTTGCACGGGCAATCACAAAGATTTCTGATGACGCTTTTAGCAGAGCAGAAATTGTACAATAAAATCAATTGCTAGTGGTTTTTTTCCTTTCATATTGAAAAACTTTGTTGTTGTTGTTGTTTCTTTAGAAAAATTCGTTAGAACAATTAATTGTTCTAACTTTGACCTTAAGCTCGATAAACGATTTTAAACTGTCAAACAACTAGAATTTGTATTTAAAATCAAGTATGATTTAAACTATCAAACATTTAGAATTTGTATTTAAATCATATAAAGTCAACATAATAAATATAGAGGTCATTTAGAAAAAACTTTAATCAAATGGTAGAGCTCGACCAAACGGAAACAGCTGAAAAACAAAATCAGCAATAATTCTAAAAACAACTTCAGTAAACATGCTTTGTTAGTGCAGAATTCCAGCAGGCTGTTGGACTACATATATACATAAGCATAGAAACTAAAGTAAAACAGAAATACAACAACGAAGGTGGCATTATGAAATTAAGGAAAAAAAATGAGAAATTGAAGCTTCAAAATCTCATCGCCCCGATGGTGCAGTGCGTCAACGCGCTTGCACGGGCAATCACAAAGATTTCTGATGACGCTTTTAGCAGAGCAGAAATTGTACAATAAAATCAATTGCTAGTGGTTTTTTTTCCTTTCATATTGAAAAACTTTGTTGTTGTTGTTGTTTCTTTAGAAAAATTCGTTAGAACAATTAATTGTTCTAACTTTGACCTTAAGCTCGATAAACGATTTTAAACTGTCAAACAACTAGAATTTGTATTTAAAATCAAGTATGATTTAAACTATCAAACATTTAGAATTTGTATTTAAATCATATAAAGTCAACATAATAAATATAGAGGTCATTTAGAAAAAACTTTAATATTTAATTTAATTTAATAAGTTTTCGGAATTTGTAATTAAAATTTTAGAGTACAAATTAAATTCAAATACAGTAATATGTTCGATATTGGTAAATTGAAAAAAAGCCGTTTTGCTTTATTTCATAAATATTTCTTTGAATCTACCAAATGATCGGATAAAGAAAAGATAAAATTTTAAAATAATATATAATTAAAATATATTCATGAAATATAATTTCAATTGCATGAAAAATCTTCCTTGCTAGAAATGTAGCAAAAAAAATGTAAATAAAACTCAGCCAAAAAAAGTTGATAATCAAAAAAGAACATAAAAATATCTGCTTGCTTCATTTCATTCATAGTTTCTTAAATATACCAAATGATCGCAATTCTAGTAGGAAGAAAAAAGAACAAACATGTTCCCAGCTCGCTTGTGCACACATAGATTTAGCAACAGCTCTGCCCAAAATAGACCTCAAGAACGTCGGCAGCATAACAATAGCAGCGCGCCGGCAGAACCCAATCCTTACATGCTTGAAAATATTTTAAAGAGCAATTTCTCTGTTTCTGTAACTCTTTATATATACTCTCTTTGGTTGCACTCAAAACCGAGCTTCGTTACTGAAGTGCTCGATGAACTCATCCAGCAGTTACGTGATATGTTTGGGTCGACTGTGAGCAGAATGTTGCAGAGGCGCAAGTTTGAAGTGAGAGTCTGGCGCTATGATGAAAGTTTTTCTGAGTACTTCAACGATAAAGTAATACTGGCTAACAATTTAGAGGTTGGAGAAGACGAGTTAGTCGACTCAATAATAGAGGGAGTTCCAGACCAGCAGCTTAAGACTCAAGCACATATCCAATGTTTCACGAGCAAAGCACAGCTACTTCAAGCGTTTTCCAAAGTACAGCTGAGCAAAAAATTACCAACAGGGATGCAACCGGCAACTAGAGGCGCCACTAAATTTACAAAAGATCGAAACACAAATGAACGAGTCCGTTGTTTTAACTGCAATTCGATGGGGCATTACGCTGCTGACTGCAGAAAACCGAGGCGTGCTTTTGGTGCTTGCTTCGTATGCGGAAGTTTGTCTCATCAGGCTGCAAAGTGCCCTGAGCGGAAGGACCCTGTTCATCTGGTAGAGAATTATGTAAGATATTTTAAGTTTTTTATAAAGGGTGACCCTAGGTTTAATTTTAATTTAGGATGCTTAATGGATTCGGGAAGTCCCATAAGTTTTGTACGTGCGTGCTGCATTCCGGACGGCGTTCAATATGAACAAAATAATAATGAAATTTTTTTTGGTATAAATTACAGCCCCCTGAATGTTTTGGGCATTTTACGTTGTCAAATTTATTTTGAAAATAAAATAATAAATATAACTTTTAAAGTCGTTCATGACAAAACAACAAGTTTTGATGCTGTGTTAGGAAGAGATTTCTTGGATATTTGCAAGTTTCGATTAGTATCTGAATTTAATGAAATTGTAATTGAAGAAAGCAAACAAAAACTAACGAGTGAGAGCCAAAGGGAAATTGCAAGCGAAGGTAATGTATTAGATGCAAATGATAGAAATTTTAAGACAACCGAGATAGTTCAAAATATGATCGAGGAACAGAGGGTTCCGCCAAACAGCTGCGATGATAATGATGATAGAGACCTGAGTACGACAAATGAAGTTCACGAAGAACATTTTGATAAATTATTAATGTCTATCGATTGCGGTGGTTCTCCTGAAGAGGTTGACGTTGAGCTAGGGTCGGATATGGGGTTAGTAAATAAAAATCAGTTTTATAGTATCCTCAATCACGAGTATTTACTAGCTGAACGCCCAGATGAACCTAAGCTCAGATTCGAGATGAAATTGGTTCTGAATGACCAAAAACCTTTTCATTGTTCGCCAAGACGCTTGTCTTATGCAGAGAAAAATAATCTCCAAAAAATATTGGATGAATATATAGCTAGTGGGTGTGTTAGACCAAGTGATTCAGAGTACGCCTCTCCTATAGTCCTTGTGAAGAAAAAAACCGGAGATCTACGTTTATGCATAGACTACCGTACCCTGAACAAAGTTACAAGCAAAGACAATTACCCAATCCCTTTAATTGATGATCTGTTAGACAGGTTAGCTGACAAAAGGTTGTTTACGAAGCTTGATTTAAAAAACGGGTTTTTTCATGTGTTTATGGACCAAGAGTCTATTAAATTTACGTCGTTTGTAACACCTTTAGGCCAGTTCGAGTTCACTAGAATGCCTTTCGGCCTTAAAAATGCACCATCAACATTCCAAAAATTTATTAACAGAATTTTCGATGATATGATTAGGGACGAACGACTTATTGTGTACTTAGATGATATAATGATCGCGACAGAAACTTACGATGAACATTTCCAAACGTTAAGAGAAGTTTTTAAGCGTCTAGTTGAAAATAAGTTAGAACTGAGGTTAGATAAATGCGAGTTTTTGAAGCCAGAAGTAAAATATTTGGGATACAATATTTCACGACAGGGTATAAAAGCTGATGATAGAGGAGTACAAGCGATTAGAGATTTTCCGGTGCCACAATCTGTTCGTTCAGTGCAAAGTTTTCTGGGGATGTGCTCTTATTTTCGGAGATTTGTTAAAAATTTTTCTATTATTGCAAAACCATTACATGATGTAACAAAAAAAGATCTAAAGTTTACGTTTGGGCCTGAACAGTTAAAAGCATTTGAAACACTTAAAGAAAAGTTAATAGAAACCCCCATTCTCGCAAGCTCAATCGGTTTTGGGGCAATATTGCTACAAAAAAAGAAAGACAACCTTATGCACCCGGTATTTTATTTTTCGAAACGCACTACTGAGACAGAATCAAAGTATCACAGTTTCGAACTGGAGACTTTGGCTATAATTCATGCGTTGAGGCGTTTTCGAATATACCTTCAGGGCAGACCGTTCAAAATAATAACTGATTGTAACTCTTTAACTCTAACTTTGAATAAGAAGGAAATGAATCCGAGAATAGCAAGATGGGCACTAGAATTGATGGATTACGATAACGTGCTGGAACATAGGGAGGGCACACGCATGCAACATGTTGACGCGCTTAGCAGGTCAACTGCTGTCCTGGTGGTAGAGCCTAACACGTTCGAAGAAAATTTAGTAATATGTCAGGGAAGAGATAAGTATATTAGTGAGATTCGTAGTCAGTTAGAAGTAAGAGAAATGCCATTATACGAAATGCGCAATGGGGTTGTTTTTCGTAAAGACGAAGGAAACAAAGTCCGATTTTATGTCCCTCAAGATATGGAAAGTCGTGTTTTATGCAAATACCATGATGAGATGGGTCATGTAGGTTTAGACAAGGTTTGTGAGTTAGTAGGAACCAGTTATTGGTTTCCAAAATTAAGGGAAAAAGCAGGAAATCATATAAAAAATTGTTTAAAATGTATAGTTTTTTCAGCTAAAAGTGGACGCGAAGAAGGATTTTTAAATAACATTCCTAAGGGTAGCAGCCCTTTTGACACAGTACATGTGGATCACTATGGGCCAGTTGATCGTTCAAGATCAAAATACAAACATATATTTGTAGTTATAGACGGTTTTACTAAGTTTGTTAGGTTGTACGCTACAAAAACTACAAATACAAAAGAAGTAATTAAAGCCCTTTCAAATTATTTTCAAGCGTATAGCAGACCCAAGCGTTTAGTTTCGGATAGGGGCAGTTGTTTTACGTCAGTAGAATTCGATCAGTTCTTTAGAGAAAACAACATACAACACGTTAAAGTAGCTACGGGCACACCGAGAGCAAACGGACAGGTAGAAAGAGTGAACAGATCACTAGGTCCGATGATTGCCAAACTTGTAAAACCCGAGGAAAGAATTTACTGGGATTCGGTGCTAGACACTGTTGAACACGCGCTCAATAATACTGAACATAGGTCCCTCAAAAAGAGTCCAAGTTTAATGCTTTTCGGAACCGAACAGAGAGGTAAAGTAGTTGACTTTTTAAAGGAACATCTAAATGAAAAAGATGGAGCAGCAAGTGGTGTAGAACACGAGGTTATTCGAAAAGAAGCTGCAGAAAATCAAAAGAAATTACAAGATTATAACAAACGTCGTTTTGACGGAAAACGCAAGAAACCAACAAATTACGTGGTAGGTGACTATGTAGTAGTCAAAAATTTTGATTCGCACCCTGGTGCGTCAAAAAAACTTATACCGAAGTTCAAAGGGCCTTATCGTGTTAAAAAAGTATTACGTTATGACAGATATGTACTAGAAGACGTTGAAGGATTTCAACTGTCACGAACCCCATACGTTGGGGTGTGGGCAGTATGCAATATCCGACCCTGGCTCAAAGAACGACACGGAGATCAGGATGATCTCTAATGTCAGGATGACCGAGTTGTAGCATTAGTTGCAACACTCAGCAGTTTAGCTTCATAATTGTACTCGTCATTTTGGCTTCGTTTCATTTGACTTTCCTCATTAAGTGAATAATGTTGTGCGTTGAGCTCTCGTTAAAGTGATTCTCACTTTAACCGACGCTCGCCCGTTCCCCTTTGACTCTCACTCAATTGTTTGCCGCTAACGTTTAAGTGTATGTGTATTTTCTAAGTATATCAACAACAATGTTGTAGTCTCTTAGTGGTCACTCTTTCTTATGTTTGTATGACGAGGTTAAGCAATAAAAAATAAAGACGGCGAACGGCATTCAGTTCGTAACGCGCAAACAAAAAGGTTTATGTTATTATTTCGTTGCCTACAGTATGTCATTAAGCGATCTGACATCTCTGTCAAAAGTTATGGCGTTGCCAGATGGGTCCGTCGAATATGGGCAACCCTGTATTTACTAACTTGACCCAAAAGCGAATTCGAGAATCAATAGAATTGTTACCAAAAAATTGTTTGTTGGATTCACTTCAATTGAAAGCGGAATTTGAAGTGTTCTATGATTTATGCGAAGGCATAGAAACTCTATCGGGTACAGCTAATGTTTCCGAATGCAATCAAAAAATCCCTTCCTACAGTTAACAAAATTTCGTGTTTGCTGTGCACAGCGCCTTTTACTGTTGCAGGAAATGGGAGAATGTTCATGCAAATTACAATTAGTTAAAAATTATTTAAGAACTATGCAAAGTGATTCACGTCTTAATGACTTATTAATACTTTCATCGGAAAAGGACATAGTTTATCTCATTAACTTAGATAATATTGCGCAGCTACCTTAAAAAAAAAGAGATAATATTTAAATGTTATACTTAAAAATTAAGTTTGTATATTTTATTTAAAACACAAACATTTTTTTTAATTAATTTAAAAAATTAAAAGAAAAAATATTAAAGAAATTAAAAGCCCTGTTTATTTTTTTAACACATAAAAACTATGAATTTTTAAAACAATAAAGAAAATTAATTTTTAAATGCTGATTTGATAATGTTGAAATACTTTTATTTTATTTTCTTTGATAGAGAGAACGATATTATAACTGCCTTTAAGGGATCTTCTTCACTTGAAAAAATCGAAAGATTGTAAAGTGTTACTATGTGTGGATTAAAAATTTTAGGATTTCTTAACACGGTACCAAAGATTAACGAAAAAGTCCGTTTTAACTGAAACTGTTTTGCATTATATTTATTATTGTAAAATCTCTAAGATTATTACCTACAATTATCTAGTAAAACCTAAAATTCAAATTTTAGAGCGTTAGAAATGTAAAAAATAAGGTAAATTTTTTATTTTTGTTTTGAAAATGGCGCCAAAAACAGGTATGAAGTTTATTTGGCTGATTATACGTAATCTTATAGTTTCAAGTATTATCGTTTAGATGAACTAAAAAAATTTTCAGTTACCTGTTGTAAAAGCTGAGAAATCGTTGCCACCTTTTTGGATTCGAAAGATGATGTCCAAACTGAGAAAAGCTTAAGAGAGCAGATAAAAGGCCAAACCAAAAAAAAAAAATTTAAAAACATACTTAATTTATTGTATTTTGATGTACACAAGTTTTTTTCATCATTAAAAAAGTTTTTACTAAAAATAATTACAAAGTGTTTTTAGCCGTTCAAATGAAAAAGACCCCTTAAGAATTATTTATATTTAACTTTATATCATTCAACTACGTTGTATTTAAAAAAAGTCGGGACTTAAGGGTATCCAGTTGGCCGAAAAACATTGATACCCCCCCCAATGGCCACGGTACGCCACTGTTTGCATATTAAGGCTTTCGAGGCCCATATAGATTTGTAGGGTGTGTTGATATTTATTGTGAAAAGAATAGATAGTAGTAGAAAGAATTCACTTATCACGAATAAGCCTGTCGTGATGAAAGTGATTGATGTTTAAGCGCACCAATCCGCTATTTTTGTTGGCTAGAGAGCCTCGCTTTATTTTCGGCTAAAGAGCCGAGTTTGAGAAGTTAAATGGAACATTGAGCTGACGAGCTCAGTTTAAGTCTTAGTTAAAATCTGATCTTTATTAAAAAATGTATTGGCTTATAAAGTATTTTTACAAGTATTTTTCTTACAATAATTTTACCACTATTCCCAAGACTCCTCCTTCAATTCCAATATTTTTTGGATTTAGTTTTAAAAATCGATAATCGACCAATCACTTTCAGATTGTTAACCTTTTTTCTTATTCCCCTTGATATGTTTTCTTATTATTGTTGTCGTTTGTTAGACAACTGTAGGTCATTAAAGTGAAGGTCTTTTTAGGTGGATGTTTGCATGATGTATGTACATGTATGTAAGTACACTACACATTTAATAAATAAAAAAAAATAATTTATGACATTAATGCATAAATATGATTTCGGCCATGTGGCCACCATGGCTGGCGCGTACAAGGCGCAATCTGAAACACCAATTTTCACAAACTTTTCGCAGCATTCGCAACTCTTCGAATGTTGATTTCCAGGTGTTCAATTGTTTGTGGTTTATCAACGTAGACAAGTGACTTTACATAACCCCAAAGAAAATAATTCAATGGGGTTAAATCACACGATTTTGGGGGCCAATTAATTGGGCCATTTCGTGAAATTATTTTTTCGTCAAAAGTTTCCTTGAGTAAATCAATTGTAGCGCCCGCTGTGTGGCATGTGGCTCCTTCCTGTTGGAACCACATATCAGCAAGATTAATGCCAGCTAATTGAGGTACGAAAAAACTTTGAATCATGTTCCTATACCGTTCACGATTGACAGTTACATTCTGACCATCATCGCTTTTGAAGACATATGGGCCAATGACTCCGCCAGCCCACAAAGCGCACCAAACAGTAATTTTCTGTGAATGTAATGGTGTTTCGACAAAAGATTGTGGATTCTCCTCACTCCAAATACGACAGTTTTGTTTATTTACGTACCCATTCAACCAAAAATGGGCTTTATCGGAAAATAAAATTTTCCATGGAAATTCAAAATCAATATCAATTTGTGCTTCAGCCCATTCGCCGAATTGGCGGTGCATACGATGGTCGATTAGCTTTAATTCCTACACAAGTTGAATCTTGAAAAGTTTTTAGCCAAGATTTTTTCGTAAAATCTTTCATTAAGTGGAAGGACACCACCCCACTTGCTGAGAACGGCGACGAGTTCATTGATTAGGATCATCTTCAATGCTTTCCTGTACAGCGGCTACAGATTCTTCAGTGCGCACTGTTCGGCATCTCACGGGATGCACATTATCAGAAACAGTAAATGTGGTCCAAAAACGATATATTGTTTTTCGAATTAGGAGCTCTAAAGGACGATTATATACGCCATAAAATGGACGAAGCGCACGATAAGTTTGACGAACAGAACCATTATTTTGATTAAAAATTTCTACAATTTTCACGCGTTGCTCTGATGTAAGTTGATCTATAATAAATTGTCAAAGCAAACTTAACAAAAAACATTAATCAGCTGATAAGCTGATAAAGTTGTATCTTTCTGTAAAAAACAGCCTTTATATATATAAAACAAAGTCGGGTTTGTTACACCATTTATAACTCAAGAACGGCTGGACCGATTTTAATGATCTTTTATTTGTTGTATTTGTGTTCATCTCGAATAGCAGAATAACTATTAAAATATCGGAAAAACTCAGGGGGCGTGACACCTCCCATACAGGTTAGATAAGGTTAGGTAATGGTGGCTGAGCCAATAGACGACTCGTACACTTAGGCCAGTGCAGACCCGTTGTGATACCACATGATCTCTTTAAAAACCTAGTAGAGATTTCCCTCCTCAAACCAGTTCGAGCGGATAATGAATTTAAGGATATGCTTGATTTCCAGGCATGAGACTTCGGCAAGTCCATTTAAAAAGGGAAGGCCCAGAGTTGCCATTCTCCTTTTAGCTAGAGCCGGACATTTGCAGAGGAGGTGCTGAACTTTTCTACCTCCTCCTCACATCTGCAGCTTCTGCAGAAATCGTTTGATGCAACTCCCAACCGAAGGGCATGCGCTCCGATCAGGCAGTGAACCCGTTAGGATTCCTACTATTTTTGACAGGTTTACCCTGCTTAACTCAAGCAGTGAGTTGGTGCGTTTTAAGTCATAGGTAGGCCATGTTAGCTTAGTTATCCTACATGTATCAAGGCGTTCCCAGCGTTCTTGTGCAAGACCTAAGGATCTGTTCTTGCACTGGAGTTTATAGGAGGAAATGGGTATACCAATAAAGTCAACATTTAAGAGGGTGTTAGAGGTCGTACTCTTCCTTGCCAATTCGTCGGCCAAATTGTTCACCTCCCATACAAATCAAATCTTCTATCAAAGGAGGCGTGGCACCTCCCATACAAATCAAATCTTCTATATCGAATAGCTTTGGAATTATAGGTCCCACAGCAACGGAATTCGGTATTCGACCTTAATTTTCACTTGTCGATCTACTGGTAAAATTTTATGGGCGTTAGACGTAGAGCGTGGCACTTTTTCAGTAGCCCAAATTATTAGTATAACTTTCAAGCTATAAGTCACACATTAATGAAACTTGGCTAGAACCTACTATTTAGTCGTGTCTTTCGACAGGTAAAATTGAGCAAGTATAGGCCAAAGGGGTGTGGCACCGCCCATACAATTCAAATTTATGATATCGAATAGCTTTGGAACTACATGCCGTATAATAATGAAATTCAGTGTGGAGTTGCCACTTGGTGATATCCTTCAACTGGAAAACTGGGATGGGCTTTGAAAAGGGGGTGTGGCTCCGCCCTTACACTTTAAATTTTTGATATCAGATAGCTTTGGAACTAGATGTCGTATAACAACGAAATTCAGTATGGAATTACTATTGGCTGATATCCTTCAACTAGAAAATTGCGACGGTCATTGAACAAGGGGATGTGGCTCCGCCCATACAAGCCAAATTTTTGATATCGAATAGCTTTGAAAATATATATCACATGTGTGGAGTAACTTCTTGGTCAGGCATTTCTACTGGTAAACTGGTACGGGCATTTGAAACTTGGTGTGGCTTCGCCCACACAAGCTTAATTCAATTCAATATACTTTACTGCAAAAACGAACTTTTTTTGGCATTTAATAATCAAAATGAAATCTTCTAAAAGAATAAAAATTTCTTCAGTTTTAATTTTAAAACCGTAACTTTTGCAACTGAAAGAGATTTTTATCTTCATTACTTTTTGGTAAAGTTGGTTTTGTTGCATTTTCCCTAAAATAGAAAATAAAATAAAAAATAAAATAAATAATTTTAAAAATCATTGGTTTCGCTCATTGCGGAAATTGAACCCACTACCTCATGGCTTCAAAACTGATGGTTGAGCTGACTGAGCTATCGAAAGAACATTTATTCAAGTTGAAATGTACTAAAATAATTTCATAATAGAATATGCTATAAAATTAAATGACAACAGTGAAATGACAATGACAGCCAATGACAATAGAATTTGCTATAAAATTAAATGACAACAGTGAAATGACAATGACAGCCAATGACAGCCTCTTATTTATTCGATTTTTCCTTGCCCCAAATAGCAAAATAGCTTTTAAAATATCGGAAAAATTCACGGAAAAAAAAAATCATATGAAAGTTAACATTAATAAAAATCATTTTCTGTTTGTTTGACCAGAATACAAATCTTAACGGCTGGACGGATTTGACTCAAATTTGGCTCACATTTTACTTGAATTTTAGATTATGCTTTGGTCATAGATAATATAATAGAAAGATGTGCCACCGCCATACAAGCAAGTGGCACTGTAAAATTTTAATGTGGATTTATCATAAATCCACATAAAAGTTTTATGAGAGTCGGCCAGCGAACGATTTAAAGCTTTGAGAGTGAGAGAATAAGTAAGCGACAATGTGAGCAAATGTCAGCATAATATTAAAAAGCAGTAGAAATGATATGTAAAGATTAGAAACTTTTCTCTCAAGAGAGCTTTTTCATCGCGCTCACAAAAGCTTACGTATTGATCTGAAAAATATTTGTTACTTTGTAATGTTCTACGTGGCACATCTTTATACTATACTAGCTGAACCCGGTGTGCTTCGCTACCCCCTCGTTTAAAATAAAATTAAAAGTATTTATATATTTACAAAAATTTATTTATTTAATTTAATTATTGCAATGCTTCGCCTCTTTTTTTGTTGTAAACCAATTAGAATTCAGCGCTGAATCGCATGTAATTTGCTTCATGCTCCCCCTTTTTATTTTTAGACCAATCAAAAAGCAGCAATTACACAATCAGCTGTTTCGCAGTCTGTTGTGGGAGAATGAGAATGGGGTTACCCCACTCTCTATTTTAATTAACACGTATTATAAAATCAGCTGTTTTGAAGACAGTGGTAGAAGAAAGAGAATTGAGCTACCTCACTATTTTAATTAATATGTATTTTAATGATTTTAATGACATGATTTGTGGTATAGCCGTTAATAAACGTAGTAAAAAAGTAGGTGCAGAAGTGTGCATGGTCGAAAAATATTATCATGTAATAAGTATTCCTGAGTCAAAGCTGAACGCTGTGAAAATTTAAGATCGGTTATCAGGTCCAGCCTCCAATATATCGCAAACAAAGGGGCGTGCTCCGCCCACTTTTCTTTTGGTACGTATTTCTATTCATGCTAATACCATATATAGCAAATACTGCCGCCGTTGGTCAAAAAATGCCCAAGATATGACGATTTTAAAATTTGGGTTATATGGGCGAGGCCACGCCCCTTCGTCCACTCACAACTTTATATAGTCAAGAATATATTATTTCGTAAGAATATCCTATTGTGAAAATTTAATGATGATCGGTCCAGTAGTTAAGACTATATTGCGATTTTTAATTTTCCTAAAAAGGGGCGTGGTCCCACCCACTTTTCTCCTGGTACGTATTCCTAACTATGCCAATACCATATGTACCAAATAGCATCAACGTAGGTCAAAAAATGCCCAAAATATGGCGATTTAAATTTTTAGGTTATATGGGCAGTGCCACGCCCCTTTGTCAAATAAAAACTTCATATAGCCTTTTATTCTTTCCAGATTCATAGTAAAATGCTGTGAAAGTTTCAGGAAGATCGGTCCAAGGGTTTGGCCTCCTATAAAGCACAAAAAAACAAACAAACAGACAGACATTCATTTTTATATACATATATAGATTGAAAGCAGATTTATTATAATTAAAGTAAAATGTGGCGAAAAAGGGGGATTTGGTAATAAAAAATCTATGGCTACCTTACCTGTAGATAAAAACTATATAAAACTTTAGGTAAATACATATTACAAAAAAAGTATTTTGTATAGCAAACATTGTTAGTGGTATAAGTAAGTATCTGAATTAAAAAAGGGGGCGGTGAAGTGGGCGTGGTTCATAGTAATATGGCGACGTTAACAGTATTAAGAGCAATATACTACCAAATAAAAACTAATCCGGTGGAAGGAACAAATTTGTACAGAGAACAAAAAGTTTAAAACTTAAATTTGGCGTGAAAAGGGGCGTAAAAGGGGGCGTGGCGTAATAAATGTTTATTTCTACCTCGCCTGGAGTATAATGTGTATACATTTGAAGTAAATCTGTTGAAAACTATATGGGAGCCATTACATAATTTTAAAAAAGTGGGCGTAAAAGTGGGCGCGGTCGAAAAAGTACCCTATTAATCATGCCAGAGTCCCAGTTAAATGCTGTGAAATTTTCAGGAAGATCGGTCCAGAGGTTTGGTCTCCTATAAGGTACAAACAAACAAATAAACAAACACACATTCCATTATATATATATAGATAGCTTAAACCCGGCGCGTTGCTGCCGCGGCCCCGTTGCCAAACGCGAATAAAATGTTATCAGTGAAACTGTATATGTAAATTGTGGTCGAATACTCAATTCCATGGCTGTGCGACCTATAACTCAAAAGCTGTAGAATTTCTCAAATTTTGGTTGCATGGGAGGTGACACGCCCCCTTGTCCAACGCAATACAAAGTTATCAGTAAAACTGCATGTGTAAATTGAGTTCGAATGCTGAATTCCGAGGCTTTGTTTGCTTTGTTTGATTGACTCAAAAGCTATTCGATATCGCAAATTTGGGTTGTATAAGAGGTGCCACGCCCCTTTGTCCAACTCCCATAAAATTTTATCAGCAAAACGCCACGTGTAAATTGTGGTCGAATTTCGAATTCCAAGGATGTGCGGCCTATAACTCCAAAGCTATTCGATATCGCAAATTTGGGTTGTATGGGAGGTGCCACGCCCCCTTGTCCAACTTTGACAAAATTTTATCTGCGAAGCGGCACGTGTAAATTGTCGAATACCGAATTCCGAGGCTAAGCGGCTTATAACTCCAAAGATATTCGATATCGCAAATTTGGGTTGTATGGGAGGTGCCACGCCCACTGTTAGTAGGAGGTTGAAATATACTTTACGACCTATTCTCATACCTACAAAATATACATACAAAATTTCATGAAAATCGGTCGAGCCGTTTCGGAGGAGTTCGATTACGCACCCCGTGACAGAAGAATTTTATATATTAGATAATCTTTGCTTTGGCATAATTAGTTTTGACCACGCCTCTTCCACCTTTTTACAAGTAAGGGAAATCAACCAACTAGCATACTTTTTTTAGCGAAAAGCTTTGTTTAATTAATTTTAAAAAAATTCCGTAATTGTGACACCAAAAAGTTCACATATATTCAAGATTGCACTTTCAATCCTTTTTCTAACAGTCGCAAGGCTGTTTTTTTTTACAACTGCGATAGACCAGTAGATAAGATGTCGGACCAGCACACGAGAGGACGTGGGTTCAAGACAGGGGATGGTCAAAGTCAAATTTGATTTTAAATTAATGCTTATAACGCTTTGCCACTTTAGAAACGCGAAAGAGGAAGGCCTAGAAAATTTTCTTGTTTCATATTAAAAAGTTTATGGGCTGGGATATGTTTACGGACAGGTTACAATTTTACTGTATGCTGTTATTTAATTTAAAAATTATTTATATTGTTTATTATTTTTTATTATATGTATATCCAAAAAATTATCTATAAAAAATAGCTTTGCATCTCCCGTGTGTCCAACGATGCACCTGTGCTTTTTATTTATTATTCTTTGCAACAACCGTTCGAGAGGAATACAACCATATTATATATTTTTCACAATTATATGTTTATGTAAAATGGTACACTGAGGGAAATATTAGTTAAACTTAAATGAAATTGTGTTCATATTAAACGAATTTGGTTTTGAAATAGAGCTTGAAACAATTTCATTTAAGCTAAACACAAATGTTTTTAAAGTTTTATTTAACACAAAAGTTTTTGTTTTCAAAACAATTTTTTAAGAATACTTTCATTGTAAAAATTTTAAATTTAAACGCATTTAAACACGAAAAATTTAATGCAAAATCTTTTATATTTAAAACAAATTTTTTAAAACATAATTTAGAAAGATTGTTATTAAATTTAAAACAAATAAATTAAATCGCCATTTTTTCGAAAACTTTTTCGATTTTTCGAAGTCAGATTCGTGATCAGCGACCCCTTGGACCCCCCGAATATAAAATTTTTTGACTTCATTTGTAGAAGTTTGCGTTTCATTGCGGCTTGAAATATTTTCAATATCACAATAATTAATTAGTTCGTATCTCAACTTATGTTCAATATTCGTAAGACTTATTCAAAAATATTTTCAAACATTCAAATGTAAAATCGGGGTCTCAGTTGTCTGGTAATAATTTTCAATGATTCTACAGTACATAATTTTTTAATTCGACGATAGTGACGTATTTTTTGTTATTGGAAGGAAATAATTAGAAAAAAATTATACAAAAACAGAAATGAGCTTATAGTTGAAAACTAAACACGCTTGTTTTAAATTTTGTTTTGTAGAAAAACAAATGAGTTCAATTTCTATTTTAAAATTTTTTGTTTAATTATGTTAAAGTATGTTTTTTTTCTCAGTATATGCATTTTGGTGAAAGTAATGCCTAGCTAGGAATGCCTCAATCTCACGGTATGTCACATAATGTTCAAGCATTATTATTTCGCGCACAGCATAAATGTTTTGTGGAACAACAACATATTTTGAACGAGGTGTTGTTAAGTGCTTCAGTGAACGAAGTAAGTCTCCGCTTGAATCCAGTGTATCACCAATATACAGAGGTTTTTGATTCTTTGTCTTTTTAGCAAAAAGCGAATTGAGTTCATCGATGACTTTTGTTGAGATAAAGTTTAATTGTTATTGAACAAAATATTTTAAAAAAAAATTTCTTAGGGCCAGTTTTTCAGTAAGAGTTTAAACTTTCGTCAAATTAAACCTAGCTTAGCTCACCAAAATTGGACTTTTAAACTTTGTTTAGGCAAAAATAAAACGCATTTTATGATAATTTAAGTCAATTTAATTTCAACGAATGCTAAAATATCTAGTTAAAAAAGTTCAAACGTCCAATTTTGGTAACTAAGCTAGGTTTAATTTGACTAAAGTTTAAACTCGATCTGAAAAACTGGCCCTAATATTTTAAAGTCTTATCAAGTAGTTTAATAAAAAAAAAAATAAGAAAATTTCATCGCATTCCTGTGTACCTACTTAACTGCAACAAAAGAGATAACACAGTTTTTAGAAGAAGAAAAAGAACCAAAACAACAACACAACTTACTAAAAAGTTTAGGAAAATATGCAACAACAGTAATAAGAATAGAAATTGTCGCACAGTGTTAAAATTATGCCCGTCGGCCTTGGCACCGTAAGATTTTCTCTGAT
The DNA here is from genome assembly GCA_963920525.1 of Dichetophora obliterata. Classification (NCBI taxonomy): domain Eukaryota; kingdom Metazoa; phylum Arthropoda; class Insecta; order Diptera; family Sciomyzidae; genus Dichetophora; species Dichetophora obliterata. The sequence continues at coordinate 190,715,290 of OY986436.1, forward strand.
GACATTTTTATTTATTTTTTCCTCCAACAACTACGTGCAACAAAAGAGTAACTCAATTTAACTCAGTTTCTTGAGCTTACTTTTACGTGGGTGTAGAGAAAGGAAGTGGGAGAACGGTGGAGTGAAGTTTTCGTGATAAAAGCAGTGACATAGTCGAAAAAGTTTTGGTTATTGTTGTTTATAAAGAATAATGTTATAGGAGTATTGTTGAATAACTTCGCGTTTAACCGATTTTAAGTCAAAAATGTACAAATAAAAAATTCTGATACACGGAGAAAAATAATTTATTTGCATCGAGAAATTCTTCTGCTTGTTTCTAGAATAAAATTCTATAAATAAAATAGAATGAAATTCTTACAAGAATTGAAAAAAAGCGATGCGGTGATGTATTATATATCATCTTTCAACCCAAACTGATCAAATTCTCCAGAAGCAAAAAGTCCTTTAACCACTTAAGTCTCGCACCAAGAAATACAGTAAATAAATGTGTTTAAGATATTATTCCTACCAAATAGGGTCTTGTTAAGACATTTCTGCAAAAAAAAAAATTCTAAACTTTTTTGGAAGTAACCCAGTGAACCAAAACTATCTTTTCTGAATTCATTTATGAACCTTTTCGGGTAGAAAAATTCATTTTCTACACTCATAAATTAACATTTTTGAGCTTATTCGTCGGAATAAAATTAAGCGAACCTTCTTTTGCTGAAAAAAAATATGGAAAAATTCTTTTTCGGCATTCATAAAAAAACCATTTTGAACTCATTCGCCGAACTGAGTTGCTTCTTAAAAATTTAAATGATTTGCTCGAAAACGAGTTAGAAAACGAACCATAAAAATGCACTATTATTGTATATCCATAATATGATTTAAAGTTATGTTAAAATATTATTTTAATTTTCTTTAGATAAAGTATTTATATATTGAGGACTGTCAATATCGCAGAACAAAAGTTATTCGTAAATAGAAAAAAATAAAATTAGAATTAAAACGAACACTTCATGGGGGCATTAAACCATTTTTTATGATTTTTATTTATCAATAAAGTGAATTCAGTCCTGTCAATGATGTAGTTTAGATCTGCTAATTCAAAACATAAATTAAAAAATCTCCTATCCGAAAACGTACGCAAAAATAGGGCGAAAATTTCATGATTATTTTTTTAACTCATTTATGAATGTGAAAACGTAACATTTACTATTCATTTCTGAACTTATTTATGAATAAAAAATTGTTCATTTATGCTACCCTCCTAAGTAAAAAAGTCATATCTTCATTTGAGTAGTTTTGAGATATTGTATTTAGCTTTTACGTTTTTTATCTCTCTAGGAGACACATTAAAAGTGACCACTTTACTTAAATTTTTCAGTCACTTGTAGTTGAAAATGGGTAATATTAGCTTAACACAAAAATCAGAAACTCATTCACGGTTCCGAATCTTCCTTTTTCTTTATTTTGGAATTTTGGCGTTTGTGACGTTCTTTCTTAGGACGGCAGTATAAGTTTCCTACTAAAATGTTTGACTCAAAAAAATTTTTGAATAATTTTGCAAAAGAGTTAAATTTTTTATTTTAAAAATGTTCATGAATTTTATCTTCTCTAGCAAGAATATTGATTATAAAATTAAAAAAAAAAATCAAATTTCAAAAACAAAATTTCTAACCGGAAACGTACTCAAAACTAGCACTTTACTCAAAACCTTCGCATATGGTTAGTTTTTTTTGATTGGGAATAGTTTCTAAATGTTAACATATATGGATATATTGTACTTTTTACAATAAATTCATTATTTATTAACACTTTCTTACTTACCAGACAGAGGAGCTTTTTTAAGCCATATATTTGAGAAATTAAAAAGAGCTAATGAGGGAGAATATTTTCTCTTTCTGTTGTTTCAGAATATTTGAATATTTGAATGCCATAAACTTACCATTTTACCCGAATAGTTAAACATAACACATTTTCCAAAATCATTTTTATACTAATACTTCAAAATATCCTCAGAGCCTTTGGGTTAATAATTTATAAACTCAAAGAATCCTTTTTCTGAGATAAACGAATATGAATAAAAAGATTACTTAAAACAACATGAAAAAAGGCACAAATTATAAAGTGATCGCCCATCAAGTAAGCCCATCAAGTAAGCCCATCAAGTAAGCCCATTAAGTGTTGGACGAATCTCCAAAAATTCTGTAGATCAGATAATATTCTCAATTCAATAATATCTATAAATGATACAGGTTTAATACTCTCCAGTGAGAGGTTAAAAAATTACAGAAACAAAAGTATGTAGATTTCTAGGTCACTTGAATCCAAGCTAGAGGCATATTTTTTACATGTGTTTCTTATGTTTATGAAGGCATTTCAAATCATTTGTGTACCAGGGGTAAGCAGAAGTTTTTGCAAATTGAAGGCTTAATGGTACGGTCTAAAAAACATAGCAGTAAGCTTAAAATAAAAATTACAAATAGATTCATCCAGTTTATAATTCGACATTACGTTAAGTTTTTTATTAAATAATTAATTAAACTTCAAAAAGTCAGCTTTGTGAAGTCAAAACATTGTTGCTAAAATTGTGACGAACCTTTTGCGGCCGATATATCAGTCAATGATGTCCAGGGTTCGTGTCTCACAATATAAATCCATTTGCTTAGCAGAACAACTCAAACTTATTTTTTTTTTAAATATTCAATGTTTAAGTTTATTTCAATATATCTTATACTTACAAAATGGTCACTTATTTTCTATTTATTTTATTAATTTTCTTTCGATGTTGAATTTTGAAAATATCACTAAGTAATTTTGGGATAATTAATGGTCAGCAAAAAAATATATAATTTGTCTTAAAACTATAGCTAAAGACATTTAAAATAAAATAACAAGAGACACCTCGCAGCACAAATCTATAGAAAAAAAAGAGACTCTGTTGGGCGAACGCATCGGCAGGTCTTTGTGAATTTCGAGTGCGATATAAAGACTCAGTAAAATTTGCATGCGGTAGAAGATTTAGAAAATATCGAACGCGGCGCAGCCTAGATGTAAAAAAAATAACCTAGAGACATCTCGGTGCGCATTGATCAGTGGGTGGGAAGCTATGTAACGGGGAACGCGTCGAAAAGCTTTTAATCATAACATAACGGTAGTCATACGTCACGCGGTGATGCATTGATTTCATAAATTGCCGTTGTGCCGGTTAAGTGGCATGATTCAATGAGTTTAACTAACAATCTAGCGTGCTACCCTAGCGACATAGTGGTACAGGAAGAGGCTTGGAGAAAAGCTCTTAACGACTAGGCAAACGCCATAGAAAGAAAGCTTAGAAATTTTTTGGGGCAAAAAGGCTTAGAAAAATTTTAAACAAAAGACTTGAAACAAATCTTGACGACTAGGCAAGCGCTATAGCGAAAAGACATAGCATTTTTCGGGGCTTAATGATATTTCACTTAGTGATATTTTCAAAATTCAACATCGAAAGATAATTAATGAAAATCGTACAGCAAGGCTGCGATTCAAGAGTTAATGAAAGTTGATGACTTACCTAAGTGGCGTCCGCAGCAAGAATGATTTTTCTTTCGCTCTCGGAACATGTAGTCAGCTAGGTTTTCATCAGTGTTGCCAGGTGACTTTTACCATTTACCTCTATATTAGATTTCAAAACCCCTAAAAATTCCTCTAAAACTTTTTTTCGAAAAACATACAAAAATTTCATACGGGGCAACTGAAAAGTAGTACAACTGCAATGCAAGCCTATGTATTTAAAAGGCTGAGCTGTTGGACGACCTAAACAAGGGCAGAAAGTTGCTTCATAGTTCTCAATTGTCCAATGTGAAATTGACATTAAAATTAAGTTTTACTTTTGAAAGGAGGCTCCGTCTCCTACTTTTTGATATATTTTTGGACATATCCTTTTTTCCCATATCTTTTTTTCTACAAGATTAAAGAACCAAGGCATGCGCTTTACACAAACAACGTTTGGTTTTTGACCTGAAAGGAAAAGGATAGATTATTAGAGGAATAATTGATTGGAACCATACGTGAATTATCGATTAGGCAGAATAACCTTAAAAGACAATTTTACTTGCTTACAACAGAGGCTAGTGTCATGCCTTAACCTCGGCAAGTATTTCCAGCCCTCAGTTGCTCCTGTCTTTTAATCCAACATTTTTTACAATTTAGCTGTGGATTTTTTGTTTCAATAATTCTTAAATGTACACTCAAAAAATGTATTAGTAAAATTTCTACGAATGATATTAGTAAACAAAATATACATTCTACAAATATTCGTATTATATACAAATTAATTTTTATATCTTTCCGAATTCAATCATAAAATTTTTCTAATACCTGATGTAGTATCTACGAATGTATTTGTTTTATATACTAATGATATTCGTGAACAAAAATAAAATAGTTTGCATAAGTGCATTGTACTAATGATTATGTACATATAAGTATTAACATTCGTACATTTCTCGTACAAACAACTTCTTAATTTCTTTCATTACATTCGTAGTATTTACTAGTGCTTTATTACTATTTACGAATGAAAACCAATATAAGTAGTAAAAATTCATGCATAACTAGATTGACCTTACGAATTATTAGTAGAATGTACGAATTATTAGTAGAGTTTAAAAAATTGAAAACCGAAATCGTTCAGCCTTGTTTGTGGAACATCTACAGAATATAAGGAATGATTGTAAAGTGACTGTTGCCTATTGGTAGAGTGCGTGACCCATAAGCTAAAGAGCCGAGGTTCGAACCCCAGCTCAGACAGACTTTTTTCTGTTTTGTTGAACAATTGAAGAATATAATGAACTGTAGCCTACTGGTAGAGTGCATGGCCCGTAAGCTAAAGAGCCGAGGCTCAAACCTCAGTTCAGACAGAATATTTTTTATGTTCGTTATAAGATATTACGATCATTCGTTAATGTAACAAATGTATTCGTACAATAAACATTTGCTTTTTTTAAGAATATGAATAAAGTATTCGTATTATGTACTTATATACGTCGATTCTACGAATCCTATTCGTGGCTGAAAACTACAAATAAAATTCGTAGAATGGACGGAGTATTAGTAATATTTACACACACATATTTTTGAGTGCAGTAAAGAACAAAGAAAACGAAAAGAGCCATGCCTGAACCCGGATTTGAACCGGGGACCTCTGAGATGATAGTCTAGCGCACTCTTCACTAGACTACAAAGGCCGACTTGCTTTGTTTTTAGTTTTTACTAAAGAGCTGCACAAGCTTTGTACAAATGACTTGCAAGCCATAAGCTCTGCTTTCAAATACTTTTACTCTCTCATTTCAAAATAAACACTGCAGTTAAGAGAGTTTTTGATATACAAACAAATACTGCAGAAAGAGACAGTAGAACATTAACAGCCTTATTCATAATCTCATTTTAAAGGCTGCATAACTTTAAACCAGCTTTAAACAGCACATCGTTATTCATAAATGTTTTTCCGGCTTGTGTTAGATCTGCGTAACTTAAACGCCGAAATTTGCGATTAAAGGCTGCGTAAATGTAACCTTAACTTTTTTGTCGTCTTTTCGATTACGGTTGATTATATGATATTTATATCATAGACATGCTCCATATGCGACCTTTTTAGATTTTTTTCAGTAATAGATTCGTAAAAGTACAAGAATTCTTCGTTTTTGTAAAAGAGTTTCGATTGCTTAGACACAAACCTTACAAAATTAAGCAAAGAATAAAAAAGTGGTTACGAATAATAATATCAGCAAGGTTGCATAGAGGATGCTTAAAGCCTTGAAGAGTGCGTAACTGAACAAGCGTTGAACGTTTATTTAAGAAAATCTATTGTATAAGGCTGTAAATCTATAAAACAATAGAACCAAACTGAAGTATAACATACTGCACTGGCACTAAACTACTTATTGAACCTGTAGAACACTACGGGTATAAAATATGGTTTGTTCTTTTTTATTTGTTTTTGTCAGAATTGAAAAAATTCCAAAATTTATTTAATAATAGGACTGCCACCTTTATTCTTGGGATTTCGATGCTGGGGCAAACACTAGGTAAAAAAGGGTCGCTGATGCTAAATCCGTTGTCTGAATTTACAAATTCCAAAATTTATTTGAGAATAGTGGTGCCACGTTTCTTTTTGCGAAAACTAGGTAAAAATGGGTCTCTGAATCCGAATCAATTGTCAGACTTTAAAATATATGTAATTTTTTTTGTAAAAGTATACAATAATATATACTTTTAAAAGCTGTAAACATCATTAAAAAGTGTAAGGGACTCGCTGATTTAGAATCTGTAGTCAGAATTTTAAAATTCGGTATGGTTAATAGGGTTGCCAACTTCATTTTTTGTATTTTTTCTTGTAATTTTAAAATTTTGACAACGGATTTGGATTTCATCCACTGTTAGAGGATGTTTAAAAGACTTTAAAATACATATTGTTAGATGGCAACCCTATTATAAAAAAATGACATCATTCTCAAATTCTGACAGTGGATTCGGATTCAGCGACTCATTTTTACCTAGTGTTTGCCCCAGATTGGAAGTCGCAAAAATAAAGGTGGCAGCCCTATTGTCAAATAGAAATTTAATATTAAAATAAATGTTGGAATTAGTAAATTCTGACAACGGATTTGGCAAATGAATGATCAAATGCGAACCCTGATTGACTGATTGGCTGATCGACACTGAAGCAAGCACTCGCTGTGTATGCTATGATTTCCCGGTTCTTTGCTGTACTGTCGCATTATGTTTTGATATTCTGTTTCACAACATAAAATAGGTACTGTTGTTACTGCAGCAAAAATCATTTCAAATTCTGAAGTGTTTCTTTCGTTGCTGATCTTCACCATAAAACTTATTATTTTATGACAACGCTACACTGAAATACAGTGCACTAAAGTACTGTACAGTAGTGAAGTGGCACAATAGAATCTTTTGTGCAGCTCTTTAGTTTTTACACGGAATCAATCTATTGCAAGTAAAGCACGAAGCAAGTTTGAAGTGAAGTGGGAAATGATTGGTAATTAATTTTAAGTGCTGCAAATTCAGCTGTTTTTATAAATTGTTGCTGAAATACCCAAGAAGAAAAATATCTTAAATTGTTACATTATTTTGAGGAGAAGTAAGAAAAATTAATACCCAAAGGTCAATTTTTAAATACATTCAAATACCCTAAAAACATTTAATCTCCCTTAAAAAACCCCTCAAGATTCATTGACTTTTAAATCCCTCAAAACAGCTAAAAAAACCTCTAAATCTAGGGGTAAATCCCGTAGCCAGGCAACACTGGTTCTCATGCACAGCGTGTGGGTGGTGGGTTTGGCTGAGGTAAGTTTCGCAAATCCATTATCACATTATCAAGGAATATAAAAAGCATTTTCAGAAAGTTTTGGGGGCGATCGGGTGTGGATCCACGCTTAAGCCGCTACCACTCAGTCAAGCGCGCTACCACTAGACTATCGACGACGTCAAATAAGGTTTTTCGATAATACTGAGTATTTGGCCAGAAATTCGTACACAATGATATCATCTTGAGATGGTGCGTAATTGCAGTGCAAGATTCATGAGTTTTTTTTTTTTCTTTAAATTATCGTTTCTGAATATTTTCTTGAATAAGAATATATGTTCTTGACATGTCTTCGAATTAGAAGCACAAAAATATGTACTATCGTCAGAAGAATGATCTATTAAGTTACTATCTTGAAATACAAGTTTGTTAACTTGATTTAAGCTTATTCACGCTGACAGACTCGTTAATCAATCGGAATAAAATTTCATTATTTAATAAATAATTCTAGCAAACTACTTTGCTCGCTTGATAAAAAGATTTGTTATACTGAAGAAATAATTAATGTTATTGATAATCATTTGAGTCAAGTGGACAAATGTTCCATTTCATAATGATAAAATGGATTATCAATTATAAAAAACCTTTAATCATTACAACAGAAAGAAATGCTTATTATTGTTGCAAGTCAATGGTGGCGAGATAAAATTCGGGAAAACTTCAAAGTCCAGTGCAATTTTTTAAGTGTGTGGATGTGAATGGACAGTGAATGTGATCTTGTGAAATCAAATTTTATTGTGTTCAAGTGCACCAGTTATGCCATAATGCTACTTCGACATATGAGGACCTTCTACATTTTTGGCTGAGTTTCTTAATGCATTTATCATTAGCGGTGATTACAAATTGAGTTATTTTCCAATGAATTCGGCAGTAATTGGTTATTTATTTATTTGCATTATTTTATTATTTATTTCCATTGTTTGTTGAGATTATCCATGCTATTCGTTACTAGAGCTGTTCACTATAAAAATTCACAATGTGAACAGCAATGTTAACAATACTGTGATTAATAATAATGTAAACAGCGCTAATAACGAGTAGCATGGATAATATCAACCTTTGTGAATTCCATAATTGTATTTATAAGTAATGTGCTTATTATATATAAAATGTAATATGTTTAATATATATAAAATGTAATAAAATCTTTTTATCAGAACAACAAAACATTTTAGTATTATTGATAAAAAATATGTTTTCAACAGAAAAGCCCTTTTCAATTCAACAAACCATTTTTCATGTTGAAATATTCTGTATTCATATTGACAGATTTGTTTTACCTAATCAACAATTAAAACGCGATATTCGTGATAAAGGTTTATATCAAATTAAAGCATCCATTTATCAAATCAACAAAATAAAATTTTGTCAACATGATTTCAACTTATTACCTTAAATCCAATTGACAAAAGCTTTTATTGACTGTATATTGACAAAATATTTATCAATTAAACCTAGGAATTTATCAATATGAACAAATATTTCTTTGAGTGTAGGCAGATTAAAATCGCCCAACAATAATATGTCGGTATTAACGTCAAGTACATTTAATATGTAATATGTGCAATCTGGAAGGCCCGCAAAGGCGTTTGCATTGCTCTTTTTAGAAACTTATGCATTAAGAACATTTAGGATACTAAATATGTCCAATCGTGCCTGTCTCAAGTAAATACGTCAAATCAATTTGTATACTTGAATTAAGCATTTTAAACTATTTATTAGAAATAAATTCTTACAATGAGTGTACGTATATTTTTAACTTTGCAATTAAATACAATTAAATTCAGAATATTTTTCTCTCTGCAACTTTACGCCTCGTGATCGATCTAAGATAAATATGATATATTTTCTAACACTTAAGTACATTTTTACAGATCTTGCAGCTCAATATTAGATATTCAGTATATATTTCTATGTAGATTTTCTATTACTTTTTTCCCTTAAAATATTTTGGTTTGCTAGCTGCACCCCTGGATACAGGTGTTGTACTGGGAATGTTGTGTGAAACGCTGCTGCTTTCGTTGCTTAGCTCTACTTTATTAGAGAGAATTTGAAGAACTTGACGCTATTTCATTTCGTTCTTCAATTTCGCTGACAAGTAAATGCAGTTCTAGTTCTTGTTGTTGTTATTGTTTTTCTCGTGCTGCTCATTTTTGTGCATTTTATTCACGGCACAGTTGAGCACTTTTTAACATAACGCTTAAATCGTCGTCGTACCAAACAAGCAACGCACAGTGTATCGAGGTGGACAAAAGTAGGAATGGAAAAAAGTCATAAATTATGGTCTTTATATGCTGCCTTTAAATAAAAGTCTTTATATAAAAGTTCTACAGAATTTCAGTTTTTATAGTTTTGTACTGAATATTTTACAAAATCCCTAACATTTTAGTAAATTCAAATACGAAACATTAGCAAAAATATATTATACAAGTTCCTGCTAAGAAACAACTTTTATAATATAAATAAAAAAAAAATTAAACTCCACAAAAAAGTCCTAGAACTCCTAAAAACCTAAATTTCTGTATGCAATTAAAGAATAAAAACATTATTTCTTTTTTTTTAAGTATGACTTAAAAGATTCCTTTTTAAACACATTCTCAAAATTTGGTATAAGACTGCATTACAATAAGGATTTTATGACCACTTTTCTAAAGCATGTTTTGCCGAAAATGCGCAAATTTTTCATAAAATTTCAAACACAATCAAACAAAAACTACATTTTCTTTTTTTATTTTTTAGAATGTCGTAAAATAAATCGTTTTTTGCACCTTGTAACGTTATTAAAGCAATTAACTACTTAAGTTATGTTCTTAATTTTAATTTATAAGTGTGTCATGATAACCTGCACGCTGCGCTCAGCGCTAGCTTATGCCTTCCTTTGGAAGAGCTATCTGGCTAGTAGCTGACTGGGCAGGTACCACACCTTGATAGGAGGATCTTGAAATTTTTTTACGTAAATAAAACTCAATACAAAACTCAATATTTCTTTCTTTTCTAAAAATTTTAATTTCTTTTCATTTTTATGCATCTTCATAGAGAAGATTTCTTGAGTTATCCTAAATTGTTTGTAAAGGTTTTGACAACATTCACAAGAATTATAAAGTGTGGTTACAATTTATATAAAATACAAAATAAAATAAATTGGTCATTTGAGCCCTAGAAAGGACTTTGACCGAGCTTCTATTGATCAATTGTGTTGTGCGTGTTACTAAATGTTTGATCACAAATGACCGAGAACTGGACCTACGAGTTTAATGCCGACTCCGAACGGCTTATGTTCTCAAGAAGCTTTACATGGCAGTTTTTACTCTCTGAGGTTTGCCATTGTCTGTAGAGAGGTGACGACCGAGCAAAAAAATTAATTTATTTGAAAAAACATTCTGTTTGAGCTGGATTTGAACCCGGGCCACCGCGGTTCTTTAGCTTAGGGGTCACGCACTCTACCCACTGGGCTACGGCTGCCACTGAATTACAATTGCACTGCTTACAATTTACTCTTCCTAATTTCGCCCTGTTATTTTCAACCATTAAGATCCGCGTGGGTAAGAATTGTAGTGAAGGTTTTAGGCTTAAATATGTAAAAATTTTTATTGAATTGCCTTAGGAGCTAGTCATAAAGAGTTTACAAAAATTGGCTTAAATCATACCATACAGTAAAAACTTTTGAGAACTATGCAATATGGATTAATGCCGTGGGTTACTGCTTTCATGAAATCCTTTTAAATCTTCTCTTAGAAAATATTGAAAAAAACAGAATAATGATAATTAAATCCATGATTTCATTTAAAATTACGATCATGACAAAATTGATTTCATATCTGACCTCGATTTCTCTGACTTTATGTCGAGTGTCTCTACGAATTATTCTGATGACATTCAGTAATTTTCTCTATTATTTTCTCTCATTCTTAAGATTTATGTGAAATTTAAACAAACCATGTATTAAAATAAAAAATTTTAATATATAAACTGCATTGAATATTGTGTGGGAGGCTGGATTGGCCATAATTACATGGCCAATCTGAATAAAATAATTATATGATAATAAAGTGAAACAATGTAAAAATAGACAAGTTAATTTCCTTTCTTATACTTTCTACAACTGGAGATATTGCACTTTTATTCTAAATTGTTTATGGGGGAAGGGAAAAGGGTGTAGCATATCTTTATGAAATGATATGATATTTATGTGAATGTAGTTAATAAAAAACAAAAAATATGCAATATGGGCTTTTTAAATGGTAAAAATGATAAACTTTTTAAATGGTCATTTTGTGTATCCAATAAAAAAAAATTAGTTAATTTTGTTTTTACACTTTCCACAACTCGAGATTATGCATTTTTATTGTTACCTTTGTATGGGAGGTGGGCGAAGGGCGTGGCCAATCTTGATAAAATTTTGTGTGGCGTTGTATGTATATAAAGATGATTCCTTCTATTTTTTTTCCCTCATCTCGTTATTCTGAGCAACGCACCGTTTCACTCACTGTCATCACCTTCGGCTGCTCTTCGTTGCCTTCATCATCTTATTTTAAATGATTTTCACTGAGCTTGCCGCGTCACACAGTGGGCTTTAAAAGTTTTCCACCATGACAGATAAAGTGGATTCGAAATGGCCTCACTGCATCAGCTTAAAAGCTTGTGGCTATTGTATTGTTAGAAAGAGACAGCGCAACATAACTATCATTGTCTAAGTGTGCGGGAAAGAGAACGCAACCAATCAGAGTGACAATAAGAAATGCAGTTGCAAAATTGTTTGGCTTAATTCAATTTGTGAAGACGTCCGAGTCTACTCTTTTGTAGTTGAAAATGTTTTTCTTTTTCACTTGGTAGGCGACAACTTTTTTACTGCAGTTATTATTGTTGTTCCTACTGAATATTGTTGCTTTTTTAATTTTTCCTATGTCGGTTAAACTTTCTTTCGCGCATTTTTCCTTCGTCTTACTTTAACTTGCTTAGCATAAACTTTTAAGTGGCAAAGAAAAAAGGCAAACATTTTTTTTCAAAAGACAACAACTGGAACAACAACATCAACAATAAAAGTGCTTCATGTGGAAATGCAAGAAAAACAAGAATATGGCATAGTAGAAGAAGAAAGCAATAGCAACAACAAAACATTTGCAAGAATTCCTGCTGTTAAGTGAATAAAAACATTAGTTTGAGTGAGCGAGATAGGAAGATGACAGCAAAAAATTGCTGGATGAAAAAATAAACAGCCCACCAGGATATGTTTAAATTATTCATGACCGAATAACTTGTTTATTCACGGTAATGCATTGGAATGCAAAATTTTTTATCTCTTCTATTGTTCTTGTCTACTATTGAAAATTGTTTTCATTTTCTTATTTCTTCTCACTTCAAGGCTTATGGATTAAAAACAGAAGTGGAGCTGCCACATTATGAGATTCTTAAACAATCTTAAACTTATTTCTATCATTTTTTTATAGCTTCATTTAGAAGCCTAAAATTATGGAACTATTAGATAACTATGTGTAAATAAACGTTGGCATAAAAAATATGTTTGCATAGTTTACACATTAAAAAGTAGTAGAGTTTATTAACTTTATAATAAAATTAGTAGATTAAAATTTGTTCAACAACTTTGTATGACTTAACTTTTAACTATGCAGGTGAATTATTTGAACAGAGTATGTAACATGGTGGTAAATTTTACCCCTCATAACTTTATTAAAAGATTTAAAAAAAGTTTTTTGGTAATTATTTAACTTTTTCCAAAAGTTTTTTGTTAATTTTCGAAGTTGAGTGACCCATAATTCCAAACCGATTTGATACTACAAACTTGGGCTGTATGGGAATTGCCACGGCCCCTTTTTCTATGCAAAACCCTTCTCGGTATGCAGGCGCAGATTCAGGGAGATGTAGGGGTTGTTTGTTTGTGGGCGATAGCGCAAAATTGGCTTGTATGGGAAGTACCATGCTCTCTTGCTCAATTGACACCAAAGTTCACAAGAACACTCACAAGATGATTTTCAGTTTCCCTAACAATTTCATAAAGATCGGTTCAGCTGTTTTGGATTCTAGTTGATATACACACACACCCACATACAAACAAGCCCGCAATGTATGTCCCACATTCATACATCCATTTTTATATACATATATATATATATAGATATAGAAACTATATCTAACCCGAATTTTTCACACAACAAAAAATAGCAACAAACGTTCATTTGGAATTGTTCATTAAAAATAAGCGTTTGAAGAAAAATTCACGAACGTTCGTTTGTACGTAGAGTTATTAGACAAAATATAAGTTTGTTGTTGTATTTTTTTACACTTGCGCTGACATGAAAAGATGAAACCAAAATACAGATGTGGACTGCGCATATGCATATGAGGAAAAAATAATGTTTTAATAAGGTAAATGAACTTGATTTGCCCAATCAAATGAAAAAAGATAGTTTTTATGATTGTTGTTATATGATTTGATTGTATGATTACTTCTTGATGATCTTGATGATGAAGCATCGTGTGCACAGTTTGTGCACACTCTCGTAATGCCTTTTGATATTCCCTAGTACGCATCCCATGAAAGGTTTTTCGGATAAGAGACATTTGGAAATCTTACTTATTTTGTCATAGATGACCACAGATTTTTTTGTTTTTTTTTTATACTCTACCCATCACTGAAAATCAGGAAGTGAAGAACGTTTTAATACGTATGTTTTCAATAACACTGGTCGGTAAAATTATAAAGGCACGATAACTGGGGCGCAGCGATTAGAAAGTGTTGTTCTTTTCATAACAAAAAAAAAATGTTTGTTCGAACAAAAAATCGATATCTCGGGTGTTTTCATTTTTAATATAGCAGATAAAGACATCACATCTTTTTTACACTCATGAATATTGACGGTTGATGAACAAATTTCCATTAAAAATTTCCAAAATGTTCTTGAGATTTACCTTTGAGACTCCCTTTTTTGATTTCGGGTGAAAAATTATTCATGATAGGGCTGAATACAAACGCGTCCGGAGGAATTCAGTCAATAAGATACCTTTATATGATGAAAGTACCGATCGCGAATCTGCCAATTTATCAGTCATACTGAGGACATTAAGGGTGACAAATTATTCATGAGAGGGGCAGTGTCACAAGATGGAACTACCACCAAAACTGTTTTTTTCTCGCATTTAATTCTCAAGATTACCCCACTCTTAAAATACCTCAAATAATCACAAAATACCTCAAAATTAACACAAAATCCCACAATAACTCAAAAAAGCAAAAAGAAAATAGATACATACAGACCACCACAAACAAGTCATTCAGTCATTTGAACATTTCAATTAACGCAACGTTCCCTTAATTCGTATTTTTACCACGTAATTTAAGTAATTTGAGGGGTTTTGAGTTATTTTGAGGTATTGAGGTATTTTATAGTAATTTGAGGTTGAGTAGTTTGTAGTAATTTTGTGGTGTTTTGAGGTATTTTGTGGTGTTTTGAGGTATTTTGTGTGTGTTTTGAGGTATTTGTTTACTCACGCGAGAGATTTTTCTCACAATATAACACGAGAATTACCACATCCCACAATCGTTGAAAAATACTATAATTGCTATTTATCGTGCTTTTCTGGTAATCCAAAACTACAAATAATAAACATAATCCAAAATTACAAATTTTTCCGTTCAAAAAAAGGACATAGTCCCAAAAACTGTTTTTAGTATTATGACCGCTTAATAAGTTGTTTTTCATGTATTCAATCGCCAGATAAGTTAAATGGAAGAGTCTTTTGTTATTGTGTCATAACTTTGTTTTTGGTCATGTTAAAAGCTCTAGATTTTGTGTGCTTATAGTGCTTTATGCGTAGAACACTGCTACATCAATAACTTAGATCTGTCGTAAGTCGAATTAAGCTATTATTGCTTATCGACACAGATATAATGACAAAATTATTCGCCCTTGTACGGAATGGTGATAACATCTACAAGGTCAAATCAATTTTTTTGTGTTTTTTATGATATTAATATATAAATGTTAATTCAACAGCAACACAAACAGCGCTCGATGCTACGCATTCGCAACAATTTTTTCGCGATAATGTAAAAATAAAAACGTATACAAGAAACAATACATACCAAACTCGATGACGCTTACATAACTGAAAAAAATCCTCGCTCGACGATGTGGATGCTGATAGTCGGAACATAACATTTTTTACAAAACGAACGTTCCTGAATTTTTCTTTGAACGATTAATTTTTATGAAAAATTAAAAACAAACGTTCGTTGCTTATTATTTTTTTGTGAAAAATTCGATCGAATAAGTTTGAAACTGACAAATTTTTCGGAGATAAAAAATACGACGCCAGCAGACATGGCAGAATAACCAGGTAGATGCAATTCGGAGAGCAAAAAATGAGAGAGCAAAACATTGGCTTAACTATAATGTCACTATTGACAATTTATTTTTATTCGTTCAGCCATAGGGATGTTTAATTTACTTGTAACCGTATAAATCAATTGAGTACCCAGATTTTATGTATGAACATGTAAAAAAAGTAAACAAAAATCTTAAAAATTTTATAAAATTAGCCGTGTTTTAAAATATAATATATAACTAATTGTAGTTTTGCCTTAAATGAAGCAAATGAAAGTTTACTTTTAATATTATTTTCATTCGACTACTTATTTCGATTGTTCAGTAACCAATTTATTTGTAAAGCTATATACGGCTTCTTTAAACTGTCAAAATATATTTTGACAAGTGAAATTGCTGTTTGAAAAAATTAAATTTATTTAATGAAATCGATGATTGTTTGTTTATTTGCCAACAATTGATGAATTGTTTTAGAATTATCGCGACGGGAGGAAGTTATAGGCAGTCCAGTAAAGCCGTTGTCAAACCTGAGTTGTCGTTAAACATTTGCAGTTACCGCAATTGAAATACTCAAGATAAACTGCTTGGGAGTACATGCTATTTACGTTTAATTCCACCGGAATGGAAACGGATGTGCTAAATTCAAGAAACAATCTTAAAATAATTATGTGTATTGTGTTGCAAGTAATTGTGCTCTGTGTAATTTTCAAATTGTAATGTTTAAAATGTAATTAATAACTTGCTGCGACTTTGAAAAAATAAATGAAATTAATTGTCTTTAAGATTGCAGCTACGTTTTTAATTCGATCCGATCGGCAATAAGGAACATGCGAAATTACTACATTAAAGGCCGTTTTCTCAATGTCCGGTTAAGCACTAATCGGAACTTTGACCGGCTGTTAGCAAGAAAGCATTTTCTCAATGTTCGGTTAGGTCTTAAGTGCCGGTTAAGTTAATGGCAAGTTGAGGTTCCGGTTAGTTGCTAATCGGAAGAACAGCTGTGTAGTGCAAAAAATAATTATATATTTTATAATTAAGAATTGATTATAATTAATAATCATCCAATAAAAAAGTAAAAATTGATATCATTTTCAAAACAGCTCATTTTGACATTAAATTACGCCTTTGTTAATGTTTTGTTGTCGGAGAGAGCGTATTTCTAGTGCATCTACCTGGTTATTCTGCCATGCCAGCAGAGAGTTCCCCATTCGTTCGTGATAATTTGCGAGAACAATTTTATATGAGGAGAACGATAATTGAGAACAATCGTATTTCAAACGTTCTCCGCACCCTGCTTATAAGCTTATTTAGATATAAACTTTGAGAAAAAAAATGTAACAAACAAAAAACGCTCGGTGAAATTTTCTCGCATTTAATAAAATATATACACGGAGAAAACTGTTTGCTAAATTTGTATTGTGGTTAAGCAAAACTTGCGCTTGAAAACAGCCACTTTTGCTAAATTGTGCTAAATTTCAGCAAAAACTAATCAAAATTTGCTATTTCAATTTACAATAATAACTAAGCAAATATTTGCTTGAATTAAGTAGAAATTTGCTATTCCAACTTATAGTAACTAAGCAAATATTTGTTTGAATTAAGTAAAAATTTGCTTTTACATTTTATAATAACGAAGCAAAATTTTGAATAAATTCAAGCAAATATTTGCTGAAAAAGCAAACTGCAAAAGCAAATTTTTACTTAATTCAAGCAAGTATTTGCTTAGTTATTATAAATTGAAAAAGCAAATTTTGATTAGTTTTTGCTTAAATCTAGCATATTTTTGAAGTGAAAAATTATTAACCTTTAATTAAATTGAAAAATTACCACCATCTGAAGATTTGAATCTCGGCCACGTGAATGTAAGTGCATGGGCTTATCCATTCGACCATCGGAGCTGTTAACCAATCGTCGCCTTATTTTCTTCATAAGGAATAAACGTGTGCTCGTGTGTTTGGAAAACATTTGCTTGAATTGAGTAAAAATTTGCTATTTGAGTTTATAATAACTTGGCAAATATTTGCTTGAATTAAGAAAAAATTTACTATTCCAATTTATAATAACTAAGCAAATATTTGCTAAAATTAAGTAAAAATTTGCTTTTTCCTAAATACATGAGGAGTGATTGCAATTTAGCAATCTTTTTCTTAAATCACATTGTGCTTGAGCAAAATTGTGCTGATTTGCTTTTAAGCAAAACATTTGCTTGATTCAAGCAAATTAATATTCTCTGTGTAGGTATATAAAATGTTTCTAAAAATGTCTCTACATTTTGAGACACTAAACGTCTGGCGTTTCTCTTTATAAAAAACAATCACATTCTCTGTATTTCTTTAAGATTCCGTTTTACTGATTCTATTTGATTAGGGCTATAAAAGGGGGCGTGGCTGCTCCTACACAACCCAAAGTTGCGGTAGTTTTTGCCTTAAGCCTTTGGAGTTAAAGGTCGCATAGCTTCGGAGACCACAATTTAAAAATGCCGTTTCACTGATAACATTTCATGAGCATTGAACAAGGCGACGCACAGTGGGGCGTCCCATACAAGTTGACAAACGATAGCAAATGCAAAAACAAGTAAGAAATGTATAAGGAGTCGGGGTCTTTTTTGACCCCCTGGGGATCTATGGGCTATTTTAAATTTTCTGGAAGTTGCTTATAACACGCTCCTACAGTGATCATTTTTTATGAAGATCTTTTTGCAAAGGTGTTTTAAAAATATAAATTTATGGCATTTTAAATAATTTGCAATGCTAGTAAAAAATTATGATACAAAACAAGATTTTTCTTGAGGTCAAACCAGAAAATTTTTGAAGAAATACTAGATTTTTGGTTTAAAGTGATTTTCAAAAGAAAACTGTATAAACATGTTTTTTTTTATTTCAAATTACGATTCCCCTCAAAGTTTAATTTAAAAACGATATAACTTTTCCTTACTTCATTCCAAATCTTTATTAAAAAATAAGTAAAATATATATGCACCTACATTTTATCTCAGCTTAGATTTTGAAGAAATGAAAAATAATTATTATAATATTATTTTCGAGCTTTATTTTATTAATCCAATGATTTTGAGTCGTAATGTGAAGATATATCAGTTGATGAACTGTTTTCTTCAAGTATATCTTCCTGCTGCTTAAACAATTTTTGCATCTCTAGAGTTATTGATTTATGGTTTTTTACGGGATTTTTGCAGTATGAGTTTATGAAAGGATCTGATTTACAGGCTTCCTGAGCCTCCTCTGACAATTTACTAATAGGATCAATTGTTTTATAATTTCTGAGCCATGGCACAGGATTTTGTGGACACTTACTAGCATGATATACCAGCCATATAAATTTATATATAATTTTCGGGTTTCATCAAAAAACTTCTGGAAGACAAGTATAATAATATCATTACTTTATTTGGTCATTTTATTAACTTTGGTCATTTTATTAACTACGTAAGAAGCAAGAGCTTTTTCAGTTGATAACATATGTTACTTATCCTGTTTCTCTGTTACTTTTCCTGTTTTTCTGTTATTTTGCCATTTCAGGGGATTCAGAAACCATTTTCATCAGATCTGCTGATTGTATTCCATTTAAGTTCAGCTTTAATTAACAAGTACTTAAAAAAATTATAATTATTTCAAAACTAAAGTTTACTCTTTCACCTCAACAGAAGAAATAATCACAGATTGAACTGTGTCAATAGGCAAAAACATTTACTTAGAAAAAAAAACAATAATTAAGTTAACAGTTAATTTGCAAAAAATGTAAACATCTCTTAAGTGCAATAAACTCATGCTGCTCAATGCATTTCTATTAGATGCATCACTAATAATTATACTATACATGTTTTAACCAAACTAAATGAATAACAAAATAAATAGATGAACTATACTAAAATACTGAAGAATAGTGTGGTACATTTATAAAAGCATGACAAACTACATAAAATCTTCACACAAAATAAAGGGTTAGAGACGAAAATCCCTTGAAAAAAATTAAAAAAAAAAATAAGCATCTAAAACTTTTAATATATTAAGTAAATATAACAAACTTTAAGAAAATCTTAACACGAGAAGCCTGGTAAATTCAAGCTGGAATATTGCAAAAACTACCGTTTTTGACAATTCAAGCGTCTCCTCAAATAAAAAAATATAAATAATGTCAAAAAAATAGTTGATTGTACTAACAATTTGATGGGCGTTCTGTGTCGTTTAAAAAAGATGTCTTCAAATTTTGTGTTAATTTCCGTTCAGAAGTAATGTCATTTTAGAAAACCGCGATGTAGGGAAGCGAAAAACCAAATTTTCCCATACAAATTTTCGTTACTTTGGTTTCACAAGGACTATCGGTGTGATCTTTACATGTAAGGAAGATATGCCACCCAATAGCTAAAACACAAAATTTCAAACCATTCCGAGCCTTCAAACCCAAGTTACAGATGTATTTCCATCTAAACGTGGCCAAGGCTCCACTGTGCGGCGCACTATGGGATTTTGGTGTCAGAAACCCTATTTTTCGACCACTTAATTTAAAAAATCTAATGATGGAGTTTTATAGAGAAACGTTTGGATATGAAATGTGCGTTTATGGTTTTTTAGAAAAATTTTATTTTATTTTTGAAAAATTGAATTAAAGTCGCTGCAAAAGTGTTAAGCAAGAAATGACTTATATTTTCATGCAATTCAGTGGTCTACATATGTATAATTTTCTTCATAACACCATTTGAATTTAATAAATTTTAAATATATAGTATTTCTCCATAAATAAAAAAATATGGGGATATCAAAAACCGTTAAGAAGATATGCCCAGATCTGTAAGCCTCTAAAAAATAACTTTTATTTAATTTTTATTTTTTATTTTTTTTTTCATTTTCAATGGAAACAAACTAATGTAGCTTCACTTTCCGTTAAGCTGCTCTTTTAATAAAATAAAAGGTGGGAATGTCTTCTTTCGATTAAAAAAAAATTAATTTGCGGTAATTTGTGGAACAAGAAGAAAACAATAAATTTCTGGTAAAAGTCATAAATTTTTCATAAAAATTTTTGCAAAAAAAGTATTGCATACTCTTAGGCCAGCTATTTATTAAATATTGAATAAAACAACAATTTATTGACAATTGGGCGAAACAGTGCATAGAGATGACCAAAAACAAAATCCATATGATGTGTGATATTAGCAAATGATAGTGCATAGAGATAATTCAAAACAAAACCTTATGATTTGTAGGATTTTGTAGTGAAAAAAAGGTAGAATAACAACATTTGCGACTTTAATTTAAAAATAATATATAATATAAAAATGAGTTTGTTTTCGGTTTTATATGAAGAACTATGTAAAGAAATAATTTATTGCAATTGAGAAATTGATTTATTAAACACTTTCATAAAAGATAAAAATTCGCAACTTTCTTTCAAGTTAAAGATGTTAAAAAGCCATTTAAAAGCGGTTCCTTAGTAATTTTAATAAACGATGACATAAATGTCGAATAAATAAACAAGATTTTTTAAAACACATAAAATATGGCTGAAAGGTAAGTTGGGAATGACATAACATTTATAATAGAAAATAATATATATAAAAATTAAAAAATTATTTAAATTTGGCATTAATATAATATTTCTAATAAGGAATATTTGAAGTGCTTGATGATCTACCAAGTTGTTCCAAAAAAGGGGGAAGGCCAGCTAAAAACTTTGAAGATTGCAGCAATCGTGTAAAAAGGTTTAAAGCTGCTGATTTGGCATCGCAGTATACTTAGGAGCATTTGCTTATGGCGAGTAAAGTATCGGATAGAAATTTTTTAACTCCAACTTACATTCCTTCATCGATTGTATTAGCAATAACGATGGATGCAAAGCTCACGAAATTCCAGTATGAATGTATCAAAAATGGTTTTAACAAGCAAGGATACAATTTTTTACCGCCCTATATAAAGGTTGCTGAAGATATAGCAAAGTGCTATCCAGAAAATATGCAAATATCCGAAAAAGATGCTTCTGTTAGCTTGCAAAGCTTATTTTGGACCACACAATAAGGCGTTTGTTTCAAAGTTTTTCAAACGAAGAAGTAAATGTTATGACGGATTCTAGTTGCACGCTTACGTCTAAATGGGGTTGTGATGGTTCATCTTGCCATGTGGAATATAACCAGAACTTATCAGGTGATATTAGTGATAATAACTTGTTGTTAGTATCCATGGTGCCCTTAATTCTCCAATCAACATCTGGAGATGAATACTGGCGAAATAAAAAGCCTTCATCTGCAAGATACTGTCGTCCCCTTTCCTTCGAATTTGCTAAAGAAACAAAAGAGAAAGTCTTAAGTGTTGTTGAGAAAGTGAATTGCGGCATTGCAAGTTTGAAAAGTACAGAGATTTTAGCATGTGGCAGGGAATTCAGTGTGATACATATTGTAATTCATTGTTTACTATGTTGGATGGGAAGACGACTCAAACTGTTACAAATACAGCTTCATCAGCCGTTTGCTATATTTGTAAAGCGAAGGCTTCCGAAATGAATCAATTAGCTACAATCTCAAGAAAAGCTATTGATGGGGAAGCATTTAAATTGAGCCTTTCTTCGTTAAAAGCTAGAATTAAATTTATGGAGTGCATTCTTCATGTTGCTTACAACAAACCCTTCCAAAAATGGTCTGCGCTAATAGACAAACACAAACAATTAAAACAAAACAACGAGCTTCGTATATAAAAAGAACTCAAGGAACAAATGAACATAAGGGTCGATTATGTTCAACAAGGAACAGGATCATCTAATGATGGAAATACGTCGCGACGTTTTTTCTCCAACCCGGCACTCGTTGCTGATATTACCAGAGTTTCCGAAGAGTTGATAGACCGATTCCGAATAATATTGCAAATAATAACGTGTGGCCATAAAATCAATTCGGAAATGTTCAAAAACTATACTTGGGATACGGCTAAACTGTTTGTTGAAAAATTTGCTTGGTATTACATGCCAGTAACTGTTCATAAAATACTGATACATGGAAAAGACATTGTGGGTGCAGCAATTCTTCCTATTGGTATGCTAAGTGAAGAAGCGGAAGAAGCAAGAAATAAGGACTACAGAAACTATAGGTTAATGTTTGCTAGGAAATGCAATAGAGTTTCTATAAACACTGATATTTTTCATTGCTTACTAGTTTCATCAGACTCGTTTATAACCAGATTAAGACATGAGCGACCCAAACAGGACTTGGAATGTGATGATGTAGTCAAAGAAATGATAGATTAAGAATAAATAAAGTTTTTTGTGGAATGATAAACTAAATATTGAAAAAAAACTTATCTATAATTTGTATGGGTTTAATGGGCGGTGGGCATGGCTGATTTTCATGAAACTTCACATGCACCTTTTTTGTATCCTAGAAAGTGTATGTACCAAATTTGAAGACTTTTGCTCCGACAGTAAATAATTTTATGCGATAAAATCGATATGGATTGTATGAGAGGTGGGCGGTGGGCGTGGCCGATTTTGATGAAATTCTATTTTTTCTTAATTTAGTCAATATAATTCTCGATGTCAACATTAAATAATCTAGGACCACTCCTCATAGTTTTTGCACAAAAATGTATGAAGCGATCCCATAGTGCGGCCAAAGATTATATAGTATAAAGATGTGCCACGTAGAACATTAAAAAGTAACAAATATTTTTCAGATCAATACGTAAGCTTTTGTGAGCGCGATGAAAAAGCTTTCTTGAGAGAAAAGTTTCCAACGTTTGCATGCACATTCTATCTGCAATGCTCTTTCTCTCGTCACTCCACAATGCTTCACAGCATAGATCACCACTGCATGGTTTCTCATAGCTAGCGAGAGTCGAGAAATTTTATGTTGTAATTGTTTTTTCCATTGTTGTTGTTGGAACCAAGCAATTGTGATCTCTGCTTGACAGCAACAAATGTTTTTGTTTGTTTGCATTATTTTCATGATGATTTCCTTATTTTGTGCGAAGCAGATTTTCGTATTCACTGCTTGCTATTAATATTGACTATTTTTGATTGAATCAGCCAGAGCAGTAAAATCTGCATATACTTTCAGAATCTTAAGGAAAACTGAATAACGACATACAAATCCATCCAATGAATTCAAAATTGTTTATAAATAAAATTTTTAATTCACATTGATATTTAAGAAATTGATTAGTAATTAATTTCAATTATTTTTTTTCGTTATTCAGAATAATTAATTATTTTTTTATTTATATGAATGCCATTTACAACGAATGCAATTAAAAAATAATTTCAAATTTTTCAATAACTAATTTTTTGTGCATTATTATTTCTTGATTCATTGCCTATTCATGTGTTATTCATTATCAATTTTATAGTCATTATTAATATTTTATTTATTATTAATTTGGTTCATTATTCAAATGTGAATAACAAGATTTTTTTCATTTTAGTTATTATTCAAAAGTTAATGAAAACTTAGAAATGAATACGAAATTTATAATGAATAAAAAATTAATAATGAATAAAAAATAATAATGAATAAAAAATTAATAGCGTACACTTTATTCATAAAATAGTAGTGAATAACAAAATGTTTTATTCATTGTATTTTTTATTTAATAACTTTTATTCTGTTGTAGTGAATAAAAGCGTATAATACATAGTTGTAGTGTTATATTGTGTGAATAACAAATTAATAACAGTGGTAAACAATTTGATAAAAAAGTTTGCGCGATGAAAACGGCATTGCTAGTTCGATAAAGTATTTTTTCTAGATAATAGAAATCATTAAGAATTTTCCAAGTTGGTTTGAATTTTTTTAGAAAAATTTTCGACTTTTTTGAGTTTTTAAAAATAATATCCCCACTTATGATCCTATAAATCAAAAAGTATTAATTTATTTTACAGGATTTATAAATATTTACAAATGAGACATTTATACCTTTTATTTAAGCTATTGTTTATACGTAATGCTACAAACTCATGTTATTAAAAAATAAGTATATTTGCTACTTAGAACACTGAAAATTAAGTATTTGTAAGTATAATTTTTAAAAATAAGTATAAGTAAGTATATCACCTTAGAAAAAAATTTTAATATTTTCTAGATATTATTTACTAATTTAAGAACCAATAGAACCCACAATATTCCGTAAGTGTTGTCACGCCCTCTTTTTGTTCTTCTCGAAAAGTTTTGTGTAGACAATCTAACTAAAACCAAAATTCTTCAGATAAAAAAAATTAATTTTGCATATTTGCAGTTCATATACCCAGAGAACCAAAAATATCTTTTTTTAATTCCTTTATGAACTTTTTCTGGTAGAAAAACTCATTTTCGACACTCATAAATGAACCTTTTTGGACTCATTCGTCGGACTAAAATGCCTCTCAAAAGCAAACCTTTTTTCTTTAGAAGGGAGTTAATAAAAGAATCATCAAATGTCAATTTTTTTGTTCGGAAACGAGTTGAAAAAACCTATTGAAAAGTTATTTTTCGGCACTCATACATTAACAATTTTTAACTTTAACTCATTCGGCGCTCTGAATTGCCTCTTAAAAACGAACCCTTTTTTCGAAAATGAGTTAAAAAATGAATTATAGAAATGCACTTTTTAATAATTAACATTTTGTTACGGAATAAATTTTCACGAATTTAATCTTCTTTAGCAAGAATATTGATCACACAAATTAAAAAAAAAAACAAAAATTACCAAAAAAAAGTCATTTTCGAAAACCTACTCAAAACTATCACTTTCCGCAAAACATTCGTATATGGTCCGGTGGGTATATTTCATATGTATAAAACAGTTTGAAAACAAACAAAAGCATAAAAAAGGTAAAAGTAATACGTAATTACGGTTATTGATACGTTTTAACACAAAAATTTATCGTTTTTTGTTTTTTAAATCCCCTAGGTGGCACTGTGGTCGATTTAAAAAAAAAATTGTATCTATAAAGCGATAAAAATCGACCACAGTGCCACCTAGGGGATCTAAAAAAAAAAGTTCGGAAGACCACACAAACATGTGAATTTATATTCACATGGTGGATGGCTTTTGTAGTTCAGCCGTGATGGTCAAAAACCTTGAATTTTGTAAATTTTTTTCTTTAGTATTTTTTTACGATCAATTTTTGTTTAAAAGCGTGTAAATGTGAGACCGGTTTTAGGTTGAATCGGGTACGAGGATTTCATTTCTGGCATCAGTATTGTTTTAGCTTTTCTAAATGTTTATATACAAACATTTTTGGAAAGAAAAAAATTCACAAGATAGGGTAAATTGCACCCCTATGTCCCCTATCGCCAAGGCAACATAAATTTATTTACCTAAATACAAATCGACCCAGCCTAAAATGTATACAGAGATCAAAGCAAAGTTATCATTATTTGCCCTCACTGTCACTGAATTGACGTGCTACATTAACTGGTTTGTTTCCTTTTTGCTTGGAATCGTATTTGTTTTGGCTGGAAATGTTGTTTAATATGTCAAGTCTTGTCTTCAAAAATTTGTTAAATTCGATACAGCTGTATTCAAAATTATTTTTTACAAATAAAATTGACTCCAGTGTCTGTATTTTCAACGCTGTTGACTCCAATTTCCAAACTTTTTATGCTTTTGCAAGCAAAAGTTCGATCAGAGCTGAAAAGTAAGCATGAATAAGTATAAATCTTAAAAGTAAGTATACTTATAAGCATGGAATTTTTGTAAGTATATGAAGCTGAAAATAAGTATGATACTTACAAAGTAAGTATAGTTGGTAACATTATTTATATGATTATTTGTACGATTTTTGTCGACATTTTATGAATACTACATTTGTGAAAGAGTTTAAAATAAGCGTTTATTTAACATTTCTCCCATATTAAAGTGTGCAAAAATATGACTTCGATATATATTTTGGATTTATTTTTACTTTGTTGTTAAAAAAATATTTCAACGAAAATATTAAGGCAAAAAGTATTATTGTAGCAGGTTGGATATTTACGTATTTCGGTTTTAGTAAAAATACTCAAAATTACCTCCATCAAAGTGGACGTGGTGAGTTCGTACTTAACAAATTCTTCAGACTTTAAAAACCCAATTATCATATATGAACCTTAAGATTTTGTTTACAAACAATGTTATAATAGGATTTGCAATACTGTAAACTCTTTGAAATGAGTAAAATAACAGAAATAACGCAATCAAAACAAAACAACGAAATCTTCGCGCTTCTATAAATAACTAACTGAGACACTGTGTTTTGCTACCACGCCCCCGTTGCCAAACGCCCATAACATGCTAGCAGTGAAACGACACGAGTAAATTGTGGTCGAGTACCGAATTCCGAGGATGTGCGGCCACCTATAACTCCAAAGCTGTTCAATATCAAAAATTTCAGTTGTGTGGGAGGGGTCACGCCCTCTTGCCTAACGCCCATAAAATTTTATCAGTGAAACGTTTAAATTGTGGTCGAATACCGAATTCTGAGGCTTTGCCAAATATAATTATAAAGCTATCAGATATCGTATATTTGGCCTGTATAGGAGGTAATTTTGAGTATTAACCATATTTTTTAAACTCTTTCACAAATGTAGTATTTGGAGAATTTATACAAAAATCATTAGATCAATACAAATGACAGCTTAAATGAAAGATATAAACGTCTTATTTGAAAACATGTATAAATTTTTTAATATGAAAAAATACTTTTGAAGTTATAGGATCATAACTGGGGACATATTTTTCAAAACTTAAAAAAATCGAAAATTCTTCAATTCTTTTCGAATTGCATTCGTTCTATAATACTCATACAATTTAACACAAAGTCTATATTAATAAAACTTATTTTCTGGTTTGTTTATTTAATTGACATTTATACAAATCTAAATGGCTTAACGGACTTCGCTCAATTTGAGTACACATACTGTGTGCATCCTTAATTAGATTGTAACATACTTAGTTTTTATCACGCTCATTCCATCCATTTTCACTTACGTAATTTTGATATTGAAAATCTTTCTCGAAAAAATTTTTTTGCAAATTAAATTTAAAAAATTTCAGTAATTTTAATACCAAAAACATTCACATATCTTTAGAATTTCAGAAATTTTTGGTACAACATAAAACATCGTTCTCCAAGAATGAGAAAAAC
The DNA here is from genome assembly GCA_963920525.1 of Dichetophora obliterata. Taxonomy (NCBI): domain Eukaryota; kingdom Metazoa; phylum Arthropoda; class Insecta; order Diptera; family Sciomyzidae; genus Dichetophora; species Dichetophora obliterata. The sequence continues at coordinate 190,743,076 of OY986436.1, forward strand.
GGCATGAAAACCAAAACTTTGACTTTCGATGCAAATATATTCGCTATTTTTATCATCAAATTTTTTTAATCAAAGTTTTAATAAAAGCACTTTACAAAAATAGTATCAAATGTAGCGTTAGGTCAGTGAATATATCCTTCTTTTTTTTCAAAACCGGTCCAAAATATTGAATTTTTACTAAAAAAATTATTAAAAAAATGTTTGTGTTGTATAAATAAGAACAATTGAAAATTGCATTTCTGAGTACTTTTCATATAGTTAAGCATGTATTTGCAATAATATAATAAAAATATATAAAAGTAGTTAAAAATATTTTTAAACAAAAAAAATAACTTAAAAATATTGCTTACAACATTATTCGCGGCTAAGCAATCGCCCTTACAATAATATAACACTAAAAATATCATGTGGCAAAACGGCAAAAAAAAAACCAAGTCAACACACAAAATATACCTAGATAATGACATCTTTATGATATTATATTCTTGAAATTATATAACAAAAAACTAAGAGATAATGCAAAAAAATATAATAACTTTAAATTATATAATGCTCGTAGGGTAGTTTAGTAAAAAAATTGCCTACATTTTTTAAGTAAAACCTTATAAAATTCTGCTACATTTTGTTGGCAGCTAAATCGTTTATTCAAATGCTTCGTGCATCAAATCTTTACATATCATTTCTATTGATTTTCAATATTATGCTCACAGTTGCTCACATTGTCGCTTACTTATTCTCTCTCTCTCAAAAGCTTTAAATCGTTCGCTCGCTGACTCGGTGGCACATCTTTCTATTATATTATCTGTGGTGCGGCGTAGCACCTACCATACAACCAAAAATTTAAAAGCTTTTGAGTTATAGGTCGCATACTCACGGGATTCAGTATTCGATCACAATTCACACATGCACTTTACTAATAAAATTTGATGGGCGTTTGGCATTAGGGGCGTGGCAGCAACACACCGGGTTTCAGATAGTATGTTATAAATACTTAATTTTGTACATGTCAAACGAATTTACATATTACGTTATTTATTTTTGATTTTTTAGAACAAGGATTAACTAAGAAATAATTATTAAGATTATTAAATAAATATTCTAAAGCTTTTTAAAACTTCGTTTTCGGCATTTAATTTTTTTCAATTTGGCGTCAAATGTAAAAAGCAAAAACTTTTGTATATTCCTTTGTGTTACAGATATTCTCTTGGATTTTACGTAAAACCAATACCTCATCCCCCCCCTAACCCCTTTAATTCCAATTAACCTCTTAAATTCAAGGGCCAACGACCCCTTAAATTACAAAAGTAATAGTGTGTTGATCTGGTAGTTGGTACACTCAAAACACTTGTTAGTAAAATCTCAACGAATGGTATTCGTAAACAAAATATTCGTACATTCAACAAATATTCATACAATAAACAAAGAATTTGTATTGTGATATCTTTACAAATTCATTCTTCAAATGTTTCTAATACCCACCGGTTGAAGTACCCAGCGGTTGAAGTAGTCCTGAAACAATGCATTCTCTCAAGCCTGAGGGGTAATGGTAAGGCCTGAGTATATAACACACCACTTGATTTCCTTTTTTCATTAAGATGTTATACTTACGTAATACCTGCTATAGTATAGCGTTAACTCAGGCCTGAATATCCCCAGGAATATTCCTCCAAAAATTCAGGCCTCAGGAAACGCAAAAAATCAGGCTTTCTATTTAGGTATTGAATACTCTGAAGTTATTATTAAAATAAAAAAGCAAGTAATATATATAATATAACATAATATAATACTATATAATATAACATATAATTTTATATACATAATATAATTAAATATAATATATATACAATATTTTTTGCATTTAAATATTTTTCATTAAAAAATGTTGTATATCATTTTTCCAACGTTCTCCCTTTTTTATTTTTCAGAATGAAAAATTACGCGTCGACTACTTCGCATTGTTAGATTTTTATTTAAATTTTCCAAAGTTATTTGTTGGCATTACGACTTTGCTTCAAATCGCAACCGTCGCTCAGGTGCGAATTCAGTCTCGGGCTAACTGAAGGCACTCATAAACATTTGACAGCATTACTGTTTCGCTTCTAAACTCTGGGGCATCTTCCGGTCTGAGATTGAAACAAAACAAAATTTTCACAGATTGAACAATTTTAGGGAAATTTTCAGAAAGCTTGAATGAAAATGCTTATTCTTAAATCACTAATGATATCATTCCTGAATTTTCAAAGTAAAAAAGATCTTATTTCACACATGATTTCATCAGACATTGAAATTGCTGACCGCTGTGTATCTGATGTAGTATCGACGATTATATTCGTTATATATACTAATGATATTCGTAAAAAAAATAAAATAATTTGCATAAGTGCATTGTACGAATGTTTTTACATTATGTACATGTAAGTAAATAATAATATTCGTACATTTCTCTTACAAATAACTTCTTAATTTCTTTCATTACATTCGTAGTGTTTACTAATGCTTTCGTACTATTTACGAATGAAAACCAATATAAGTAGCAAAACTTCATTCTTATATTGACTTTACGAATTATTAGTAGAATGTACGAATTATTAGTTGAGTTTAAAAAATTAAAATTTGTTTTTGCCTGGCTTCTCCAACAACTACAGAATATAAGGATCTGTATCATTGTAAAGTGGCTGTAGCCTGCAGGTGGAGTGCGTGGCCAGTAAACTAAAGAGCCGGGGTTGAAACCCCAGCTCAGGCAGTTTTTTTTTGCTGGTTTGTCGAACATCAAAACTACAGAGTATAAGGAATTGTATAAAGAGAGTATAAGGAGGGCGTGGCCCGTAATTTTTAGAGTCGAGGTTCAAACTCCAGTTCAGGCAGAATGTTTTTTACCGAAATCAGACCATAAGTTCTCTAGGCTCGAGGTGAGCCTTTTGCATGACAGAAATTAGATGTATCATTCAAGAACATTCAAGAACCAAGCCTCAAGAATATACTCATTTTGAAAAAACTTCATTGGCCGTGCCACATGAATCTCTCAATCCAGTGTCCAGCCACCTGGCTCCTGTATCCTGGCTTTGGAGAGACAGACATCCCAAAGATCCTCTAGTGAGTTTCCCTTGTGTTACAATGCAAGTGCGTAATAAGCTTTTTATCAATTTATTTAAAAAAATAATATATTATACTACGAAGGATGGGTGCAGCTTAAATTTTGTAATTTTGTAATAAGTTATGTACCAACATGAATATCTTTAATTTTTATTTGCGATTTGAATAAATTAACCACCACAAAATGAAGTTGAGCAAATAGCCCAAAGACATTCATTGCATAGCCATGGCACTTAACACGACAATAGCTTCAACATGATAATAATAATAACAAAATCATTTAATATCAAAATAAATGCTGCTGATGCCTCAAGACCCGCCAACAAATATTCAAATAATGGCCACTACAATGCGTAAATTGGACGCTTACTCACTATCAGGCCATAAAGATTGCCTGTCAAACGGTTGTCGAAATAATGTTGGTCGTCGAAAAGGTTGTTACCAGTTTCATATCAATTTCATGATAGTAGCAGCAACTGTAAATTAGGTTAAAACTCTGACTGATGCTCTCTAATGAATGAACTACTAAAATTTCTGTCCTGGAGACCAGAGCATGGCTTACGCCAATGTTTATGCTGGTGCTTTCGTGCTGATAACGAACCCGATGATATTCTAATTAGAATTATTAGAAATATGCAAATGCGTTTAAGTCTGCAGCAACAAGAGTTTTAACGCACTTTTAGGCGCGCAACCACAAACACGAATACTTTCACACGCAAAAACACACATTCACATACACCAATGCACCAACTCGCATACACGCAAAACATAGAAGAACCTCCCAGTAGCGAATGGATCGATCCGTCTTTGATGCCGTCTTGAAGACACTCGAGCCGTCATTCACGACGGATCGATCCACTTCCATAGCTGTACTCGAAGACATTTTCAAACAAATTAGCAAAACGACGTGCAAGACTATACTTTGCGCAGTCTTCGAAGACGGATGGGATCCACGTCTTGTAAAATGTACGCGTTCTCTCAAAACCAGTGCAGCTCTGCTTGTGTTTGCTCTAAATTTCTGTCTCATTGCGCTCGCTCTTTTTGTTTTATGCTTTAAATTCTCTCACTCTCCCACTATACTCACTCACCCTCATAGTTTACTCCACCTTCGCCACGTCTTTGACGACAGAAAGGATCCACGTACTGTACAATGTACGCGTTCACTGAAAGCCAGTACAGCTCTGCTAGTGTTTGCTCTGTTTCTGCCTCAATGCTTGTTTTTGACTCTCTTGCTCTCCCACTCACCTTTCAAACTTCGAATCGAAATTAAAAATGAATAAGGTATTCACGACGTTTAATACTTTTTTTTTAATATCTTAAATACATTACATTCATTTATTAATAAAAGTTAATACATTTTTTAAAAATAAAATTTTTTCATTAATTCATTAAAATAAAATTCATTCATTAATTAAATTGTGGATTAAAAAAATTAAAAATAAAGCTAAATTTTTTGCTCTGTATTCTTGCTTATGCAGTTTATTTTTAGCCATTTTAAGCGTTGTACGCATATTTTTAATAAACTCGCTTTGATTTCTGTTTTCGCCAGCAATAGCCTCTGAAAATAAATACAGTGCTTTGATGAAAACTTTCATAATGTAAAAGAATGAAGTGCTTTATAAGAAGTTAAGAAGAAACTTATATATACAAATTGCAAAAAATATGTTTCTGCATACCAAACAATCCATCCATTAGTGCCTGAAAAGTCTTCAAAGGCTTCTTCCCCTTTATTCCGTCGTAATTATAATTTAAACTTACTACACCCATGCAACGCATTGTGGCCAACAGTCCCAGTTACAAATGCTTTAGCGGGCGCATCACAAATAAATGCTCTAATTTTTGTAGAAATCGTTCTATTTTCATAATTCAAACCTTCCATATTTAGTCTGCTAACATCTGCTATAAAATCGTGTAAGAACGAATTGATACATGCAGGTTTTTGTGAGCCACAAAAAACACCTATTATGAACACTGGTTTTGTTTTAATGTTTACAACTTTTGCCGTTATCGGCCACAAACTTGTCTTACTACTTTTAAATAGTGGAAGACCATCGATTCCCACATCAATTTCAATTGTCTCCAACTCGAGCAGCACATCTCCTAGCTTCTGTAGCTGACTTATCAAACCAAAATGTATGTATTCGCCCGGATTCACTGTTCGAATTACAATACATTGGCTATTTTCGCTTTTTAATATGGTGTCTAATGATTTTGGGACATTCATGCCTTCTTCTCTTAAAAAACACAGTAAATCATTACCCAAGCTTCTACTTACTTTATGTCTTTTGAAAATATTGGCCAGTTTTTGCTTCCTTAATGTATCCGCTTTAGTCGTGCTGGAAATATCATTCTGAAAAAAATCCAAATTTGCTTGGGTAGCGTTGCAACTACTGCTACTTATATCAATTCCGCCACTGTCATTGATACCGTCACTGCCATTGCCGCCTTTTGTGCCACACACTGTTTTTTTACTTGTTTTCATATATTTTAAGTATTCTTTTTTCTTTTTATTAATTAAGTAACTCAGTTTTTTGTTTTCCTTACTCATTTTCTATTTTTTTAGATTTTTCACTTATTCACAATATTTTATATTTTATTTTATGTTAATTTTACTTCTACTTTTCACTTCCACTTCTTTGCTCTTTGTTGCTGAACTAAGTACTGCCAGATGCAACATTTTCGTTATTACAAAAAATATTCTCATTTCAACTTAATAAAAAAGTGCCATAATAATTAAACATTGCGTCTGGTAATAATTCTTATCACATTCAGAGAGGCATAATTGATCAACAACTCACAGAGGCACGAATTTCATACGATTCATTTTGTTCCTGAATTTATGAATACAGGTCAGCAAAAAATCCGCAATGTTACTCCGTTGTCGTCAACGACGGCTTCGAAGACAACGTCTTGGAAGTCAACTTTCGCAACTGGGCTGCCAACTGAATGTAATTTAATGCACAAAGTTTTTGCCTGTGGTGAATATTTATTTCAGAAGAAGCCCGAAGAGGAAGGGTGGCAAAATTTTCGGTGAAGACACTTTGTTAGCTTCTTGTTTATGACAACGTGGTGTTACCCCCATTTCACTCCGACTAAGATCGGCTGAAGCCTGCCAGTTGCGTGATAAGCTTAATAATGAGATTTTTTCACAAGAACAGCCAACTTATTAACGCAGCAGCAGGCGATAACTCTGGATGTTCGAGTTAAATTTGAATATTTCAGCTGGAATGCAAAAAAAAAAACAATGCATGAAAATACTGGGATGGAAATACTCTAAAAGTACTTAATTGATAAAAAGTTTTTGATTAGCTGTACGACTATTTAAAGTAGCTGCAGCTCGACACAAGTGTTGCCGCTGATAAGCTGACGAATAATTTAGGTGAAGTTCGTCGGAGCGCCGAGCTTAAATGATGACATTCGAAGAGAAAGGTTAAGCACAGAAAAAGGCGTGGGAGGGGGCAGAAGTGAGAATGTATAACAAGAATTTTACGGGGATTGCTATTAGCCTAGTTAAAAAGTTTAATTCAAATGTTTGAGTATGTATGTATGTATAAGTGTTGAAGTGTGTGAGTGCGTTTAATGATGCTATACGTTCAAAGAAATCTAATTGCCGGAAGCATGTTTAAGGCTTTTTCAACAGCAGAAAGAAACGATAAAAGCATCTTAAGTTTGAAATGTTAAAAAGTTTTGTTTTTAATGTTGTTTTACTTATCACACACACGATTAGCTATAAAAGTACTATTGTTAACTCAACCAAGATTTCAACAAAGACGAAACTTAGGAAAAATTAATTGCACACTAAATTTTAACAAGAATTTTATATTTTTAAGTTGCTATTAAAAAACAGCAGAGGAAATCATAAAAAAAAGACAATCTGTATTGATTACGCTATCATAGGAACTAGTTTCTCTCTGGATAACAACAAGCCATCATAAAATGGTTGCTTATTTTTAAAACGCTTTTTAAAACATTTTTTATTGCTTCAGAATCGCCAGTGAAACCGGTTATCGCCGACTTTAAGGAGCTGAGGCCATAAAACCGATTCATCGGAAAGACTCGCAAACGAATCACATGAAGGATTCGTAAGCAATTCGCAGCGAACAGTCGCGAACGAATCGCTGTGAGGGATCTCGTATCGTCGCACAGTGGAGTATCCAGAACAATTTAGTTGGACAAAATTACTTTATGATTTCAAATTATAGGGAATGCAAAACCAAGCAAAAAAATTTATTCAAATGGGGGGTCTATATTGACCCCCCACGCAGCTATGGGTTAATTTGCAGATTAAAGGAGGTTGTTTCACTAAAAATGCTCTAGCAACGAAAGTTTTTGATGCAGAACATTCTTCAAAGACATTTTAGAAAGATATTTTCATGAACTTTTTAATGATATATGGGTTGCCAATATTCGAAGCGCCCATCTGGCAACACTGTAACTTTTCGCAGTGATGCCAAATCGACTAATGACATACCGCGTTTGAAGCGTCATTCCAAGCAAATGTTTACAATGGAACAGTACACGCCACGCGAACGCTCTAAAATTGTTGAAATTTACATTCAACAAAACAAGTCAATAGTGAAAACTCAACGTGCTTTCAAAAAAATAAATAAAGTGAAAAGTGCGCCTTCCAAGAAAACAATTTATCGTTTGTATGAAAGATTTACAACTGGTAATACTCTTGGTAACCCAAAGAGGCCAAATAAAAAGCAACCAAGGTGATCGGGTGAGAATATTGCAGCCGTACGAGCCAGTATTGAGCAGTCACCAACAACATCCCAAAATCGCCGTTCTCAGCAGCTCGGCATTCCCCGATCCACTTTACAACGCATTTTACGTGTTGATTTGAATTTGTTTCCGTACAAAATTCAATTGGTAAACAAATTGTTGCCTACCGATAAGCCACGTCGATTGGAATGGGCCCAAAGAGTCATCGAAATGGCTGAAGAAGACGAGCAATTTTGGCATAAAATTATCATGAGCGATGAAGCTCATTTTCAATTGAACGGAACGGTAAACAAACAAAATTGCCATATTTATGCCACTGAAAATCCACAAGAGGTACCTCTTCACGATGCAAAAGTCACTGTTTGGTGCGGCGTTTGTGCTAAAATGCTCATTGGGCCGTTCTTTTTCGAAGATGATAATGGCCACAGAGTTACTGTCAATCAGGAGCGTTATCGCGATATGATAAACAATTTTTTCATGCCAGTCGTTCGTCGAAAGCGTATCAGGCACTACTGGTTTCAACAAGACGGCGCGCCACCACACACAAGCCGCACTACAATCGATTTTTTGAAGCAATTGTTCCCTGGCCGTTTGATGCCAAAAAATGGTGATTTCGATTGGCCGCCAAGATCACCAGATTTAACGCCTCCAGACTTCTTTTTGTGGGGTTATTTGAAATCAAAGGTTTACGTCAACAAGCCAAAGACCCTAGAAGAGCTGAAAACCAACATCCGTCAAGAAATAACCGTCATTCCCATCGAAATGTTGAAGAAAACCATGGAAAATGCTGCAAAACGGGCACAATGTGTCGTAGAGGCCAATGGGGACCATTTACGAGATATCATATTCAAGAAATAATGTAAGCAAATCTACTTGAACCCAATTAAATGATATTCATGACGAACAGACAAAAAATTGTGGTTTCTTTGATTTATTTAAAAACAAAGACATTTTAGAAAGATATTTTCATGAACTTTTTAATGATATACATAACTAGTAGAAAAATTTAATTTTTTTGTGGTCAAATCAGGAAATTTTGGAAAAAATTTACAATTTTTGAGTTTAAAGTCATTTTTGTCAAAAAAAAAATACTACGTGAGCCTTAATTTTTAACTTAACCCATTAAAAACTGCTCATAGATTCCACTGTACGATTTTTTCAAAATTTATCAGGAAGCTTATATAGGCCATATAAGTTGCTTTGCAAAATTTCAGGTTTGTAACTGTCACCGTATTTGATAACTGCATTGGGTATTTAAATACCCAATTGGCTAATCCGGGTTCTTGGTGTTAATAAAAATTTGCATATATGGCATCATTCTTTTGTCATAATGAGCACCTGATAAATAGAGGATACTAGAGGATACTGACCACAAATTTTTCCCTCGATCTTTCCATTTTCTAATTTTCTACATAGCTTGACATATGGATTTTGTCATTTTTGAAAATCACACATCTTCGATCTCGAAAAGGAACATGTAATTGTATGAATTTCGTTTCACATTGTAAAGACAATAAATATTTTCATTTTTCCGTAATGTTTTAGAACAAAAATTATTTTGATATCTCCTACCACTTTTGAGATATGGCCTTTTTCGTAAGCACTGTTTTATGGGTATTTAAATACCCATTAGTCATTAATGGGTTAAAATTATAATTCCTGTTTAAATTTCCTTAAAGAAAGTATCATTATAACAATTATTATTATTATTGAAAGAAGTGTTTAATGGTTGATTGAATATACAAATTAAATGAAAATCGATTAAGAAATAAAACAATAGAAATTAATTAAAAAACAATCCTGATTTAATGAATCAAGCCGGAAAAAGTCGTCAGAAAATGATTCGTCTTCCTCAGATGACTCACTTTTAATTTCAATAGTATATGAGTGCTCCTCGGGCAAAAGCATTTTCAAAGTTTCCTTAAGAAATGGTTTTGTTCTTTAAATAGGCATGGTCCTTATTTCAACTAAAAGAGGATCGGAAGTTAAGAGCAATCGATTAAGTACATCAGTGTTGCAATATTCTCTTGAAGATTTCCTTGCATAGCTTTGACGATATTCTCGAAAATGTTTATTTCTTGCTTCAGCTGCTTTTTCTGAAAGATGTCCAATAGGAAGAATAGCATTCTCAATAACGATTGCACCATGTATTAATATTTTATGCATTGTTGGTGTCATCGGATACCATGGATATAAGTTTACCTATAATTTAGCTGTGTCCATAGCGTATTCCGCAAATTTTTCAATGTTCACTTTACGACCACTAGATATAACTTCTAAAATAACTTTTAAGCGATCGGGTCCGCGAAAAATTAAGTAAAAAAGTAAACAAGAAAAAAAATACGACTAACAACAAAACGCGGCATATAATAAAAATATATTTTTTAGCTTTATACAGTTTGTAGAAAAATAGAAGCACAAATCGAATCGCGTTATTAATATGGGAGGTAAGAGCGGTTTTTGTCAGATTTTGATAGTTTTTAACATTGACTTTGAAGAAAAAAATGTATGCGTCAAGTTTCAAGTCGATATATTTAAAACTATGGGATTTATAAATGTTTTACCATGATGATGACACTACTTTATATGGGAGGTAGGCGCAGTTCTTATCCAATTTTTTACATTTTTAAACCTGACATTAAAATAAAAGAGATAAAATCATGTACTAGGTTTCATGGCGATATCATGAAAACTTTAGGATTTATGAAGGTTTTACTAGTTTTTTGGGTCTAAACGGTTTCAAAAAAAAATCAGCACTTTTTAGAAAGAAAGCGGACAACGAGTTTATATTTTTTAAGATGTAAACACATGTAGTGGTGGCATCACAAAGTTTTCTGATAAAGCCTGTAGCAGTGCCGAAATTGCAATAAAATCAGTTTTGGAAGTTTGCTCTTTACCTACTATTTAATTTAAAAATTATAAACAACGACATAAACACCATTCACACTTGAGCCAATTTTCACCATAAAGTACAAAACTACGTTTTAGAGATTTGTAAAAGTTCTATAAAAGCTTTTATCGATTTTAAATTATTTTTTCTATTTCACCATTGCTTTTTATGATTACTAAATTTTCAAGAACTTCTAAATAAAAAAAGTGTCTGTCTGGGTTGAAATGATTTTTCCAAAATATATTTATCCTATTCCTGTATAGTTAAGCTGCTTCTAGACGACACTACAATGTCTTAAAACAAATTTTCATGTGACTGTCAAATTTTGTCTGATGTGAAAAGTATTTTCCAATTTGCTTCCACACGAATTTTCTGTGTGACAAAAATATAAACAACAGCTGTTTATGAAAAATGAAAACTTTAAAAATGGATTCAAAGACAACCGTCTTAGCGTCTTAAAAAATAAATAAACTGGCCATTCAAGAAGCTTTACATGGCAATTTTTACTCTCTGAGGTTTGCCATTGTCTGCAGAGAGGTGACGACCGAACAGAAAAATTAATTCAATTGAAAAAACTTTCTGTCTGAGCTGGAATTGAACCCGGGGTACCGCGGTTCTTTAGCTTAAGGCGAATTAACACATTTCACTCAAAACGATGATAGTGAACGTTGAACGATGACAGTGAATCAATTTTTAACTTACATTATTCAAAGTGTAAATTTGAAATTTGATGGATGACTCGGTGTTGAATGTCAAAATATATTCGTTGGCTGATTAATTTTATTGGCATTTAAAAAAATTAAATAAATGAAAGCTATTCAGCAATTAAATAAAAAAAATATAAACTTTCTGCTTGAAATTATGTTAACACCTTTCAATTGTGTTTTAGTACGAATGACACATCAGTTCGGTTTGCTTTCACTTTCATCAAAAGTAGGAAAACCTTCTACTTCTTTCACTTTTCAATGTGGATGACAATCATCTTCATTTTAAAAATGAAACTCAGTTTACATTTTACAAATCAGATGATTCATCCAAAGTGAACGATTATAGTGAATCGTGTAAATTCGCCTTTAGGGTCCACGCACTCTACCCACTAGGCTACGGTCGCCACATATTAATAATTGCTATTAAAAATAAGAAACTAGCAGAAAAAAGAATATTTACAGAGCATTGTGGAGCCGTGCATGGCTTTTGCCAAGAAAAAGCTCTATGAGCTTAAGAGCTCCTGCCTTAGGCCATTCAAACTGAAATAAAACAAAGTATGTTTTTACATTTTATTATAAAACTTACTTTTTTGCAGTTTTTCGCCATATTTAAAGCCAATATTTTATGCAATGAAACGTTTAATTCATATGAAAACAAACTGCACATGTTGTTTTTCTTTGAAATCAACCCTGTGTCGCATAGAAAGTCATAAAAAAATAGAAACAATTCTAAAAATTAATGTGTCTCTGAAAGTCGCAAACATTGTCACAAGAATCTGTTTTTGGGCTTCCACACGATGAGACATTAAATTTGAGACTACTTTTTTGGCATGTCTGAAGACAATGTCATATCGTCTAGAAGCAGCTTTAGTCGTGCTCAATTTTGTCTATTAATTCCCCTATATAAATAATAATTTTTATATAAAAAGAGTTAAGACTTATTAATTTGAACAAACTCATTTACCTTACTGATTTTTGTTTAAAAGTTTTATTTCTTTTGTTGTATTGCAAGAATTTAATGCGCATTTCTTTTCATTCTCTTCTTTTTTTGGTTTTTGTTGTTGTTGTTGTTTAGCAGACATAAATGCAAGTTGAAATAAGGTCTGTTTCCGTACTCGTTTCAAGTAACTTGAAGTTGCTTGAAAACGTTTTTTTACAAATTGTTGAAGCTCGAGAGAGAGGAATAACATGCAAAATGTCACTCACTATTATATTCACTTGAATTTAGTACGGAAACAAGCCTATAATCACTCAGTAGGCGTAGCGTGGCAACACATTTTTTTATTATGTTATTCGTTGTAGCAAAAACAAAATTATTGTTGATGTTGAATTATCAGGTGTTACAGCTGAGGTTATTTGTTTTAAAATCGTAAGTGAGGACGTAAAGTTTTGAGGTGATCGTAGATGTAAGGCTAGATTCACGATTGTTGTAACGAGATATTTTCTTTGACATTATTAATTTAGAAATTGTAAGCGGAGACATAATGATATGTGCTTACTAGGTAACTAGTTACTGAGATAGTTATGAAAGTAATTACTTCTCATTTCCCCACTGGGATGTTAAGAAAAAAATATTTTTTTTAACAGACTGATTATGTTAATTAACATTCAAATGAAATTGTTGGTATATGTAATAAAATTTTTACGAAAACATCTTCTAAAATATGCCTTAGTTTTAACCGCTTTTGTCTGAAACCTCCCTAAAATACAAAAAGAAAAAATTTATAAATATGAACGCACGTTCGAGTAAATAGATAAATGGTATGCCTAATTTTCAGGTGATAATGCGAAAAAGCGAAACATAATTCAGAAAAATCCAACACTTATCCCAGAATCTAATTTAATCTTTACATAATATCAAAAAACTTTAGAAGAAAAGACTTAAGATGTGGAAATGAAAAAGTAAATGTGAAAAGCCTTATATGAAGTTTTTCTTCTAAAGCTAAAAAAGTGGATTATAGTACAATATATGTGTTGTTTAGTTTCAACTCCAAAAATTAAAAAAAATCGAAATGTGATTGTATAATGTTTGGCGGATGAATACACAAATGAATCATGTCATTTTATTTGTTTAAACAGTTCTATTCCGTCAAAAAATATAAAAAACCATACTTAGAAGCAAAACGATTTTATTCCAACGACTTGTTGGTAGCAAATCGCTTCTACTGCTTTGTGTTTATTTGTTTTCAGACAATGAGTAGCAAATTAATTCTATTCCAAATAATGGCACCAATTTTAATGTCATTCTCATTAGAGAATGGTATTACCTACTCAGTATTATTAAAGGGATTGAGGTGTTGAGACGTACTTCTTTTTAAAGGAAAGCTTAGTAAATAAATATACATTTTTATTAAATAGTCATACTAAATCGTTCTATTTCAGTTGTTTGGTGTCAAAACAGTTCAACTTCATTTTAATTTAATTAAAACTACTGTGTTTATTTTATTGTGCTTTATAATATACGCTTATAAAACAGAATACTTTAATAATATAAAAAAGCTAGTTAAATTTATGCGATTTTTAAAGTGTATCAATTTTTATCTATTTTCTAGTAACCTAGTTTAAAAGTAACTAGGATGGAAAAGGCCTCGGTTTGCAACTAAACGACACATATGTCAAAGCAGTATTTAATTACGCCAACCAAAATAGTTCAAATAAATATTTATTTAGACTCAACATCCATCATTAGTGTTAAAAAATTTAATAACTAACACACTCAACACAATTGAGCTCGGTCAAAGTCCTTTCAAGGGCTGAAATGGCCATTATATTTTATATTTTTTATTTAGACTCAACAAATAAATAAATAAATTAAAGTCACTACATTTTGTTAAACAGGCACCAACTCAATTCTTTCAGATTACGTTACCAAACTCTTTACTCAGTGTATAAATAAATGCTGGCTTGGATTGTAACATAACATTATAACAAACGCGTGAAAATAATTTTACAGCTGTTACTATGCATGTTGTTAGAATTGAAATTCCGTCACAAAAGCCTAAAGCTTGACAAAAAAAGCAATATAAAATAAAGACGGCACCCTTAGATTTCCGCTTATAAATCAACTAAACCGCAAAAGAAATGAATAATGCGGCCTAAATGAAGATTTATGACAACAAATCACAAAAGAGTCTAAATGGTGACAAAATGTCACTAGATAGGGAGGATGTGAGTGTGTTTGTGTAGGTAGGTGGGGGTGTGTGTGTGCTGGGGTGTAGCAGTGGCAAATAAAGACTATAATTTATTTCTTAACACTTTGTCAAGGCTTATAAATCTGACAGCATTAATCATAAGCAAAGGTTACGCATATAAATACAATGACAGACAGACAAACAGACACAAAGGCAAATATTTGTCAAGCTGCACAAAGCACCAAGGTCGCCGACAGTATAGATGTAGGTATGGGAGTGACAGTTGTTGTCTGTGTGAGTGCCTTTTATGTACGTATACAATGAAATTTAGAATTTTTACAACTTTTAATTGGCAAATTTTAATAACACACTAAAGTGATTTAATTTAGTGTAACGGTTGAATTTATCCCACCCACCAAACTTCGTTTAGCTGATGCTGGTTTCTAAGGTCTCTTTCTTCTTTACTCTCCTAGTCTCACTCACTCCATGTTCCTCTAATGAAAATGTCAACACATGCAAATGGATGATTGCGCGCGCCCGCACATGCGACACCACTGCAGCTGTTGCTGCCTGTTCTATTTTTACAGCTTTCTTTTTCATCACTTTCTGGTTCTAATGAACCATTTGCCAGGGCTGCCAACTTTAGCTCTTTACGGAGCTAGTACGGAGAACTACGAAACATAGCTTCCAGCCGTCTGTTCAAATTGTTGCAACGCAGTATTAAAGCCACAAGCAAGGAACACTGAATATGACGATGACAACGAGAACGACAGCAAGGACGACAAGGATATTGTTGAACTTGGCGCTGACGCAGGTTCCGGAAGTTGTGGGTACGCAAAAATGTCGGCGGCATGTCAAAGAATTTTATTTAGATTTCCACGAATTTCTTTATGCTACATGCCATGCCATGTTTACGATGCGGTTTTCCTGCACTAAATGTGGCGTCTGCTTGTTGCATTTCAGCGGGTTATTGTTATTTTTGCAGTAGCATTGCTGCTCCACAACGTTATTAAGCTGAAGCAGCTTTGATGGTGATGTTGAAACAATACAACAAAAAGCCACCGCAGTAACAATAGATTTCGCAACAATATAAGCAAATACATGACAGCAATAGCAGCAACAAAATCAGTGGAGCTGTTTAACGCCAACAACTTGCGTACGATCATTAATAATTTTGAAGTAACCAACTAAGACCAAGGGAGTAGAACAACAACAATCACTATTCCACTTTACCACTAAAATTACAAAAAAACCCACACTCGCTCACACAGTCACTCATACGTCACAATCTTGCTCACTAACGGACTGACAAGCTATTGGTGTTGATTTTCATCTTGATTTTTGCTTACGGAGGAAGTCGGATTTTTATTCACTCATAACAAAAATAAACCGAAAACAACCAACATAAATAGAAATGTTCTTTCAATGCCTTTTCATAGAGCTCACGGGAAAAATTGATTTATAAACTTATGCAGAAATCTTGACTGCCTTCGTTTTATTGCTCCTTCCTCTACACACCGAAAAAATAAATAAGTTTCGTTTACTAAATGTACTTAGTTGGCTCAAATAGCTTACATATTTAGATTATTTCACGGCAGACGTTGTCCTGCTACGACCGCCTTACTGCCATTTACGAATTTTCATGCTAATCGGAGAAAAGCGTTTTCCATTTTCACCATTTTTAGTACAGCTGCCGAACGAAACCATATAAAATAAATTACCAAATTTAAGTCTTTTACGACCAAAACCGGCTGAAATATACAATGGTGGTCATGAATTTAGCACACACTGTGTTAGTAACTCTAATTTGAAATTTTTTACATCTTGGCTTAAGAATTGTAATCAACTATTTTTTGTTGAATGTTGCTTATTAAGTTAATTGTATGTACCGTTAATTGGTTTCTTAGTTATTCTTAAGTTTTCTAACATATTTCAAGTAGTATCAATCAATGTGGTTTAAATGCTGTACACGAATTTAGCACAGGTTAGAATTACTGTTCCATATATTATTTTATTTTAATTAATTAAACTTTACTAGTAAGATATATTAAATTTATTAAGTTTCTATTTGTGTTCTAACAAAAAATTGCAGGAAAATATGGCGAAAGGCTTCTGATTTTCAGAGGCTCAGCGGCATTTGATTCAGCAAATGAAAAATGGTAGAAGCACAGTTTCAGAGATGGCTCTGCTTCTTAGATGTTCGTGGAAGTTATTGTATAACGCATTACAACATGTAGAACAGTATTAGAGCATTAAAAATGTAAAATAGCGACCTAGAGCGCGAAAAACTATAGCAAGAGAGGGACATTTGATTTATAGAGCTTCACTTAGTGATCCTTTTAAGACCTCAAACAAAATGAAAACTGAAATTTCATCAAAATATGGCATAAATATGTCCTCAAAAGGCATAAGAAGACGCTTGAATGTAAACAATTTCCGTAGCTTTATAGCCCAACATACACTACATGTGTCGCAACAAAATATTAAATGTAGTTTTGCGTTTGTAAAAGAATATTTAAAAAGTCAATGAATTTTTGGAAAAATGTGCTTTGGAGGGATGAATCAAAGTTTTGCCGGTTCGCATCTGACACCAAACAATATGTGTGGTGTCCTCAAAACATGCAAGACAATCCAAAGTACACGCTCAAGACTATTAAACAGGGTGGCTGAAATGTTATGGTATGGGTGGCGTTTTCTTGGCACGGAGTTGGTCCGATTGTTAAAATTTACCAAAAAATGGATCAGCACGTTTACAAAAACGTACCTGTCAATACAATGATACCGTTTCAAGAAGATAATTTGCCGCTTTAATGGCGTTTTATGCAGATGGAGAATCTGTGGAGGGATGTCGAGCAGCAAATACTAACAGTAAACCAAAAAATTTGCCAGATTTGTGGAGGGAAATCCAAAGGATTCGGTATAGAATTCGAAAGTACCATTGTGAGGCTTTTATCAAAAGTTTACCAAGGATATGAGATGCAGTAATTAAGAATAAGGGATATCCTACGAAATATTGAGTTTTATGCAATAAATTTTGATTATATTTTTCATCCTAGACATTTTTTTGCTCGTGTGCTAAATTCATGACCAAGTCGAAATGCTTATTTTTAATTTTTATTTGATTTTAAATTCTATAAAAAAAGTTTTGACATAAAAAAATGTATATAAGAAATAAAGAAGATATAATATATACTCTAAAAAAAAGTTCATTAAAAATTTACTACGAATAAATGGAAAATTTAAGTGTACACTTTACTTTTTTAAGTGTGCTCAATTCGTGTCCGCTACTGTAGCATTTTCATTGATTTGTGCCATTGATTTGGGCGGTAAAAGTAGGTGTGGCAAAGTTTTTCTTATATGCAAACTAAAGACGGGCGTGTGCATCATTTTTGAGGCCCTGGCACGCACGAGCACGACGATCTTTTGCACGGGCACGCACGAACACGAAATTTTTTTTTCTTACTTGCACGAAAACGCACGAAAAAACATGAACCAGCACGAAAAAGTACGATTTAACACTTTTCAAAGAAGCTATGAAAAAGTTGAAGCACAAAAGTTACACATATTTTTTAAATTTATCTTTCAACTTAAAATATTAGAATTATTATAACATAAGAATGTATTTTTATTAGAGTTATTCAAATAACATGTGAATATTCATTAAAAAAAACATAGTTGCTGAAGTAAAAGTAGTTAAATTTAATTGCAAGAACACGGAAAAGCACGCACGACTTTGTAATTCTTAACCCAGTGGGAAATTGCAGTAGTTCCAAGGCCTTCTATCAGGCCTGCGCTAGGTTTTTATAGGCCTTCCACACTCCTTGCAAACACCATTGTATTGCTGGTATGAAATGGGAAAAATTGCCAGGCATTCCGCTCTCCTTTCTAAAAAGAGACCTGCCAGAAGAGCTCTTTCGAGACGTCACGTCAGAAGCAAAAGCAATATAAATATCATCTTCAAATACAAAACGACCAACAATTTCGGAACCATGGTCCTCTCATGCGGCGGTCTGACATCTTACCCATTCGAATATCGTGGTTGTTAAGAATCAATCGCTTATTTTGCATCAATACAAATGAAAGTAAGCTTTCGGGAGCACGGGCTCGAGACCCAACTCGGACAAAAAAAATTTCTTTTGTTGTTTTTTTTTAAAACTCCACTTTTGTACAAACTGTTCTGTGCATTTAAATTTTTTTTTTAATTTTTCTTCATACAAAAATTTAAGAAAAGACTTGGAGTTTTTCCATATAACTATTTTCATATAATATAATAAGTAATGTGTTACTTTTCGGGAGCCCGGGTTCGAGACCCAACTCGGACAAAAAAAATTTTTTTGTTGTTGTTTATTTTTAAATATACAGTTTCTTACAAACTGTTCTGTGAATTTACAATTTTTTTGGAATTTTTTTTTTTGAAATTTTTTTCATATAAAATAATATGGAAAGAATCAGAACCTTCAAAAGGTAGGCCTTACAGAAGTACTCATCAATGCAGTGATCATGGAAGGTGTATTGACAACAATAATAGCAGTGGTAGCATGCCTTCTTTTGCGGAGCACTCTCTAAAATGCCCACTGGGAAGTTCTTTTTTAGCAAGTGTAAGACGTGTCTCCTCGTGGCACGAAAAAAGCATGGCATGCGCCCATCTCTAATACAAACCTTGTCTTAATAATTAAAAACACAAAAAAAAAAAACACTTGTTCATTTTGAACATCAAAATGTAGATTTTACTAATCAATTATCACTTTTTAATTTTTTTTTTTTTTTAATTTTGTATTTAATCGTAAGTGTATATGGGCAATTCCCAAAATCTTTTAACATTTGGTTGTAGAGAAAAATGGAAAAAAAATTTGGTGGCACATTAATCCACCGATTTTGATGTATTGGGTATCAAATAATTCGTATGAGTTCAAGGGAATAGAATTTCATTATATTTTGACAAATTTTTCACTGAAATTACAGAAAATTTTAACAATTTTTACAGAAACCCAGAATATTAGTTATGATCTGCGTACTCAACGAAATAAATTCAATGGAATCATCCTTTCGTCAAATAATCCTCGCTGTACCCTACTTACAGTAAATATACTTAAAAGTTTGTTTTAAGATAAAAACGACTTATACGAGTAGAGGTTAATATTTTCGATAACAGCTCAATATTTTGACATAAAGTTCAAAAGACGAACTTAGTCAAGAGAATTGCGTTTGTGCTCTACTTTGCACAAGGTGTTAGTATCAAAAGTAGGCTTAAAATCAAATCAATATCAATTATTTTTTAGCAGGATTGTTGGCATGCACAGCATAAAGCACCATGCCAATTTTTATCATTGTAACATTAAAAAGGCGGCACTAGTTTCTCATTGACCATTTATGGTATATGAGGGGTACACGAAGTAGTGATCCAATTTAGCCCATTTTGATTTAAGTATTATGTCTTAATATCATAATGCTTATTACCAAGTTTCATGGTTCTTGGGCAACTCCTTCATATTTGATATTACTGAACTTATCGCGTATCAAAAAAAAAATGGAATTTGATCATCATGGTACATCCAAAATATTCAAAATTTTTAAGCGCGCCTTTTGGCAAACTTTTAAAAATCTTGAAAGCATGCATGTGCAAGGAGGAGCGTTCTCTCAGATGTGCCAGCGAAAAAACTTAAATTTTTTGATGGTGTTCGTTTTAAAGGACCATTCTTGAGGAGTTGCTGTATGGGTTATATCAATGGCACACAATGTCACCCACCTTAAAATTTTTTAAATCTCATAGAATTTATTAAAATGATTTTAAAATATTACCTTTCTTATGGCGTACGTTAACAAAAACTAGCAAATGCCACAAAAGTGGTATCAAGCCTTTTATGTGTCATAACTTTCGTTAGCTTCATGGCACATCAATAATAAAAAAATATATTTTGTATTCAAGTACTCTGAGGAAACGAAAATGCCCAACCGAATTTTTGAGGTTGCAGCAACTAAAGATTTGTAGTTACATTAACATATTTTAACGAATATCTGCTATAAAAACCAATTTTCATTTTTCACTACCGAATGAAGTTTCTAATAAGCAAAACATTTTTATGACAACAAAAAAGCAAAAGACCTAACAAAAAATTTTGTAGTGCCAACTAATCTGTTTTCTGGGTGTATTTTCGAACAAACTTTTCATTTAAATTTCACCGAAAGTTGGTGGCGCACGACTTTTATATAGCTCAGAAGGTAAAAATCTGTGTGTAAATCAACTCAGTTAATAGTGTTTTTTTTACTTTCGATCCCAATAGCAACAAACGGGCGACCGATTCTCCTGCCCAAATTCCAAGTATTTAAATATTTTTGTTTTTGATTGTATATCGATAAAACAATTAATTTATTTACAACTACTGTAATAAGGAATTTTCCAAACAACATTTTCGCCTCACAGTTTAAAAATACGCACAGCGCCATTACATACACGTAAGTCCGCAAAAAATTTATTAGTATCTTATCTATATAATAGAAATTTTTTACCTAATAAAATAATTTTGGCCTCCTAAATCGGTCAAATACCCCAATTAGGGGAGGCAAATAATTTCTACCACATTAAAATACATGGGAAAATAACACTTTTATACGCAGCAAAACACAAAAAATAACATGTATACGCGACTAGCTCATATTACAAAAAAAAAAAAACATGCAAAAAGTTTTGACTCGCGTCTCGATACATAAGAAAATCAATATGAAACGGAAAGTAATACCAATTATTTGCATGAAAACATGGAGAAAACGTATGTTTTGAGAAATGACACCTAGTAAGATCAACTTTGCGCCCCCGTGCACACCTATATTGAAAATCTCATCAAAATCGCTTGGGCTATAAATTTTCCTAATGTTCTAATTATTGATGCCAACAGTTATTCCAATCCCGTGATTTTTAGAATCGAACTTCGGGTGTAAACACTTTTCGGAATGCAAATAGGGGTATTTCACCGATTTGGGCTGCCAAAAGTAAATTTTATAAAACACAGATTTGATAGAAAAAATCATTTTTGCAATGTTGAATAGTGTTGAAGATGACCCAATGGTGGTCGTTCAGGGTTAAAATTAGTGTCCGACCGAACTTTCGGTTTCGGTTACGGCCAGTTTCTGCCCTCAATATGGCCGAATAGCTGAAACTAGCCCAAACTTTTGGTAAAAATTTCTTGCATCAGTCATTTAATTAAAATATATAAGTTTGGTTTAATAGAAATATTTACAACGTATTGTACATAACTAATGCTACCAACTCATGTTATTAAAAAATAAGTATATTTGCTTCTAAGAACACTGAAAAGTAAGTATAAGTAAGTATAATTTTTTAAAATGAGTATAAGTAAGTATTTTACCTTAGAAAAATAAATTGAATAATTTTTTAATACAATTTACTAATGTATGTTAAAATCAATAGAACCCACAATATTCTTTAAATATTGTCACACCCTCTTTTTTTTCCTTAAAAAGCTTTCTGTATGCAATCTATCTAAAACCAAAAAGTCTTCAGATAAAAAAAAAATTTTAATTTTATGTATTTGAAATTCATATATATTTCTAATACATAAAATAGTTTAAAAACAAACAAAAGCATAACAAAAAATTAGAAGTTATACGCACTTTCAAAGTAGTTAAATAAAATTAAAATAAACACGCGATAGTTTAAACACGGGTATCACAAAGATTTCTGATGACGCTTTTAGCATAGCAGAAATTGTACAATCAAATCAAGCTAGTGATTTTTTCTTTTCATATTGAAAAAACTTTGTTGTTGTTGTTGTTTTTTTGGAAAAATTCGTTAGAACAATTAATTGTCCCAACTTTGACCTTAAGCTCGATAAACGATTTTAAACTATCAAACAACTAGAATTTGTATTTAAAATCAAGTATGATTTAAACTATCAAACATTTAGAATTTGTATTTAAATCATATAAAGTCAACATAATAAAAAAATCATATTCAAATGTATACAGAGACCAAAGAAAAGTTATCATTATTCGCTCTCACTGTCACTGAATTGAAGCGCTGCATTAATTTGTTTTTTTCTTTTTGCTTAAAATCGTATTTGTCTTGGCTGTAAATTTTATTTAAGGGTGAAGTCTAATTGGTCACTTTCGAAAGTTTTTTTTCGTTTTGATGGAAATCTCTTGTTCGCAAAAAAAAATATGATGGATTTTTTGTGAACATCATTCGAAAGCATAGAAATATGAAAACAATTTTTCAGTATGAGGGGCTATTTAGATTTTGTTTTTTAACCTTGCTTTTAAAAGACTTTCCCAAAAAGTTTTAATTATTTGATGACTGGGAAAAGCGAGTGTGTTTTTTCACAGTTTGCTTATTGTATTTTTGTTAAAATTAACCAAATTTTTTTTATCAATTCTATCAATTTTTATACTATTTAACGAGCAATATTTGTTTGTTTGTTTGTAAAAGAGTTATCGAAAACGGCCCAAGCGATTTCAATGAAATTTTAAGTATAGGGTATAATCGATAGATCTTAAAGTATAAACGATTTAAAAAAGTTCGTTTTTTACAAACGTAAAATACAAAAAGAAATTTTCGAAAATTCCTTGTTTTATATTGAAATAAAATAATATGTTGAAAGTATTTTTGACTAATCTTCTATATGAAACAAAGTCATGAAATGTGTTCTTAGTCCATAACTCACAAACGAAGTGTCTTATTGACCTTAAATTTTGGCAGAAGACTGTTTTAAAATATGAAATAGTTTATAAAAAAAAAAATTACGAAAAATCAATAAAAACTATATATTTCAGACGATTTAAGTCGTATAGGACTTAAACTTGATAATTTAGTTTGAATGGTTATTGTCGGCAACTGTACAAAAAATCAGTAAAAATGCTTTATTTAAGACGGTTTTGGTCGTACAAGACTAAATTTTAGTAATATTGGTTGGTTGGTTACTTTTGGAGCCAGTACTTACTGCTTTATTCTGTATAACAAAAATACACACCAACGACAGGCAAGGCACGTGAAGCAATATAATTTCGTTTAGAAAACAGTATTGCTTCTCGTGTCTTGCTTGTGCCCCTTTTTCAGGGAAAAGCATGGAGTGAAGCAAAGTGCGCCAGGTATAAATTAAATTAAGCTGCAATTTTGGCAGTCGATTTGTTCCGAGTACGATATTTTTTCGGGAAAAAAATTTTCCATGCCAACTTTTAACGCCTACAAATCAATAAAAATGCTGTACGAAAGGAGGTTTGGGTCGTATTAGACTTAATTTTTTATGGTTACTTTCGGCGACTATATTTTTTATTTATTTTTTTTTTTTTGAGACAGTGGTTCATAGCTATGTTACGATCCGCTAAGTGGCGCTGTTGTCAAGTTATTTATTATTTACACAATATAACATAAAAAAGAGGGAACTGGAGGCAGCCCTTCGTAAGGTAATGTGTCTAACTGTCTAAACATGACAATGTCAGCCGACCATGTCAAATCGTCTCAAGTCGACTCAAACCTCCTCACGGGAAACACCTAGGCAAAGTCAAAACTAGCAACCGTCATTTTGGCGGCTAATCTTAGCGGTCGGCCACTTAGGCTTAAAACAGGTTGTGCGCCGGGTTTAAAGCTCACCTGCAAAAACCCATTTCAATGAAA
Organism: Dichetophora obliterata; assembly: GCA_963920525.1. Lineage (NCBI taxonomy): Eukaryota > Metazoa > Arthropoda > Insecta > Diptera > Sciomyzidae > Dichetophora > Dichetophora obliterata. The sequence continues at coordinate 190,767,250 of OY986436.1, forward strand.
ACAAATAAGAATACAAGAAAACTGATCCCCAAATCTGATGACGACTACCGCAAATAAAAAACTGATAATGATTTACGGATATGCACCTGGAATGTCCGAACTCTTCATTGGGAAGGTGCCTCTGTTCAACTGACTGATGTCTTGGAAAGATGCAAAGCTGATATCACTGCTAACCAAAAAATGCGATGGAAGGGACAGGGTTGCATTCGGCATGCAACCTGTGATATCTACTACAGCGGCCATGCGGATAAGCACGAGTTTGGATGCGGATATGCAGTTGGCAAGAGAATACGGACCGACGTCTTGCGATTCACACCAGTTAACGAATGGCTTGCCATCATCCGCATCAAGGTTAAATTTTTTAATGTAAGCCTAATATGTGCGCACGCTTCGATAGAAGACAAGGACAATAAGACCAAAGAAACTTTCTACGAGCACCTTGAATATCCTTTCGAGTGCTTCCGTTGGCACCGCGTAAAAATCGTGATTGGTCACTTCAACCCTAAGGTGGGCAAGGAAAATATATTTGTTGCAACAGCCGGAAAGTTCAGCCTCCACGGCAACCCCTCCAATAACGGAATGAGGCTGATTGATTTCGCCGCAGCATGAAACATGGTCGTAAGTAGCCCTAGATTCAAGCATGTTAATATTCATAAGGTCACCTGCTTGTCTCCTGATCAAAAAACCTGAAATCAAATTGATCACGTTTTGATCGATGGAAGGAACTCTACCCGTGGTACAAACATTGACTCGGAGCATTATCTTGTCGCAGCCAAGATCCATACAAGTTTGCTCGCCGCCAAGAATGCACGCATCCCTACACAGAGAATGGTTGACGTCGACAAGATGCACTCAAAACAGACAGCCGAAGCTTTTCTCCTTACGCGACTATTACTCCTGCTTCAAAGCACTCCTCCAATCGATGATACATGCGTTCAGTGGACACGCATTTCCCACTCCTTGCGTGCGGCTGCAAAAGAGGTGACTGGCTACAACCGCCCTCGTGGAAACTAGTAGTACAACCAGGAGTGTTGTGACGCCACTTCAGAGAAAGACGCCGCCTGCAAAGCCACCCTACAAAGCCACCGGTTGTAACGCGCGCTGCTAAAAAACAATAAAAAAAGAAGACGAGGGAAGAGACGTATTTTCAGGCGGAAAAAAAGAGACGCAGAAAAGCGCGAGCATGAGAAGATTGAGATGTATAGCGACAAGAATTAGGCCCGAAAATTTGTCGAAAAGATAAGATGCCTTGTCGATGGTTTTAAAACCGGGGCCCTTTCCTGCAAAAAATGATAACTGTAATCTAGTGACAGATGTCCAGAGTAAACTGTCATAATGGAGGTAATACTTCTCTAAGCTTCTAAATGGCAACACTGACAACAATCCCGCCAATAGGGATGATATCCCGGAAACCTCCATTGCGGATGACAGCGTCGAGGTTCCACTGCCCAATAGCTATAGCTAGTAGTGTCCGACCGAAACCAGAATTTTTAATTGAAGTTTACTATAATAATATATGAGATAATTTTTTATTACAAAAGCATTGCATTCTTTATATCTTCAGTACACACTCAAAATAGTAAGCACCTACAATTTACATTTTTATAGAACTACAAAAAAAAGTATTTTTGTGTTTTTTTAAAGGTTTAGTATTATAAAATAGAATTTTTTTTTTTTTTTTCCCTTATTCCACATACACAGAATTCATTTTGAAGTTTATTTTTCAGTTTTTGGCTTCAGTACCTATAAAACTTTAATATTAATTGCAATAGACGTCAAAGAATCGAAAATGATAGTATCGAACGCATAAAATAAACCAAAATGTTTTGTGTTAACACGAGAAATCAAATTATAGACGAATTAATAATTTTTGTTTTGTACAGTGCGTTGTAAATATTTTTATATTTGAATTAAATGACTGATTCAAGAAGTCTTTACCAAAAGTTTCGGCCTCAATATGGTCGAATAGCCGAAACTGGCCGAAACTGACAAAAAGGGCCAAAACTGGCCGTAACCGAAACCGAAACCGAATATTCGGTCGGACACTAATAGCTAGGCTATAGCTAGTCTTAAAAATAACAAAGCCTAGGGAGCGAATGGCTTCTTGCTACTTTTTCAACCTGATGATGCAGAAGATCATCCAAGCTGCTGATCTGAGACGTATCGGCACAATATTCTATAAGTGTTATGCTGCGTGCGTATGTTATATTATTAACGTTTCCAATTCCTCATAGGTTAGGTATGCAATTTCAATGCTTCAATGCTTCTGTGCACCATAGAAGTGCATAGCATGAAGTGAAATTCCATCCTCCTTGTGCTACACTCATTTTGTGTCATTTATTTGTCCTTTTTTGAGAAAATGATTTCAGTTAATTCATCTAGTCGATTTCTTGCGCCAACAAAATTTGTCGCATTCTGGTGACTGTTGACAGATCGCTTACTAAATCTAAATGTATTGCTTTAGAAGCAATGGGGTCGTTTTCTTCTGAGTTGATAATGAATTCAAATAGGTCCACAAAAATCTACACGGACATTCACAAATGGCCGCGCTGGCTGTATTCTGTGTTCTGGTAATTTTTCCATTTTTTGATTAAGCATCTTTTTCTTCGCTCTGGCGCACCGTATGCTATGTTGAACGACTGATCGAGCAAGTGTTTTTCTCTTAATGGGCTAGAACTCTTGTCTTGTTGCTGAAAAAAGACATTATTTGTTGCTGACAAAAGACATTATGGTCCAAATTCTCTCGATGCAGCGCCTCCATTAGAAGTTTTATTAATTGGTGAGAATATGATAGAAATGTTGGATGTTTAAGATAAGATAAGATAAGTTAACATAAGATAAGTTTTAAGCTTCTAGACGACCTCCACCTCTTAATACTTCAAAATTGTCCAGAAATGGTGTAAGCCCAAGAAGAGGACTCTTTATTGATAGTTGGGTTTTATTTTAATATGTTGTATTTCTTCCTTAAATTCCTCAGCTTTTTTTTCGACCGGAGTTATAAAATCTTCCAAAGATACGTATACCCGGAGGTATGAAATTTTCCAATGATACGTATACCCGACCTATACGCATGCACGATTTACATTCTCAGCCGGGACAGACAGAATGTACCTACGTACTAAAACATACCCCCTATTGGCCATTAAGATTTTCCTTTAAGCACATTAATTGGCTTTTCAGCGGAATTTAAAAATTGAATATATATAAAACGCGTATTTAAATAAACTTGATTCTATATAAATAAGCAACATCGAATTATATAATAGTAATTATCAATTTAAGGTACCCGAAAAACAATCCTGATTTCAAAAACAATCCAAAACACTAAACTCATTTTAACTGGTTTGCGGCCATTGTCCAACCCAAGGACCTACGTGGAAATGAGATAAATCTCATATCCGCCAAATCAAAATCCCAATTAGTTGGGTATGCATTCGGGCCAACGCAGGCATAAACTTGTGTGGAAAAGAGATATACTCTGGCATACCAATCCAGGTTATAGTGTGAGTTCAGTCTAATTTCAAATCAGGAAACCACGTGAGCACGTAAATCCCAATTCGATTAAAAATTAAAATATTGAATAATTAAAAAGTAAGTTTTAAAAACGATTCATATTTGATGGTGCTTACTTTATAAAACATAATATCGCGACAAAAAAGAGAAACAGAACAATCTCAATTACCAATATTACATTGTTATAAAACTGCGTTAGGTATAATAGGATGAAGTTAAATTGATTTAATTATTTAAATGTAATATAATTTTCCGTTTTAAGACGTCTACCGAATCAGAAAAATTAATCATATTGAAGTTATCACTGAAATCACTGCACATACATCGTAAAGATTCATGAAGAGCGTAATTAGAACTGCACTGACTCAACTTGAAAAACAGAAAACGTCTAGTTCCTCGCCTTGGGATGTTAACATTTAGAGCTGAGATGAGCTATTCCGAATTAATCTCGCCACGAAGTAATTTATACAGAAACTTGACATTAAGCATCATTCTTCTGCTTCTTAGGGAAAGTAGTAAAATAATTTTAAGGCGTATTTCATACTATGGAAGCATAATATTGGGGTTCCAACGACTATGACGTAAAGCAAAAAGTAAAAACTGTTTTTGAACGGATTCTATGGCGTCGATGTAGACATTATATTGTGGGTTCCATACAACTGATGCATATTCAAGAATTGGCCTTACGAGAGAGGTATATAATAATTTAGTAGTAAAGGGATCACTGAATTCTGTAGCCCATCTTTTAATGAAACCAAGAACTCCTCTTGCCTTATTTATCACCATATTAATGTGGAGATTGAAGCGAAGTTTTGAATCCATAATAACACCAAGATCGAGAAAACTGAAAACTATTTCTAAGTTAGTGTTATTTATAGTGTAATTTATGTTATTAGCAGATCTTCGCGAGAATGTCATTTGCTTACATTTTTTTAAGTTAAGATTTAATATATTTAAGCTAAACCAGTCCACAAGTATATTTAGATCAGATTGTAAAAGATGTCGTTCTTCGGGTGATTTGTAACAAAGAAAAAGTTTCACGTCGCCAGCGTACATTAAGACGTTACAGTGTTTTATTACCGAAGGAAGATCATTAATGAATAGTAAAAACAAAACCGGTCCAAGATGACTGCCCTGAGGAACGCCAGAAATGACCGAAATACTTTTTGAAAGAGAATTCTTATATAAAACTTTTGAGTACTTCTAGATAAATACGAATTTATCCAATTTAATAATGTGACAGGAAACCCAATAAGGTGGAGTTTTTTCAAAAGAAGATTATGATTAACACCATTTATAACACGCGTAGTAAACTCTAAGAGGTTTGTTGTAGTGGACTTACCCTTCAGAAAACCATGTTGAAAGACAGAAATGGTGGAAGACACGGAGTGGATTAATTGATCAGTTATGATTTTCTCAAATAACTTAGGGATTGCACTTAATTTTGCAATTCCTCGATAGTTAGAAACATCTATCTTGGAGCCAGATTTATGAAGGGGTATAATATAAGAACCCTTCCATATAATAGGAAAATAACCACTATGCAAGGAAATATTAAAAATTTTGGCTAGAGGAGTACACAGGTTTGTAGCATATTGCTTTAAAGTACAGCTTGGAATTTCATCAGGGCCGGTCGTAAAAGAAAATTTTACTTGTCGAAGACAGCACATAACAATATTTGGGTCCATTACAGGAGTTTCAAAAGAGTTAACTGGCGGGAGATAAGGATATACCGTGCTAGTATTAAATGGTATATCGGAATAAGTTGATTTAAAGAAGTTTGCAAACATGTTAGAGATCATATTGTCACAAGATGATTCTTCCTGATTGAATTTCATAAGGGGTGGAAAGCTGGAGGCTTTACGTTTTGAGTTAACAAAACTATAGAAAAGTTTTGGATCATCTTTAAATTGAGATTTTATGTTAATTATATAAGCAGAATAGCATTGTATATTTAATAGTTGATATCTATAACGACAAGAAGAATAGGAAGCAAAGTCTAAGCTAGAACCAGATATTTTATATTTTTTAAATAAACGATTTTTTAAATTTTTAAGTGCCTTTAGATCATTTGTTAGCCAGGGTTGATTTAAAGGATTGGAGAAACACCTTTTTTTTGGGACGGACAATAAGAAACACCTTTGCAGAGTATCATTGAAAAACTGTACAGAAGATTCGACGTCATAATATGAATATGATGTTCCGCTAGTTAAAATTGGAGACCAATCAGTCTGCGAAAGTAAGGAATTAAGTTTTACATAGTCCGTTTTCTTAAAATTATAAACTTTTTATATGCGCATCAGCAGTTACTTTATCAACTTAATGATGCATTGAAGGTTAGAACGATCTAGATTGTCGGCCGTCAGATTTTCTTAATTTTGTTCATTTCGGCCCCTTGTTGATTGGTTGAAGCGTAGCATAAAACTTACTATTCCTTGCAGTCTTCTTAATAAATTTCGATGATTTATTCGGCCAATGACATTCAATTCTTATTTCTTCTCTAGGGCATGTAACGTAATCGGTTCAATATGTGGTTCTTTGCGTTTGACTATCTTATCCTTCTTCCTGATTAAGAATGGTGATTTTTTTTTGATTTCGCTTGTTGGTGAATTCGTAACTTGCAGTTTTTTTAAATGGTGGTGGCCACAACGACTCATTGCCATTCAAGAAGAGTGGGCCGCAGAACCAAATATTGCACGAAATTAGTTTATCTGGTGAAATGCCTCTTGACAGAATGTCGTCTGGATTTTCCTTACTACTTACATGTTGACATTGGTTCACCACAGAAATCTATTGAATTAAAGCAATTCTTTTTGCTACGAACGTATGGAAGTTTTTCGATGTAGAGTTAATCAAATTTAATACTTTTTCGGAATTTTACCAAAAATAGACCTTTACTTTTGTTAAATTTATTACCGTCTTAGCACGACTGGTAAATCCTGCTGCAAGTTAGGCAGCACAAAGTTCAAGCCGCGGAATAGTTAATTTATTCAGTTGAGCTACGCGTGTCTAAGCACAAAGTACTCTAGTTAAGATCGAATGTAGACTGCGGTTCCGTAAGCCTTCTCAGAGCCTCTCGCAAGTACATGCAGTTGCACCTCTTTGAGAATATTACTTGCATAGGCATGGCATGGAATATGGATTTCATCGAGTGTATTTATGTCTCTACGAAAGTTAATGCATCGATTATGCATTTCCAGTAGAAGAGCGGCATCCCAATATAATTTAAATTGCCACAACTGCTACAAGCACGTCTGGATCTGCAAGGCTAATCTTTTTAGGTATACGTCATGACGCAACTTCTATTTGACAAGATGGTTGCATAGATGTTATTTGGGGGAGTATAAATGCTCCCATTCTAGTAGTTTAATTGTTTTTTCTTGATCCTAAAGTGACGTTAACACGACCTTATATTTTTAAAGGTCTATTTTCGATGCCTTAAATCTTTCTAGAATTGGCTTTAGGGTGGAGTCCAAGTTTGTTTATGAGCTTCGTTGCTGTTATGTCTCAGAGATGGGGGTAATGCACTAAATGATAAGTGCACTCAGCATTTCACTAGTACTAAAAGTATTGAAAGAAATTATATTTTTAACTATTTGCTTACCAGCCTATGATAACGAAGAGATGTTTCACTATCACTAGAGACTTAAGTGATAGTGTTATTTTGTAGCAAAATCTGCACCACACTTAAACTTAGTGCAAAATTTGAGCAGTCACTACAAAAAAGCTACAGCTAAAAATATTTTCACTCAACTTTTGAATAAAATAAATCTATAATAATAAAACATAATTTTTAATTAATGTGTGAGAATATTTCTAAAATTATTCTGATTTCTGATTTAAAAAAAAAAAATTATAAAAAAAAGTTTAAGATTTTTAAAGACTCTTAAATCTTAAAATAATCTAATAAAAATTAAAATTCCTAAAAGATAAGGTTGTCGCTTTACAAAACTATAGCTGAACTGAAGGAAACTGAAGCCACATCTTGAGAGAAATCCTGTGATGTTTGTTGCCAATTCGGCAAGGGGGCGTGATACCTCCCATACAAGCCAAATTTGCGCTATAGCTCATGAACAAACAAAAAGGGTATAAATCAGACGGTTTTGATCGAAAAAACTAAAATTTAATAATTTTGTTCAGATAGTTATTGTTGAAAACTGTAAAAAAATGGGCGTGGCTATAATGTATCTTCGCCTACTTTCTCTAAATCATGCCAATTCCGGAGTTGAACACATTTTTTTAGTGAAACTTGCTATGTAGGTGCTCCAAGAGGCGGTCACTATATTAACTTTTACCCACTTTTACCGCCCACAAATCAATAGAACTTCTATATATGTGATGATTTTGATCGTATAATACTAAAATATGGTAATTTAGTTCATGTCTGCACCGATTTTAATGAAAATTTAGGAAGTTATTAAACATATACCAAGGAGGGTTTTTGAATTTGAAAAGGGCCGTGGCACTTTCCATGCAGCGTAAGTTATCAATATCGAATAGCTTTGGACTTATATAGTACAGCAATAGTACAGCCTCGGAATTGAATATTCGACCACAATGTACACGTGCCGTTTCACTGATAACATATTATGGACTTTATACAAGTTGGCAAGGCATCTCCAACACATTCCAAATTTGCGGTATCCAATAGCTTTGGAAGTACAGCCACGGAATTTGGAATTCGACTACAATTTACACTTGCTGTTTCACTGATAATACCTTACGGGCGTTCGACAAGAAGGCGTGGAGCCTCCCATACAACCCAAATTTGTGATATCTAAAGGCGAATTTACACATTTCACTCAAATCGATGATAGTGAACGTTGAACGATGAAAGTGAATCAATGTTTAGTTTATATTATTCAAAGTGTAAATCTGAAATTTGATGGATGATTCGGTGTTGAATGCCAGACTATATTCGTTGGCTGATTAATTTTATTGACGTTTAAAAAATTAAATAAAAGCTATTCAGCAATTAAATAAAAAAAAGTATAGCAGTGAGGGGACTGCTGACCAAAGCGAAAACGTAAATGTAAAATATAAGTATTCCCTGGAAGACTTTGTCCTGCCACGGCCTGACCGCTTTACTGCTTTATAAGAATTTTCATGCTAATTGAAAAAAAATGTTATATTTTCACCCCCTCAACCTTTGATTATTTCTTTCAAAGCATTTTTTATTCAGCATAGCATTTTTATTTTATTATTACTCCAAACTATATTATTACATTTAAATTGAATATTGTTGATATTGAATGAAAAATAATCCTCAAAAAGCATATTTAATTTTTTTAAACATAAACAAAAATGTAAATTAAACTTATTAAAATAATTAATATACACTTAAAATACATAATAATACAGAAATATGTGGTGGACACATTTAAAAGTTGTGGTTGACACAATTAAAAGTCGTGGTGGTTCACAATTTATTTTTAATTTTATTTAAATTTTATTTCTTTAACAATTTATTATTTTGTAGGTCTCTATTTATTGGAATACAATTTTGTACTTAAAATAATTTTAAAAATTTTTGATTAAAAATATTTAACAATTTTTAAATCATAAATAATAATTTTTTAGATAAAATGTGTGAGTGAATATTTTGTAAGTGTGTGTTTTGTATGTTGGTGTTTATATGTGGTGGTATTGAGTCACCACACATACATAAAATTTGTATTTACATACATTTCATTGAATTTAATTTACATTATTTTCACTGTTTGCGTCATTAATCACTGCATTATATTTTTAAAAAAGATACTATAGACTTATAGTAGCTGAAATAAGTAACTAAAAATTTTGGACGATACAATCCCACTCATGATAAAATTATTATTAGGTAGCCTTGACAAATACTTATTTTCTCACGAGCTGCAATTTCAAACAAAAGATATTTGAGAAAGAAACCTTTGCAATTCCTCTCAATGCGGCCAATGTGTGTGACACACGTTCTCTATTTTGTTTTCTTTTGCTTAACATTACATGGTCGAAACACTAAATGTCACTCCTAGCTATTTTTTATTATACCATGGTCCTAGTCAGAGAATATGCTGGCGACATTTATAAGACTACAAATGTTTTTATGTTGGTCATGAAACTCAAACACACGCTCTTGAATATTGGCTACCAGGCGCTCAGCAAATGCAGCAAGCATGGCAAAATTAAACAAGGTAGTGTTAGGGCAGAGAACCGGTGACCGAAACTGTCCAAACGAAGTTGACATTTCATACAAAATCTGCAACAAATGAGAATGCAATATAAAAGCAAGATTTGGAAAAATATGTCAAAATGGATGAGTTTGACAGTTATGGTCACTTAGAAAGAGAACACATTCAGCACTAACACTACCTTGTCTAATTCTACTATGGCAACAAGCAACCATCAATAAGTTTATCTGCTGACAAATCGTTCCTTCATAAAGAAATCATGAAGGAAATTTACTGTTTTTCTGTCAATGTATATGTAGATCTGTAGCTGAACTAAAATACATTTACAACAACAATTACCAAGAAAATCTACTACAGCGACGAACAGAGATAGCAGTATCACATCGGTTGCGCAACGTTAGAGGGGATGAACCGAATTGGCGGCGGAAAAGAAACAGCACTTTGCTACTTTGTTTTTTGTTTGCCTGGTAGCAAGATCTCAAGGTCCTGGTAGCAAGAGGCATTAAAAGAGACCAGTCAAACAAAAAGCAAATATCAAAAATTTTAAATTTATTTTATTTTAGCCTACAGCTAGCTCTACATATACATTGAAAAAAAACAGTAACATTCAATAGCTGCATTCCCGTGGTCGTTGATCTAGAGCAGGGACCGAAAATTACTGTTATTTTACAATTTTCAGATGAAAAAGGCATAACGAAAAAGTTGCCGGAGGACTTTTTTAAATAGACCAATATAATCGTAATGGTAGCAGCTTCGAGAATATTAAACGCCTTTTAAATTTTCGACTGTTACTATAAAAGTTAAACTTAACTGTTATTTTTGCCTTTTATTTTTTCGGGCAAAAATAACTGTTACTTTTAACTTTTATTTTTTAGATCAAAAATAACAGTTATTTTGTGCCTTTTATTTTTTCGGTCAAAAATATCAGGCAATTTGTATATTTTCAAAGACCGCTTGACTATATAAAATACTATTAAAACTAAAAAAGCGTAATAGCTCAAAATGTGCGCACTGCTGAGACAATTAAAATTGCACTAAATTTTTTTTGTCGTTCAAGCGGCCTTTAAAAAATTCTAATTGCCTGATATTTTTGACCGAAAAAATAAAAGGCACATAATAACTGTTATTTTTGACCTAAAAAATAAAAGACAAAACTAACAGTTATTTTTGCCCGAAAAAATAAAAGGCATAAAATAACTAATATTTTTGTCGGAAAAAATAAAAGTTAAATGATAACTGTTAACATCTGATTTTTTTGATAAAAACCATAACTGGTACGGTCCCTGATCTAGAGCACGGCTCTATTTTATTCACAAAACAAAAACAAAAATTAAAACCAGCTCGATTTCTAGCTCTATTTCCGATCTTAAAATGCTGCCAAGTTTCAAGAATTTTTTATCAAAACGAACATAGTTGGCAAATCTAAATAACTATTCATTTTCCTCATTGAATTTTCACCGCTCAATGGGCGTACCAATGGACAATACCAAAGTATTGTTGTTTTTTTTTGTTATTGTTCTTAAAACAGCTGTTTCAAGACTGATGACAAATTGATATAAAGTTGAACTAACGTTGTTTTACTGAGATTTGATCTGATCCAGTGCCACGGGAATGCAGCTAATGTTTCGCAGCGGAGCAAAAGGGAGGGGAAAGAACGATGGTTGCTTGCTTATGTTTTCTAAGTTTCCTATCTTGTTATCTTTGCTGTCTGTATTGATGACGATAGTTACTCGGAAAAAGACAATGACGCAAACCAAAGATTTACCCTCTACCAAAATCATTCAACGCGCCTAAAGAAGTTTTCACTTCAAAAATATAAACTTTCTGCTTGAAATGATATTAACACCTTTCAATTGCGTTTTAGTAGGAATGACACATCAGTTCGGTTTGCTTTCACTTTCATCAAAAGTAGGAAGACCTTCTACTTCTTTCACTGTTCAATGTGAATCGTGTAAATTCGCCTTAATTGCTTTGGAGTTATAGGTCGCACAGCCTTGCAATTCAGTATTTGAACTCAATTTACACATGCGGGTTCACTAATAACATTTTATGAAAGTTTGACAACGAGGTCGTGGCAGCAATGCGCCGGGTTTCAGCTAGTAAATGCATTAAAGAGAAATATTTACTAAGTGAAAATTGACACCTTTTTGTATGAAAATTAGGAGATATATTTTTATTCATAAAATTTTGGCAATTTTGCATCAATAAAACAATCTTATGGCCTTATTTTGTAAATCAAACGCCGTCACTTGCATTAGATTTTTTTATCTGGCAATATATTTGAAAGGAAAACTTCAGTGAGGGATATATAGGCCCTTGCAGAAAATCATTTAAATCTTGTGATAACGTGGACGTTGAGGATTTAAATAACAAATTTGTTAATATTCCTATGCCTTCGGTCAATTTAAATGTGTACCAGACTAATGAAAGTTCTTTTAATGCCGACACTTTCTTCAGCTTCAATTGTGTTTGGCAGGCTGATGCATTCAAAAGTATTTTATCAATCAAATCTAACGCTAAAGGGTTTGATGATATTAGTCCAATTTTCCTGAAAATGTTCCCTACTGAAAATAGAAGTAAGACTGCATGATTTTCAACAGGCACGCCTTAAAATGTTAAAATTTAACTTCCTACTGTCTGAAATTAAGACTGCATAAACTTAATTTAAAGACGACGATGAAATTAAGGCTATTGATGATTTTAAGGCAGTGTTTAAAATAACACTTAGTTTTTACAGTGCAAAGGCTCACAAAGAGTACCGCCCGATAGCTATACTTTCATTCATATCAAAGGCGTTGGAATTGTTACTTAGTCAACAAATTCACTCACACTTGTGCAGAAATCGTTATATAGCTGAAAGGCAATCAGGCCTTAGAGCCAAACATAGTTGTATCACTGCTCTAATTGATGTAACTGAAGACTTGCGTACTAGCATAGATGACAATGAAGTTGGGTCCTTAGTTCTATGAGACTATGCTAAAGCTTTCGATACAGTCGACCATAATATTTTACAGACAAAAGTTTTTAAATTATTTAATTTTTCGCCATCTGCCGTGGATCTTATTGCGTCATATCTCTCCGATTGGTCGCAAGCTGTTTTCTCCAATAACACTTCGTCAGTCTTTCTCCCCATTACAAGAGGTATTCCTCAAGGTTCTGTTCTGGGTCCTCTCTTTTTTTCAATGTACATAAATGACCTACCCAGTGTTTTGGAAAACTGTAAGATTCATATGTACGCAGATGACGTTCAGTTGTACGTTAACTGTAAGCGTGAGAGCATCTATAACTGTATCAACAATCTAAATAGTATTCTTGAAAAAATTGGTGATTGCGCAGTAAAAAACGGACTAAGCCTTAATCCAACAAAGTCAAAATGTTTGGTAATTTCGAAGAAACTCATTGACGTTTCCACTGCTCATAACCTATCATTAAATGGAAGCAACATTGAATACATAGACTCTGCAAAAAATCTAGGCGTCACCGTCAACAGAACGTTAATTTGGAATAACCACATAAGTATTGGGGGTTGGAATTAGTTTTAAAGGTTTTCTAAGAGATGGCGTAACTATCAATAGATCGCATCGGGCACACCTGTGACTATATTAATTTCAAAGCACATTGTGTAAGCTTCATTTTTCAGTATGTGTCATTCCACTGAAGTGTAAACAACATATATTTTTTTCTCTGTGAACATGTCGACTTTCGTTCCAACAAAACGCAATTTGCGGGAAGGTTTACTTTTGTGCTTCCATTTGAAGAAAAAAGCGGTTGAAGCACAACGCACGCTTACTGAGGCTTACGGGGACTATGCTCCATCGATTTCTACTTGTGAGTACTGGTTCCGTCGGTTTAAAAGTGGTGATTTTGATACGGAAGACAAAGAGCGTCCGGGCCAGCCGAAAAAGTTTGAAGATGAGGAATTGGAGGCTTTGCTCGATGAAGACCCGTGTCAAACCCTTCAAGAATTGTCAGAATCATTGGGAGTCGACTTATCAACGGTCGGCAAACGCTTGAAGGCCATGGGAATGATTCAAAAGCAAGGAAATTGGGTGCCGTACCAGTTGAAGCCGAGAGACGTTGAACGGCGATTTTGCATGTGCGAACAACTGCTTCAACGGCATAAAAGGAAGAGTTTTTTGCATCGTATTGTCACTGGCGATGAAAAGTGGATCCATTACGATAATCCTAAGCGAAAAAAATCGTGGGGACCACCCGGCCATGCATCAACATCGAGGGCCAAGCCGAATATTCATGGCGCCAAGCTTATGCTGTGTATTTGGTGGGATCAGAAGGGTGTCGTGTACTATGAGCTGCTAAAACCTAACGAAACCATCACTGGTGAACGCTACCAACAACAATTGATGCAATTGAGCCGAGCATTAAAGGTTAAACGGCCGGAATATGCCAAAAGACACGACAAAGTGGTTTTTCAACATGACAACGCACGGCCACATGTTGCAAGAACCGTCAAGGAAACGTTGGAGGCGCTGAATTGGGATGTGCTACCCCACCCGCCTTATAGCCCAGACATAGCCCCTTCCGACTACCACCTATTCAGATCGATGACGCATGGCTTGGCTGAGCAGCGCTTCACTTCTTACAAGGATACCAAAAAATGGGTCGATTCGTGGATTGCCTCAAAAGACGAATCGTTCTTCCGGCGCGGAATCCATATGCTGCCAGAAAGATGGGAAAATGTTGTAGCTAACGATGGACAATACTTTGAATAATATACATTGTACCGTTGTTTCTAAATAAATGCTCAAAAACCGAAAAAAAACCTTTAAAATTAATTCCAACCCCCAATAATACGGTTGAAAAGTCTACAGCATGCTTCTGGTTCTTTGGACTACGCAGTATTTTACACCTCTTAATATACGAATGCTACTTGCTAAAGCATATCTCATACCAACAATGCTATATGGCTGCGAAATTTTTGCAACTGTGACAGTCTAAGTAAAAATAAGTTAAACGTCCTCTTTAATAATATTGCTCGTTATGTGTTTGGACTGAAAAGAAGAGACCATGTTTCCAAGTACGCTAAAAGAATCCATGGCTTAACCTTTGATAGTCTGCTGAGCTATCGTACGCTTTTATTATTGCATAAGATTGTATGTAATTCAGAACCCAGTAATTTGTTTTCGAGATTACACTTTTCTAGATCTAGTCGTTCTAATATGATTAATTGTTTGCATATCTCATGTTTAACGTCTGAAAGGCAGTTTTTGTAACTCTGTTTGTCTTTGGAACGCACTTCCTAATAGTTTAAGATCGTGTGATAACGCTGTGCAATTTAAAAATAAACTAGCTTTACACTTTTTTTCTTTTTAATCAAAAATGTCAAATAATTAAAATGTGTAAAGGATGGATGCTTAATGAATGTTATATTTATATTGTTTTTATACTTCACAATAGCTAACACACTGTTTATTTTTATGTTTTGAAATTGTTTATTTAAAGTTTTGAAAATTTTTAATTTTACTGTTTAATTCGTTTCTACTCTCATTATCATCTAACTAAAACTTAGATATTAATATTTTATGCAATACTATATATTATAAGTCTAATATTTAATCTTTGTTTACGCTACATGCTGCCGGTACTGTTAATAAGGTTATTAAACTTTGTTGTCCCGGGTTTCGAATAAAAAGCAATACAAATATTGTCTATTTAAAAATAGCAAATCTTTGTCTATTTTTGCTGCCACCTCACAGTTCGATTACGATGTTTTTGTGCTTGTAGAAACATGGCTTAATAATAATTTCAATAATGATGAATTATTTGATCCCCATCTGTATAATGTTTATCGCAAGTGATGCATCTGCTACTGGATGTCTTCGTGGTGGTGGTGTACTGATTGCCGTTAAAAGGAATTTTATTTCTTCGTCTGTTGCACTGTTAGATACTAATGGTGTTATTGACCAAATTTGTGTAAAAATTAAAGGTTCCTCTGAATCCCTTTGTATTTGTGTCTCGTACATTCCATCAAACTGGAACTTTATAAAGCGCACGTGGATAATATATCATCATTGTACGCACATTTTCGACAACAAGATGATCAGTTAATGGTACTGGGTGATTTTAATCTTGCATCCACTTCCTGGAATTTTAAATCTGATGACAACTATTGGGTCCGCCATCTAACTTTTATTTTCAACTAGTGCTTATTTCGTGAATGGTAACTCTTAGCTCATGTCTGATTTAACAGATAATTAGTTTTATCCTTCCGCTGAACGAATATGGTTGTGTATACGCTTGAACAACGCTGGGAAGTGGGCCTGCGATCGACTTACAGAAGATGCCGATTTTGCCAAAAAAAATTCTTTTCAGACGAAGCTCATTTTGATCTTGGCGGGTATGTAAATAAGCAAAATTGTCGCATTTGGGGCACAGAAAACCCGCACGCATACATTGAAAAGCCGCTGCACCCAAAACGAGTCACTGTTTGGTGCGGATTTTGGTCCAGAGGCATAATTGGGCCATTTTTCTTAGAAAATGAGCAAGGAGTGGCCGTTATAGTCAATTCGTAGGCGATCGTTATCGGGCCAAGTTGAACGAATTTTTGTTCAAAAAAATTGAAGAGGAGGATATTGGCAACATTTGGTTTCAACAGGTCGGCGCTACGTGCGCTACGTGCCACACAGCCGAAGCTACACTCGATGTTTTGCACCCTGTTTTTGAAGATCGCATTATCAGCCACAGAGTTGATGTCGTTTGGCCACCTCGGAGCTGCGATTTGACACCGTTGGACTATTATTTGTGGGATGCTCTCAAAGATAAGTGTTACACCGACAAGCCAGATACAATTGACGCTTTAAAGGACAATATTCGTGAAGCAATTGGTGAAATACAGCTGCACACAATCGATAATGTGCTTAAAAATTGGACCGATCGTGTAGGCTACTGCATGGCCAGCCGAGGCAGCCATTTGAATAAAATTATTTTCCATTATTAACCGGAAGGATTTTAGTCTCAAATAAAAAAAGAAATTTGAGAAAATATCCAGTAGTTTTTTTTTTATAGAGTTTTTAAAAAAAAAAGTTATTTGGCGGACCCTTTATCTTATGCCATCAAATGTTAAGAGTGATATTGATTTGTATTGTATTGATAATTTTTTAAGTATTGGCCTTATTCAGATAAATAATTGCTTTAATTTGTTACATAGGTTATTGGATCTGGTTTTTATTACTAACAATTTAAATTATAATGTAATGGAATCAGCTTTTCCAATATCTGCTGCTGGTATTCACCATATTCCTCTTTTAATTCAATTACATTTTTATAAATATTTTAATTTGGTTAACTCAAATACTGTGTGTAGTAATTTCAACTATAAAGCTTGTAATTTTGGTATCTTAAATAATGCTATTGGTTGTATTGATTGGGATAGTGAGTTTGAACATTTAAATACTTCTTCATCTTTTAATATATTTAAGCTGCTAATTTCATCTGAGTGTTTGCGACACATTCCTAAATTAAAGGAACGTGTTAGTAAAATACCTTGGTACACTCAAGGACTAAAGAAATTGAAAAATCCTCGGAACAAATTATATAAAAAGTTTTTATTAACAAATCAAAACTTATTTTTCCTTAACTACCGACATTATATGAGGGAGTTTAACTTTTTAGACAGATTCTTGTATAAACAATATATTACTAATTTTGAAAGAAATATCAAAACCAATCCAAAGGCTTTTTGGCATTTTATAAAATCTAAGAAGGGTTCGTCTAATATACCTTCATCTATGTTTTTAAATGATTTGACTTCAAACAATATTTCAGATATTGCGAACATGTTTGCTGATTTCTTTCAATCGAACTTTGAAAATTATACTAATAATAATTTTAGTTGCGTTGACAACGTACCTCCTATTATTGACATTGGAGCTATTTCTCTAAATACTGCTGATATTGTAAATGGAATACGTAGTCTTAAACCTTCAACTCGATTGGATGCGGATGGTCTGTGTTCTATTTTGTTGAAAAATTGTGCGAGTAGTTTAGCTTATCCGTTAACCCTTATTTTTAATAGTTCCTTGCGATCTGGGATTTTTATTGATAGTTGGAAAATAGCGTTTATTAATCCAATCCATAAATCTGGATGTAAACAGAATATTGCGAATTATAGACCAATTTCTAAGCTCACAACTGTATCTAAGCTATTTGAGTGCATAATTAAAGAAAAATTATTCTTTTCAATAAAGCGATTTATCTCACCGTGCCAGCATGGCTTTGTACCTGGTCGCTCTACTACTACAAATTTAGTTTTGTTTGCAGAATACTGTATATCAGCTTTTACTGAAGGATGTCAGGTGGATGTAATTTATACTGACTTTGCTAAGGCGTTTGATAAAGTCTCCCACCTTCTTTTAATCAAAAAGTTAGAAAAATTTGGTTTTCACTCTAGTTTTCTAAGTTGGCTTGAATCATATTTAGTAAACAGACAATGTGCAGTGGCTTTTGATAACTTGAAATCTTTTGCTTATTTGGCAACTTCAGGTGTTCCTCAAGGTAGTATCCTAGGGCCACTTCTCTTTGATTTATTCATCACTGATATTACCTCTATTTTTTCACACTGTAAATATTTGCTTTACGCTGACGATCTGAAGATTTTTCTAAAAATTAGTCATGTAAATGACATTCGACTTTTGCAAAATGATGTTGATAAACTATATAGTTGGTGCTGTAATAACGATCTTTATTTGAATCTTAAAAAATGTGTTTTTATGATTTTCTCAAAATCTGAAACTTTCCGTCCGTCCGCCTATCATATTGCTCACTCCCCATTGGCAGCCGTTGATCAAATCAAGGATTTGGGTGTAGTTTTCGATCGTAAATTTACTTTTATTTCTCATATTGACTATATTATTCCCAAAGCATATGCCATGCTAGCTTTCATCCGAAGAAACAGTGCTTGCTTTTCAGATCCGTATACTTTGAAAGCTCTGTTCAACTCACTTGTGCGATCTAGATTAGAATATGCAGCGATTATTTGGAATCCATTTTATGAATCACACAAAATTCGGCTGGAACGAATTCAGAAATCGTTCACGAGGTTTGCCTTGCGTTCTTTTTATACTTCTGGCTTACCTCCCTCATATAATACCCGGTGTCTTTTAATAGGATTAAAAACTTTGGAGATTAGAAGAAGTGTTTTGTCCTTGCTTGTTGTCTTTGATATTATCAATGGTTTGGTGGACTGCCCAGCACTACTGGAAAAGATTGATTTTAATGCGCCTTCTAGAATATTAAGAAATTTTGATCCTTTTTATTTGGAAATGTATCGTTCTAATTTTGCAGCTAATGCACCAATCAATCGTGCTTTAGTATTGTTTAATTCTATAAACCCAATTCATGATTTAGATTTTTCTGTCTCAAAAAATCAAATGAGATCTAAGTTAAATTCTATTTTTTAAAAAAACTTAAAATTACTATGTATAAGGTTTTTTATATCTTTTAGTCTGTAAGTTATAGTATTGCATTGACTATTAAATTTTAATAAATAAATAAAAATAAATAAGAAAATAAAAATAAAAAATAGGAGAGGGTTTGTTCTAATTTATATGAAAATGGAATTTTCAGACAAAAAAACCCAAGGGAGTTTACTACGCGCGTTTTAACAAAATAAGAGCATTTATTTAGTACATAACATTAAACAAAAATAACATGATATTAAAGAATTTTTCCTGAGCTGATACAAGACAGCGGTAAATAGGTGGGGAAAAACAATTTTAAGACATTGTTTTAAAATTCCTAGAATTTCCTCATATGTGCAATCATGCATCGCATGGCGTTATGAAAGGCAAACATTTCTTTGCTGACTTTCGGGAGAGTAATATTGAAATTATTTTCTCATGGAACAAATGCTCAAAGCATCTGCCATAAGTTTTTGCATTAACTAAAGCTGCATTTACAGCTGCAGCAAGCTATGTTTTCATAAATTACAGTGATTTAAACAGTGACAATTGCTGGATTGTTGCCGTGAGTTGCAGTACCAGAATTTCTCACGTACAACATAAAGTTCAGATTTGTTTTTGACTATTGAGAAATGCATGCAGCAATATTTCGAATTTACAAGCAGAATTTATGGCAAACATTGCTGGTGCAAGATAGTGAAAAAAACATTGCATGAAAAGCAATACTTTTTGTATTAAACAAATGTGTGCGTAGCGTGTAAGTTATATCTAATACTATTTTTAGCACTAAAAATAAATAAATGAAAGTTTTAAGGGCTTCCTTGAGACGTTTCTCACTGCTTTGTTATGCCAAAAATTGTGTCAAGTTATTTAAATGCAGCATTGCATGTGGCAACGCCTGCAAGACTGGCAGCAACAAAAATGCATATCAGCGTTTCTCCACAATGCTGTATCAATACCTACAAATGAACTAAAATAATAACAAAAGAATTTCGATGAAGTGACAATCAAGAGACCCTAAACAAAACAAATTTATTGCAAACAGCTAGAATGGCAACATTTATTGTTTTATGCTAAACAGTCACAAAATTCTAAATATATACCAAAACTAGGAAAGAGTAGTCGCGGAACAGGGGCGTATGAGGGCTTAAGCCCTTCAGACGCTCAAATCGGACGTGAATGCGATGCATTTTTACTTAACAATTAAAAAAAAAAAACCTCTTGTAATTTTAATTTCTATTTTTCGTGTTAAAACATAATGTTGAAAAATGTGGTATCGATTAAAATTTTTAATTTTCCAGATATTATTAGTAATTACATTATTTAATAATTATTTTAGAGAACAACAAAAATTTTGGTTAACAAAGTTTTTATTCAAAATCGTAATAACTTTATGATCCGAAAAAATGTCGTTAAACTTTTTTTTTCAAATAAGTAGGGCGTCTTTAAAATTAATGCATGCATTTTTGACTACAACTTCTTTCATATGAATTCTATTTTAAGTTTATAATCAGGTAAGTGTAAAAGTGGTTATTTGCAAAACAAAATTGTTAAAATTAACTCAATCGGTTATAAACCATACTTACTTCGTATAAAATTTGACATGAAGAAAATAGCAACATCTTTATCAATTATTAGAAATTTGATTAATGTATAGGTTTTGGTAAAATCGGACCAAAAACACACCTGGCCCAAAAAATAAAGTTATTAAAATGTGAAATTTTCCCCACTGGTATATATTTTATCACTCAACAAAAAATTGCATGGATTTAAAATTCGTTAAACGTTATTGGTATAAACTACTTTTTTCAATGAAATCCAAAGTGTTTTCATCAGATGAGAAAAAATTTTTGTAAATATTACAGAGAGTATACAAAAGATGCAAATATTCAAAAATGCACATAATGCGAATTTAGAATATCTTTCAATTATGAAGACCCACGGAAAATGTTAAGAATTTGTTGTAACATTTTATGAAAATAGCCGGACGCAAATTTTTAAATAGGGGCACAATATCCGTTTAGAATGGATAACAGTATATGTTGTAAGTTTTTTACTGTTCCTATGTGAAATTGATAAATTCTGACCGTTAACTTATCTTGCCCCCTACAAACATTTGCTAGATATCCGCCACTGGGAGAGAGGATAGGAAAAATACTTTCAAAATATATACACACAACAACAAAATGAAATATAATGCTTGGAAGCAAAGCAATTTTCCAAACTAATCTCAGCTTTTTGCATGCAATTCTAGCTGCAGTAACACCAGCAGAAGCGACAACAATACAGCTCTTAAATCCATCATCATGGCCAAAGAAATTGTTGGCTGCTTACCTAGTCATGGCGTCATGTTCGTGACTTGGTTTCATGAAATATGCTTGTTTTGGCTTATTTTGTGATTCGTTTCTAAAATAAACATTTTTTGTGACATATTTAATGGTTAATTGCTAATTGAGAATGACAGTTATTTTATAAAAAATGATGGCATGCAAAAATGGTTTATAAAATATCTTTAAAGAGTCTAAGAAAGCTGAAAGCAAACAAATCAAAATTATTTTAATGTAATTCATGCTATCTGTCTGCTATTTTTTGTATTGAAAGTACAAAATAAACAGAGCCTAGTAGTCTTACATAGAGTGGATAGAGACAGATTTCTGAAATTTTTATGTATAAAAAAATTGAAAAACAGCTACTTTCTTCGTTTTGTTCAGATTGAGTGCATAAGTTAAGCTATGTTGACCTTAAAATTTAATTATATTATATAAAAACATTCTACATTGCTTTGCAAAATTTTTGAATTATCTTAAACTCATCTGAAGCCTTACAAAGTTATCTAGCAGTTCATTTTTAAATACAGCCATTAAGCCGACTTTTATTACAAATCTGCATATAAAGGCTTTACGCTTTGAAAGCTAAATAATAACAAGCTTGGAAAAAAAGTGTGCAGCAAAAAGATGCAACAAATTGTTTAAACTTTGTTTTTGTTTTTTGCATTGCATCGAAAAAACCACACAATTGCAGACGTCTGACCAATCAGCAACTTTTTTTTCACAAATCGCGTACGTTTGGCAATCATTGGTCGGATACAATGGCGTTTGTTTTCACAACGATTGATGTCAAACAAAGCTAGAGATTTAAACTTTATTTTGCTGATGCTGCTTTTTTATATGTTGACTGTAAAAAATTTGTTATTTTGAAAGGATTTTTTGTGTAATTTTGTTATATTTTTTTTTTTTGAGTATTTGGAAAAACATGAAGTTTTATCGTGTTCATTTGCGTGTTTAGTGACCATACAAGCCTTTTTATGTCAATCGACTAATATGTTTTTGTGTTAGTTTTTTCTTTAAGAGCTGTAATCAAAGTAAAATAATAAAATATATTGAATTAAATTTGATTTAAATTTAAACATTTTATTTAGATCAGATTGGAAAATTTCATTGAAATAAGCTTTTAACAAAAATGAAATAATTTAAAATATAAGTTCAAGTCAATCTTAAAAGACGCATTCGTTTTAAACATACCTAACTTTTAAGTACATTCCTTTTTGCATTAATCTAAACTGTACTAAAACACTAATTTTTAGTTTAAGGCAATGCTTCGATTTTATATGTCAAATAAATGACTAATTTTAAATTTTTTTGTTCTCACTCACTTTATTACAAAAGATAGAATTTTTTTTTTTTTGCTTTCAGCAAGCCAATAAAAAACGAAATAAGCCAAAACAACTAAAATAACAAAAATAGTGTGTGAGCTTAAAAGAAATTCCTTAATCGTACACAATTGCATACATTTGGAATTGAATAAGAATGAAACAAATGCAGACTGAGGTTAAAATATTGGTTAGCTGACTTTTATAACAAAGTCTTATAACAAATTTATTCAATTATGTAGGGTATTATTTAATATTTAAATTATTTTTTAGCTAGAGTAGGGCTGCCATACGTCCCGGTTCACTGAGACATGTCCATGTTTTAGTACTTTGTCCCGGTGCACACCTCAGATTAGGGCTGCCAGAAGTCTATAGCACTTGACCGGGACAACTTTGCACATTGTTTTTTATATTCAACCAAAAACAAATACGCAATTTTAACATTAGATATAAATTGCCGTTTATTAAAAATATATAAATCAAAATAACTCACAGGTACACAAAGTATGTAAAACATACATAATTTATAAATCTTATAACAAAAAAGAAACATCAATTCAGTAAATAGGTAAAAAAAAAATTTTGTTTGGATTTCTTAAAAATAAAAGTTTGGTTTAACCATTTTTTCAGACTTTGTTGATTCAACATGATTTTGCGTTTCAATATTGTTATAAGGCTATGTTCACGTAATAGAATAATTAAATTTGCATTGCATAATGCTTTATAAGGTGGTTATGTTGAGAGAGTTTCTTTCCTTACTTCGTTGCGAGAAGACCAGTGAAAATACTCGCTCCATTTCCCTTGTGCCCTGGAATTGCGAATAAAAGTTGTACTATTTTTAACAAGTTTATTTTCGCTCTTGGAATTCAGTACTTTATAAAAAATAATTCCATTTTCATTGATTACACGTATTTTTAAAAAATTGGTTCAGTTTTTATGAACACACTTTTAATTTTTTCTTCAATATTTCGAAAAAAAAAACTTAATGGTAAACTAGACGTGACTAGACGTATAATCACCGGTTCACGATCAGCCGATTAAGCTATAAATCTATTAATATAATAAAAATAGGTCAAAGAGATTTTTACCCCATCTTCATCTCTTAATAAAGAATCATCAGCTTTGCAGCTCCTTTCTCCTTCGTTCTGGCTCAAACAGACTCAAATGATGGATTTGCGCTTTGCAAAATAAAATGAACTCATCAAAAAACAGAATTCATCTTTCACCTCTCAAATTAACGGAAAAATCACCAATGCAATAAAAATTAGTGAAAAGAAAATCATCGATGTACTTCACCATAACGTGGAAACTATGAAATCACAAATGGTAAATTTACAGCGTGATCTTGCAGCCATATCAAATAGGGTCAGCATCTTAGAAAACAAAAACAACAACAATAGCGTCCTGGAGTCTGATACTTCAACACTAAAAATACAAATTAATGAACTAAAAATACAACTAGAAAAACAAGAAAACTCCGCCATCGGAAGACCTTTTAAACATTTTTCATAGTGTGTGTCACACAATTCAAATTTATCCACCTAATATCAGAACAATTTTCCGAATTAAAAACAATAATCAATCTAAAACCGACGCAGTGATACATATTGCGTTTATGTTCGCCGCACGATAAAAATCATATACTAAAATCAATTCACGATTTCCGACTCGCTAATAACTATAATCTGATTTCTGATTCTGATGCTCCCATCTACTTCAATGAAAGCTTAACAAAAACAAACCACTCTATTCCTAAAACTGCAATAAAGTTAAAGAAGCAGAATCAACTCTCAGCCAGGGCAAGGCTCATTTATAAGTTTGTGGCACTTGAGAGAAATGCACTCTTTTTTTCGCCTTTGCTTAAACTTTCACTGTTCGCTTCTTTGTTCTATGCAAGGCTTATTTATAAGGTTGTGGCACTTGAGAGAATTGCACTCTTTTTCCGCCTTTTTTCGAACTGTCACTGTGCTTTTCTTTGTTCTATGCATTCATTTTCTTGATTTCTTTTAATCCATTATGACAGTTCGACTGAGCTCGCTCTCAAGTGCCACAACCTTATAAATGAGCCCTGAGCCAGGGTGCGTAACAGGGTTGATTTTTTCGGTACAATTGTACTTTTTTGGTACAATCTTATATTTTTCCTACTTTCCTACTACCAAAGCGTTTTCGGTACATTTTATTTCACTCTTTACAAACACAGAATTTAAAACTCTAAGTAAGCAAACGATTTAAAAGAATTAAAAAATTTATCTAGATCTGAATTTCGGTACTCTGTGAAATACATAAAAAATGATTTTAAAGAATAAATTTTCTCCAATGTATATAAAATTGCTTAAGGAATTCTTTCAACTTTTCATTCGACAGAAAATGTTAAAAGAATATTTTATTATGTTGATTTTATATGATATAAATACAAATTCTAAATGTTTGATAGTTTAAATCATACTTGATTTTAAATACAAATTCTAGTTATTTGATAGTTTAAAATCGTTTATTGAAGAATCGTTTAGAATATTTTATTTTCAAAGTTTAATAAAATCCAATAACAGAAACAGACTTCAGATTGTAACAATTTATTTAATTTAATTTAAGCAAAATATTTTTTAAAATCTAGTGAACTAAATGCCACAATATTGATATCAGAAGTAATATATCAAATGCAAAAATTTCTAAAATTTGACTGAATTTGAAGAATTGCTTGACTGAAAGATTTAACCCTGAACTTAATTCGTTATCTTGTCATAGAAAGGCCCTGACTAATATTTAAAAAAAAATTTCGGCTGGATTGTGTCAGATTTCTGGTAGATAGGTGGTTGACCTAAAGGCATCTGTGAAGAACCTGATTTTAAAAAATGTTAGTGGCCTTTCTACATTAACGTAACGAAAGAAACTCGCACGTTTATAGAAATTTTTGTTTTTTCTTTAAACTTTATGTTTGTATGATTTTTTATAGATTTTATTGATTTTATTTTATGAATATTATAAGACCACTTGTGATCCTTTTTGTTATTATAAACAACTTTGTGATTTATTAGAAATAGAGAGATTCCGCTTTTCGAAAAAAAAAAACAAATTCTCAACCATTCCGATTTGGTTTAAACTTTGTATATACGTAGTGTTGGCTACAATTTAGAAAATAAATTTGTAATTTTTATTTTTTTCGAGTGGTTACTGAGTTACGGGAACTCAAAAATTTAAAAAATTCGGTTTTTTTTTTTTTCTTAAGGACTTATTTTCATTTGATCATAACTTCGGTTAAGTTTGAGATAGAGCAACGATTTTAGACTCATATTAAAGATATTTTCAAAAGGCTTATTTTGTATTATATTTTGGGTTGGAATTAATTTTAAAGGTTTTTTTCGGTTTTTGAGCATTTATTTAGAAACAACGGTACAATGTATATTATTCAAAGTATTGTCCATCGTTAGCTACAACATTTTCCCATCTTTCTGGCAGCATATGGATTCCGCGCCGGAAGAACGATTCGTCTTTTGAGGCAATCCACGAATCGACCCATTTTTTGGTATCCTCGTAAGAAGTGAAGCGCTGCTCAGCTAAGCCATGCGTCATCGATCTGAATAGGTGGTAGTCGGAAGGGGCTATGTCTGGGCTATAAGGCGGCTGGGGTATCACATCCCAATTCAGCGCCTCCAACGTTTCCTTGACGGTTCTTGCAACATGTGGCCGTGCGTTGTCATGTTGAAAAACCACTTTGTCGTGTC
Source organism: Dichetophora obliterata (assembly GCA_963920525.1). Classification (NCBI taxonomy): domain Eukaryota; kingdom Metazoa; phylum Arthropoda; class Insecta; order Diptera; family Sciomyzidae; genus Dichetophora; species Dichetophora obliterata. The sequence continues at coordinate 190,793,717 of OY986436.1, forward strand.
TTTTGGCATATTCCGGCCGTTTAACCTTTAATACTCGGCTCAATTGCATCAATTGTTGTTGGTAGCGTTCCCCAGTGATGGTTTCGTTAGGTTTTAGCAGCTCATAGTACACGACACCCTTCTGATCCCACCAAATACACAGCATAAGCTTGGCGCCATGAATATTCGGCTTGGCCCTCGATGTTGATGTATGGCCGGGTGGTCCCCACGATTTTTTTCGCTTAGGATTATCGTAATGGATCCACTTTTCATCGCCAGTGACAATACGATACAAAAAACTCTTCCTTTTATGCCGTTGAAGCAGTTTTTCGCACATGCAAAATCGCCGTTCAACGTCTCTCGGCTTCAACTGGTACGGCACCCAATTTCCTTGCTTTTGAATCATTCCCATGGCCTTCAAGCGTTTGCCGACCGTTGATAAGTCGACTCCCAATGATTCTGACAATTCTTGAAGGGTTTGACACGGGTCTTCATCGAGCAAAGCCTCCAATTTCTCATCTTCAAACTTTTTTGGCTGGCCCGGACGCTCTTTGTCTTCCGTATCAAAATCACCACTTTTAAACCGACGGAACCAGTACTCACAAGTAGAAATCGATGGAGCATAGTCCCCGTAAGCCTCAGTAAGCGTGCGTTGTGCTTCAACCGCTTTTTTCTTCAAATGGAAGCACAAAAGTAAACCTTCCCGCAAATTGCGTTTTGTTGGAACGAAAGTCGACATGTTCACAGAGAAAAAAATATATATTGTTTACACTTCAGTGGAATGACACATACTGAAAAATGAAGCTTAGACAATGTGCTTTGAAATGAATATAGTCACAGGTGTGCCCGATGCGATCTATTGATAGTTACGCCATCTCTTAGAAAACCTTTAAAACTAATTCCAACCCCCAATAAAACTTTAAAATTTCACACTAAAGTAGACCATACGTGTGTGCATGTGCACAGTGCAACATCGGTGCTTCGGTGTAAGCTAAGCAAAGTTGATAAAATTCTTCGAAATAAACTCATCTAATAACAACTAAAATTAAATTTCACACAACACATTCATGCAGCATATTCAGTAAAAAAACCTACATATATAAAAATCCTAACAAGAATTACCCAACGTCCTTAATAATCGTCAGCTTTGTGAGTTAAAGTGAAGTTTAAGTGAATATTAAACTTTGACGTCAGTATTTTCTTCAATTTCAATTTACATAAAATGTCTAATTTCAAAGTTTTGTGTTGTAATCCTTTTAATGAGAAAGGTCACAAATTTCAAAGGCGCAATTTACGCTCGGTTTCTCAATGGATGGTAGAAAAAGCTCCCTTCATAACACTTGAACATAAGATATGTGACAAATGTAGAAAAAAATTTTAAAAATGGAGCGATGGAGAAAATAGATGAGTTTATTTCGAAGAATTTTATCAACTCTGCTTAGCTTAGACCAAAGCACCGATGTCGCACTGTGCACATACACACACATATGGTATTTTTAGTGTGTTCAGTTCATGTTGCTTTTCCGCAAGCTGCTGTGTTGAGCATAAATTTTAAAGTAAGTTTACTTCGAAAATTATTTTAATAGTGTTCCCATTGTCGTCCTAGTCTGAAATTTTGAGAGAGCTTAGATAAATTATCATCAATTAATAAATATTTTTTTCAAAATTTTTAAAAATGACTTTCACAAATATATTTTTTTTTTAAACTTTTATCCAAAAAAAATAACGTAAATATTTGAGAAATTTTAAAGTTTTATTATACAAAATAAACCTTTTGAAAATGTCTTTATTATGAATCTAAAATCGTTGCTCTATCTCAAACTTAATCGAAGTTATGCTCAAATGAAAATCATTCCTCAAAAAAAAAACTAATTTTTAAAATTTTTGATTACCCGTAACTCAGTAACCATTCGAAAAAAAAATTACAAATTTATTTTCTAAATTGTAACCAACACTATGTGTATACAAAGTTTAAACCAAATGGGAGAGGGTCAGGTTGAGAGTGTTGTTGAAAAGCAATGTAATCAATCACCCAATAAATAAAAACCTTGGTAACTTTTTTATAAGGTTTATGAACTGAATTGTTAAAAACACATTAATTCACTTTAATTTAAATAAAAGCTAACAAGAAATTATCTTCAACTGGTTCAAAGTTTAAATACTCCACAGTATATTCATTATTATGCATGTTTTTAAAGTTTGATAACGTTACTTCGTATAGATTACGGTTGTAGTGTTTATCCAATTTTGCGAAAACGCAAATGTAGAACGCGTTTAAGATACGGAAGATTATGTGTTAAATATACTGTTAATACACACATTTTTGTGGAATTTATAAAAGCTATGCTACTTTGATGACGTCTGGGTGACTGGTCGATCAATTTCTAAACTCAAAGTGAGTTTTAATATACTTAGCATATGTTCATAACTTTAATTTATTAAATTAATTTTTGCGGAATTTTAAGACATTTAACCGTTTTTATATAGTTACTATGCTAAGGAGGTAGGCGTGGTTTTTATATTATTTTTACAAATTTGAAATATATGGTGAATATTTTACTACAAAGCTTATGTACCAAATAACTGCAAAAATTTTTGAGGCGTTTTTAGAAATTTTATTGTTTGATAAAGAAGGTGTAGTTTTCATCCGATTTTGCTCGTTCTTGAACTTGATCTTTGTATTTTAATATAAGCACATATACAAAATTTAAATACGATAGCTTTAAAATCTGCCTGTACTCGTGTCGATAGATAGACCTAGCGAAATCGACTCAGAGGGTGATGCTGATCAAGACTATATATACTTTTTTATACCTGCCACGCCTTCTTATCAGCGTTACAAACAGAGTAACAAAGCTAACGCAGTCTGTGTGGAGTAAACAAAATTTATTCCATATTTTTTTTTTTCATTTAGTACAATTTTTTCTAAATTTGTATACCAAAATGAAAAAGTCATTTATCAACCCTGGTGCGTAATGCAATTAAAATACGCTCTCGCTCTTCTGAGTCATCTTTGCTATGAGTTTATCATTTTTTAATATTCAGAGCGTAGCTATGCGGATAAAATATTCACTCTTCTTATAACTCCTCCATGGTAGAAGGATAGAGGTATATGCAGCGCTGACTGTGCTCTCTTTCCATACTGCCATGTCTGTCAAATTTACCTGTAAGGCGAATGGAATCAAAAGAAAATAAAGAAAAAGTTTTGCTTCGTTTTGACAATTCCGGCAGTATGCTCTCATCTAGTGCATATACCTGTATTCTTCTACCATGTAACTCCTCAACTGCTTTCTTCGTTCGTGAGTTTGTATGCTGATAAATTTTAAAAGAGCGACGTCGTGTTGATGAGAGATGTTGAGTTTTCATCGCTCGTGAATTTTGAAATGATAAACTCATTGAATCGCTCGCTTTCATTTGATGCGAAACTTTAGTTAAGCACTTCGCACATAATAAATTGAAAGGATTTAGATCAATAATATTAAGTATTTTTCTTAATAATATATTTCATTACAAAAATTAAAAAAATCATTATATTTTATGAAATTATAAGAAACTAAGATAAATAAACAAAAAGGAACATTTTAAAAATGTATTAAAAACTTTATTATTTCATTAAAAAATGCAAAAAATTTATTTAATCATAAAACACGTATTTATTTTTAGTTAACAAGATCACTCGAAATAAATGAGTGAACGCAAAAATTCCAATGAAATCAGTTTATCTTTGCAAAAACTCGCGAGCGAGAAACAATAAATGAATAACAAAGAGAAGGCATTGTTCAACTCAGTTTTTGGAGGAGCGCAATCTACGAGCGAATAATATGAAAGAGCGAGGAAAAAGTTTTGATCACTCTGAATTTAACATAAGAGCGCTCAAGTTTTCTTTCTTCACGAATGAGGAAAACAAAGTGAATCGTTAGTCAATTGAATAATATTGATGAGGAGGAGTGCAATTTTTCTCTTCAATTGAGAGTTCTTGCGAACCCTGCTCTCAGTAGCTTTCGTCAGGCGTGGGATCGCAAGGTATATTTAATGAGGTAGTGTTAGTAGATACAATTGTCTCTTGTGGTGGGTAACTTAGCTGTCAAATTCCGTTGTTTACGAAAAAAAAACAAAGCAAACAACTTAAACTTGTCAATTGAAATTGTGTTGTGAATTTTTGATTTAAATTGATTTAATTAATAAAATTAAACTCCAAAAAATTGTGCAATTTATCGAAAACCTCTTCAAAAAGAGATTGGAACATTTTTTTGTGTGCCTCGTGAAGAAATACGCTATCGCTGAAACGTTCCACAATATTTTCACAATCAGTTCTCTATCATCTGTCTTCAATGTGTTCAAGCCAGGGATGAAAGTGGAATTTTTCAGATTGTGCCTAATTGCAGAGAAAAATAGTACCTTTTTAAAAAAATTTTATTTACACTAAAAAAGGAGCGTCAGCTGAAACCAAAAATCAAAAATCAAAAATTTTCCTGTTTAGTAAGAGTGTTATTATAGAAAAGACAAGTTTTATTGAAATTGATCAAAAAATAATAAAATGGTGGCGTAAATAAAGTTGTTTTTCATTTTTACTGAAAGTTTTCGTTTTTTTATTGATAAATAATCCAATATGCAATGTATTGGTGAGAATTTGAAAGATTATTGGTAAGATTATGGTCCATGGACAACTTAATAACGCATATAAAAAAAAAACAACATAATGACTCACTAAAAATTGACTAATTGCTACTATGATCCACAAACTGATCCAGGGCATAATTTCGCCAAGGGTTGTCGTCTCGCCAGCTAGAAAAAAATATATGTGAATGTCCCATGTGGCGGCCGTAGCCTAGTGGGTAGAGTGCGTGGCCCCTAAGCTAAAGAACCGCGGTAGCCCAGAAAGTTTTTTCAATTGAATTAATTTTTCTGTTCGGTCGTCACCTCTCTGCAGACAATGGCAAACCTCAGAGAGTAAAAATTGAAAAACTGAAATGGCCAGTTTATTTTTATATTGAATGTCCCATTATTGGAGACAACAAAAAACTTTTTTAATTTTTTTCTTTTTCCGTTAGACCGTGGTTCCACTTGAAACGATTCAGGGTGGAATCAGAAATAAAATTGCAAAAAACTCATCTACATATAAGATGTGTATGTGCTTTCCTTTAGTGTATGCTTTTTGTATTAAATTAGTTTTTAATACATTTTTAAATCGAGTCATTTTAAAAACAAGGCAAAAGGCACTTTAAGAATTTTATTCATGTATTGCAAATTAGTGATACTAAATATATAAAAAATAAAGATTTTTAAAATGTGTATCTTCAAATGCTATAATTTTTCCGCCGTTCGGGGTCTCTAAAGATAGATGAACTCATAAAAACAATAAAATGAAATCAGATTGAAGAGCTAACTTTTTATCACCCTTAAAATTATTTTCAGATATTGGTCTTGAAACATTAAATTTGTTAAAAAAGAACGAAAAAAACTTTTTTTAACTAAATTCGAGCGTAACAACTATACTACTGACACTGTTGGCACATTTTATACCTTAAAATTTTTGGTTTGACTATACTCTTCAATATACAACAATTCATTCAAAGAAAAGATTTGATGGATTCAAAGATGGATTTTTTTTTAATTTTTGCCAATTTATATGAAAAATTTTGGCTAATCGAAAATAAATATTACGATATTTGGATTCGACGAAAAAATTCACTATAAAAAATGTTATCGCTGTGTGTTATAGTGAAAATTTCCAAATTTTTTGGAGTAGTGTAATTATGTTGAAGCACTGATAAGAATAACGAAATGTCAAAGAAAGCAACAAGGTGCATCAAAAATCGAAAATTACATTAATTACATTTACATGCAACTTGGTTTTTTAACTCCGATAAATTTAAATAGTCCGAAATGAAAACGTACGTGCCTAAACTCTCGTCTGATCTCGAAAGTACGAAAAATAGCACAATTGTGGCTATAGTTCCATCCCTGGCTCAAGTTCTTATTCATTGTCTTTTACGCTCTTCTTATGTGTGACAGCTACGGTACTCACCTCTCTGGGACAACACTACCATGTTGAATATACCTTGGTGGGATCGTAGATGTCCCTTCACATGTTAGAACATCATGTTCGATTGCAACCAAATGAGAGCTTGAGAAACGGAGCTTAATCAAACGTAGAATTGCAACAATAACAGCAACAGTTTTTTCAAACACCGTGGTTTGAAGCGAGTGTATTAAGCCTTTTATCGTTGTTATTATTCTTATTATTCGTATGTTGTTATTGTTCTTTTAAATTTATATTTGCAGTTATCGCACTTTTTTATTTACGTTTATTTAAATTTCTATTTGTGTTGAAATGTGGTTTAATAAGCAACATATACTTCTTTTTTATTTTTATATTGTTTGATAAACGCGAGTTGCAGTTTTGTTTTTTAGTTTTCAATTATGATCAAAAGTCAGTATAACACATATTGAAGTTCCAAAGACAATGCTCACAGCCTAATACGCCAAGGTTCATTTATAAGGTTGTGGCACTTGAGAGAAATGCACTCTTTTTCCCGCCTTTGCTCGAACTGTCACTGTGCTTTTCCTTGTTCTAAGCATTCATTTTCTTCATTTCTTTTCATCCATTCTGACAGTTCGACCAAGCTCGCTCTCAGGTGCCACAACCTTATAAATAAGCCTTGTAATACGCATTCTCCGCAAGCAAGACCCTTTTACATTGATCAAGACTTGAAGTCAAGTTTTTTTTACGTTTTCTTTTGATCTTGACGAAAACTTTCACATAGGTCAAGACTTGAATTCAATTCCTGGTCTTCTTTCCTTGTTTTCTAAAAACAAAACGAGATAGGTAGCAAGCAAATGAACTATAGTATATAAAAATTTGCAAACTGAATTTTATTTTTTGAATACGATGGAAGTTAACAAAATGTTTTTGCTTAAAAATTTAATGCAAAATTAAATTAAATTCAATGCAAAAAAAAAAAATTTTTAATGCAACCGAAGTCTAACAAACTCACATTGATATGAGAAAAATAAAATAAAAAGCACTGTCAACAACGCGAAAATAACAAAAGGAATACGAATAATTGCCGGTACAGCTTCAAGTTTCTTTTTCACTTCCGTGGCTTCCGATGTGCGGTAAATTGCCTACAAACTCTGAAACTTGACTTCAAGTCTTGATCAATATAAAAGAGTTCCAACCTAAGGGATAAAGTATCTGCCATATCAACGCTCAAAGCTTAAAAATAAATATTTATGAATTTCGATATTTAATTGAAGATTAATAAATGGATATAATATGTGTATCAGAAACTTGGTTTTTACCGTCTTTGCAAGACAGCTTGCTTAAAGTCGATGGTTTTCGTTTGTTTCGAATGGATAGAGATGGCCACGCGGGGGGACTGGCAATTTTTGTAAGATATAGCATTGTGTGTAAACCTAATTCTAAATCGTTTGCTCATAGTTCTATAGAGTTTATTTTTATTGAAATAATTTCAGGCAATGAGAAAGCACTAGTAGGCTGTGTACATAGACCAAACGGCAACATAGATTTTTTGCCTTTTTTGATATTTTACAAAATACAAGCTTGTCGTACGATAATATTTTTATCTGTGGTGATTTCAATTCGAATATTTTGAGAGAAAATACCTTGATGGCATGCTAACTTTATGTGTGTTATTCTAGCATGCCTACCCATTTTACTCAAACGTTTTACTCAAACATTTTACTCAAACGAAGACACTTTTATATGTTTTTTTTTTGTAAACGAATCGGCAAGAGTACAGTCTTATGATCAAATTTCTATTCCAGTTTTTTCAAAACATGATATTATTTTTCTCTCTGACGATCTTGATCTAAATGATAGGTCACACACGTTTTCTTATCGCGATTTTAAAAATATTGATTACGGGCTACTAGAAAATCAAATATCAAATGTAGATTGGAATGCTATATTCCAAATTGCTTCAGTTGATGATATGGTCTCTTATTTTCAAACAAATGTTTTCAATTTTTTTGAAGAATTTGTTCCTCTTCGAAGTAAAACAATTAAACGCAAAGAACGACCGTAGTTTTACGAAAGTATACACAGTAAAATTCTAGACAGGATTGCAGCATATAATCGCTGGAAAAGATATAGAGCACCGGATCTGATCTGTACAAAAAAAAAACCTTGAACTAAAAAGTGTCGTAGCAAAAAATATAAAGAAAGCAAAATTTTAAAAGGAAAAGGAATTTTATACCGAGGTGTTCGATACAGTCACTGTAGATAAAATTGATGTTGATTTATTAAATGAGAAACTCTGTGATTTATCAATTTCGACAGTGACGTCAAATCACTATGACAATTTTTCCTCCATTCTTTGTTCGGGAAGATACTTCGAATTTGTTTGCGTTAGTCAGTCTGATGTTTTAAAAAGTTTTTATGAGGTAAATTCTTACGCGATAGGCTTTGATGGCATACAACCTAAATTTTTCAGAATAATACTACCAAAAGTCTTGCAGTATGTAACACACATCTTTAACACGATTCTAACTACTTCGACTTTTCCGATCAGCTGGAAGTCCGCAAAAATAATCCCTATTCCAAAATCTAGTAATGAGTTCAGACCAAAAGCAATACTTCCATACTTATCGAAAGTTTTTGAGATAGCTCTGAAAAACCAAATAAATGTGTTCCTAAGAAACGAAAACTTATTAACTGAATTTCAGTCTGGATACAGGCCAAATAGAAGTTGCATTACTGCTTTATTAAAAGTATCAGAGGAAATTTGCTCAAAATTAGACAACAACGAAGTTTCATTATTAACTCTCCTTGTCCACTCATAGGCGTTCGACTGAGTGAACCATCGCGTTCTTTGCACCAAATTACAAAAAATGTACAATTTTTCTTATACTTCTTATATACAAAGCTTATGTTTACTTATTTAGATGGAAGAACACAGGCAGTTAGCACCAAAAACTCACAATCTAGACACCTTCCACTCACACGGGGCGTACCAAAAGGGTCTGTTCTTGGGCCACTTCTATTTTCAATTTACATTATTTAACCGTTTTAAAACAGTTTTAAACTTTTTAATAACAAACTTTAATACAGTTTTAAAACACTCTTCAATTTACTTGTATGCAGATGACGTTCAGTTTAATGGTAGTTCCCCGCTAAACGAAATTTCGCAGTGTATACAAAAAACAAATATTGATTTAGAAAATATTTTTAATTGGGCATTGAACAATGGTTTGTGCCTGAATGCGTCAAAGTCCAAATGTATGATAATATACAAAAAGCCACTAGATTTTTCCGCATTACCAAAAGTGGCAATAAACAAATGTGAAATACTCTATATTGGTACCGCAAATAATTTAGGGATCACATTTAATAAGACTTTCACGTGGAACAATCATATTGATCGGACTATTGGCAAAGTGTACGGAATGTTACGTTCACTTTGATCAACTCAGTACTTTACGCCACAAAACGTAAGAATGCTTTTGGCCAAAACATATTTACTTTCAACACTTATATTCGGGTGCTTTAATTTTTTTATTTTGTATATGTAAATTGAGGTCGAATACTGAATTCCGAGGCTCTGTGACTGATAACTCCAAAAATATTAAATATTACAAATTTGGATTTTTTTTTTGGAAGCTGACACGCCCTCTTTTCTAAGACTCAAAAAATGATATCAGTAAATCTGCATTTGTAAATTGAGGTCGAATATTGAATTCCCAGGGTGTGTGGCCTATAATTCCACAGCTATTCGATATCGCGAATTCAGGTTGTATGGAATGTAACAAGCACCTTTGTTCAACGCCCATTAAATGTTATCAGTGAAACGGTACGTGTAAATTGTGGTCGAATTACAAAGCTATTCGATATCGCAAATTTGGGTTGTATGAGAGGGCCCACTCGCTCTTTCCAATTTCCGAAAATGTTGGGTGTATGATGCCACTTCACATTTTTAAATCAGTACCAAACTTTACAGGAACACTCTCAAGACTTTGCTACCGTTTCCCTGAAAATTTCATAAAAATTGCTTTAGCGGTTTCGGAGTCACACGCGATATATCAGGATTCAGAAATCTTCACCCATGAAACAAAAATCTCCAACATAAATAAAAATAAAAACTATATGAATCACACAATTTGATTTTCATTTCATTTTTGTGTGTAACCGAGCTGTCGACCATTCTTCATGAATTCTTCGTTTTAATATTTGTTTGTGCTTCACGTCGTACACAAACAAAGATAGATCTCAACGATTCGCTGTGACTCCACCTCGATCTTGTGTTTGCTTCAAAATGTTCATATTGGAGAATTCAGACTTTCGTGAAGACAAAAATTAAGCAAATTTTTCAAACACCACTTTTTCTTGTTAGAAAAATCTGGCGGTCATGAAGAAAAAAATGAATGCAATGAGGTTTTTTTTTTGCTATGCATAAATCGAATAACAGTAACAAATAAAATCCACTTCCTGTATCAGGTGTAAAAAGAATACAACAAATAACAACAATTGCAGCAAAATGTATGAAAGTATGTGTGTATGAGTATCATGGGTCATGCTGGGGTGTTGCACAGTGGTTGAGCCCCATACAAAAATGTTCAATAATTAAAAAGATTCGCCGAACACTAATAAAATTTAGTATGCAAGTAGCAGTTGGAAATAGCTCTATTAGAGCATATATTATAATAATATTTTAAAACCCGCCCACAACTATGTCCACCACAAAAATTTTAATTAATCAAAATCCCTTACTCGAATCTCTTAAATTATCTTAAAAAAAAGTTTGATTGATGAACATCTCAAATGCAGAAATCATCTATCAATAACCTGTGTAGCTATTTAAAATCTGTACAAAAAATAATTCTATTGCTAGGAAGCGATCTGTTTAAAGAAACGAGCTGCTGTTGCTTTATATGCTTTAGGATCCTCATCAGAATACTGTTCTGTGCAATTTTTGAGTTGGTAGGTCTTAAGTGGTGGCCGTAGCCTAGTGGGTAGATGGCCCCTAAGCTAAAGAGCCGCGATAACCCTGGTTCAATTCAATTTTTTCTGCTCGGTCGTTACCTCTCTACAGACAATGGCAAACCTCAGAGAGTAAAAACTGTCATGTTAAGCTTCCTGAGAACATAAGCCGTTCGGAGTCGGCATTAAACTCGTAGGTCCAGTTCTCGATCATTTGTGTTCAAACATTTAATAACACGCACAACACAATTGATCAATAGAAGCTCGGTTAAAGTCCTTTTTAGGGCTGAAATGGCCAATTTATTTTATTTATTTAGTTTAAGTCAACAATTTTCTAAATAGTTCGGGAAGTTTTTAAAGAAACTTGGAAACAATAACGCCTCGTATATTATTACAACCACTTTCATCTTACAAGAAAAATAATTTGTAAGCTTAATTTCTGTATAAAAATTAGGAAATGCAAGCATATGTAACGATTAATCAGTTTTTAAAAACTCGCTGCTCAAAAAGGATCTCGACAACTGCCCAATTTTGAGTGAAATGAGCATTGAAGATGGCGAGGTCCATTAACGCTTCCTTTCAATCATGTCAAATATAATCAAGCATATTTTCATCAAATTAGGAATACATCACCTTCGTAAACAATCATTCTGCACAGAAAGACGCCGAGTACTATATGGACGGGTTAATGAGATGAGCGCATCGCTGAAAGAAGTGTGTCGACCTTCAAGGAGACTATGTGGAAAACTACACAATAACTCAAAGAACAAATGTCTTGTATCTTTGTTAGGGCAGAAACTTCTCAGACCACCCTCTTATTTAAAATAACTTTTATTATTACACAAGTTAAAACATACGCATTATTAAAAAAACGCAGAAATTTTAATACATAAATAAAAACATTGACATCTAGGTAAAGTTCTATTCTTTGATTGATTGATTGATTTCGTTAAAGAGGATGATTCAGTGCATAGAGGATTAGAATCAATGTTAAGGAAGAAGATCTACTTTAATCAAGGTATGATGAGAACACTGATTTGACGACAACGCTAAGGACGTAATTCGACAATGATATGATTCTGGTCAGGCAGTTAACTTTGAATTTCGACTTCAACATTGAACGCAGACTATTCCATATTTTTTTTAATTGAATTACTTTAATACCGTTTTTCGAAAATGCTTTTAGAAACTTAAATAAAATCAGAGCGCAGTACTTTTTTCGTTTGCCTGTCAAAACTCTTAAAGAATAAATAGTAAGTTTTAAAAAATGTAAAGTTAGCTAAAGTGTAATTAGGGTTTTTTAATTAACAACATTTAACCCATTCCAATCGGCTGGGTGTTCTAGACTAAATGCTGGTAGTTTTTTGTTGAAAATTTTGTTAAGGGAGGGAGAATGGATGAGACTTTTATTCGTGAAATTTTGGTATTAAACTTAGCATTCATATGTGTATTATGAATGATTTACCTGAAATTTGTGAAATTTCGACCTATCGTTATATCGAGTTTTCAAACAGGCGTTTTATTAACGTACTACACCAAATCTGTTGACAGTTGACAAAACGACTTCTCTCGAGATAAGACAATTTTCCAATTTTTTGTAGTATAAGTATATAAAAATTTAAAGCGCTTATTTTGGTCTAATCGCCGCATTTCTACGAATTTTCGAAGATAAAATACGAAAAAGGCAAAACGACTTTTTTCAGATTTTTTTCTCAGAGTCAATATGACAAAACAACTCCTATCAGACAATTCAAAAAATTTTGAAACGGCCATTTAACATTTGACAAAACAACCTGTCTCCATTTAGTACAAGCACATTTTTAACAATTTCCTTTTGACAAAACAGTTTCTTTCAAAAGAAGTCGTTTTGTCAAAAGCAAAATTTGAAAAATTTACCATCTGTCTGAGACAAGTTGAGTTTTAAATCAGTCCATCGCGTGCGTTCATTGCGACAAAACGTCCTGTGTCGGCACAAGTTCTTTTGTAAAAGCGAAATTTTAAAAAAAGTTAGTCTTATCTTAACTCAAGTGCTTTTTGTAAAAAGGAATAAAGAAATAAAAGAAAAAAGAAGCTATTTTGCTTTAAAAGAATTAACATCAATTCATAAAAATTCGTTCAAATGAAGCGAGTTAAAAGAACTAGCCGCCATGGCCAAAAAATTGAAAAAAAAAGTCGTAAATGCTCTTTTATTAATAGCCAAAAAACAGAAAATAGAAAAATGTTCGGCTGAAAGGTTATGGCGTTTTCGTTTCTCGAAAAAATGTTGCATTTTTCTGTCCTCTTTGATAAATCTGAATTTTTTCTTCTATTGAGGTCAGCATTTTTGTGAAAAGAACACGATTAAAATTTAGAGGTTCAATTATTCTCAAGAGGACAGAATCTCCAAAAAGGCAAAAATTTTGCATTTTTTCGAGAAATGAAAACGCCATTAAGTTTTTAATTTATTTTAACTACCATTTCAACAAATCTACTACTATATACTCAAAGAAATACCGGATTCGCCCAAAATGTTCGAGCGCCGGCCGATCAGAGCGAACGACGAAATCTTCGTTCATTCGTGCTGAAAAAGTGTTTCCACTGCACGAATAGCGCTCTCACCAAACTGTAATGAACGAAGAATTCACCGTTCGTTCAGGCAGTGGAAACGCCCGGTAAGAAATAATCATATCTCTTGATATCGGTTTAGTGATGATATGTTACACTATTGCAACAGCACCAAAGCAAAATACGAACTTGCATTTGTCGTATTAAATCCGAAAGATAGCGTTTATTACGGATAGCGTTTATCGGAAACAAATGGTATTACGAAACGATACGCATCGGATCAGCTGTTGAATTTCATACGCTTGCAAGCGGCTAAATATTCTTGTACGATAGCTAAAATAATATATGAATTTTTAATCTTTTTTCGAACTATGTTAGTATTAAAGTGATAGAAATAAGGTTTGGAACAAAAAATGCGATCTTTTCTGGCCAAGAGTTGTGAGCTCGAAAATTCAACTGGAGCGTCTTGCCACTTCAATGGAAGAAAACGCCGAATGGAAGCATGCCTCAACTGCTTTCTTTTCACAACATCTATGCTGTGCAAAGAACTCAATGGAACGTCGGGAACATATTTATATATTTTATTTTTGAACTTTTAATATTTTGAAGTGAGAATTTCAGTTGTTTTTTCTTGAATTCACAGTAAAATGTAAGCAAAAATCACTGTCATTCACAATAGTATATATATTGGGCGTATGAAAGCGATAACTCGAAAGCTTTATTTTTACGATGCGCTTGCAAGCGTTTACGTCTATCGTATAAAAATTCATAATAGGGGGGTAAGTATCGAGACTGTAGTGTTCCCATACATGATTTCATACATAATCGCATTTACACCCATTTGCATTCTCATTCATATCCTTAATCACATTTTCATCTTCACATATAAAAACACTTTCTTATTTGCACTTTAACTATTAAATAATTTTTAGATTTAAGTTATCAAAATATATATTTTGATCTATTATTTAAATTATAGCATGAATTTTAATTGCGATCTTTAGTTCAAGTAAGTTTTTAAGAAGGCAACAACAACAACAACTCTGTATAGAGTCAATCACTACAGTACTAGAAATAATTTTCAAAACACTAAGGCCGAAGGAGAACGTCCAGTTGAAACTGATCCGGATATTAACGAAGAAGATATATAATTACAATTAAGGTATTCACAAGGTGTGCTATCATGTCATATTGTCTTAAAATTTTACAACTAAAATTTACAAGATAAATAAATGCAAATAATAAAAAGCTATTTGATTACGACACTTCAATAACACAGCTTTCAAAGTTGTAATATATTACTACTTTTTTATATTACAGGGAACAATAAAATGTTTAAACTAGTGTAAAAGCTTAGGACAATATGACATTATGACATGATAGCACACCTTGTGAATATCCTAAATAAATTTATCTGTACTAAAACTGGTAAAGGTAATTTTTTATTGTTTGCTATATTACTTTTATATTTTAAAGTAAATTGTCATGTTTTAGTTTAACTTAACTAAATGTTTCTTGTTATTAAAAACTAATAATATTTTTCATTATTATTTGGCTATTTGAGTCTTTTGAGACAGACAGTCTGTGATAGATATACGGACATCAAGGCAGACAAAGAGCAACTAAGACATATTTAAATCTATTTTTTTTTTGTTTTTTCTAAGTTTTAAAACCGTAACTGAGCATAAAAAAATTAAGTAAACGAAGGTAGCAATTATAATGCTATATTTTAATTAAAGTTTTTTCTAAATGACCTTGTTATTTATAATGTTGATTTTATATGATTTAAATACAAATCCTAAATGTTTGATAGTTTAAATCATACTTGATTTTAAATACAAATTCTAGTTGTTTGATAGTTTAAAATCGTTTATTGAGCTTAAGGTCAAAGTCAGAACAATTAATTGTTCTAACGAATCTTTCCAAAGAAACAACAACAACGTATTTTCAATATAAAAAGCAAAAAATCACTAGCTGATTTTATTGCAATTTAAGCTCAATAAACGATTTTAAACTATCAAACAACTAGAATTTGTATTTAAAATCAAGTATGATTTAAACTATCAAACATTAAGAATTTGTATTTAAATCATATAAAATCAACATAATAAATAACAAGGTCATTTAGAAAAAACTTTAATCAAATGGTAGAGCACGACCAAACAGAAACAAGCTGAAAACATATGAGCAAAAGGCTTAAAAGAACTTCAGTAACCATGCTTTGTTAGTGGAAGACTTCCAGCAGACTGTTAGACCCATAATAATAACATAAGCATAACGACTAAAGTAAAGCAAAAATACAACAACAAATGTGCAAATATGAAATGGGAGAAAAACTGAGAAATTGACACTTAAAATCTCATCGCCTCTGTGGTGCAGTGCGCTAGTGCGCGCTTGCAAGGGTATCACAAAGATTTCTGATGAAGCCTTTAGCATGGCCGCAATTGCAATAAAATCAGCTAGTAATTTTTTGCTTTTCATATTGAAAATAAGTTATATTTTAATTAAATGAAGTACAACTTTTTAATAAAACTTAAATGTTTTTTGCCAAAATAATTTCTTTCGAACATTTTTCAACATTTCAATTTAACAAAACGACTTGTGTTCACAGTCACTTAGATAATTTTATTTTTAATTAAAATAGTTTTGACAAAAAGACTTATGTGGTAAAAGCTGTTTTTTGTGTATAAAACCCATGCGACAAATTATCTTAACTTTTTCATTTACAGTTTCAAAAAAAAAAACTATAGCTCTTAGAGGAAAAATATATCTCAAAATGTTTCCTTTATATTTGTGTATAATGTGTAAGTATACGAATACTATACAAAAAATTTTGTTAGGCATTTTAACCGTTTTTATCTCTCCTGAAAATTTGATGATTGAGAGAAAAGCTGTTTTGTCAAATGTTCACAGAAATGATCTTGGCTATTTCCCCATTATTATCTAAGGTGTTCGGAGAGGTAGAGACCTAAATTTTATTTTATTTCTATTTTAGGTAACCCTTGCTAGCATATCGTCCTCTGCATTCCAAAACCATTACTGTTTCTGATGGATTTTTATATAAGGAACGTTTTATCTAAATCAATGAATGTGTTTTTTTAATATTTTTATCATGCCAAACAAATGAATGTGTCACATTCATTGTACTGGTACAAACATTTAAAAAAAATTGGAATTTTTTTGTATACCAAAAAAATTAATATTTTCAACAATCCGAAAGGACTAAGGTAGGGCAACCAAATTGAAATCATAAATTGAGGGACTTAATGCACACATATCTGCAAACCAAGGCATCAGGAAAAACAGACTCTTCACATGAATACATAACTCGATTCCGTGAAGCATGAATGTTTTATGAATCGGAATTTTTGTGCATGCCAAAACAATGAATGTGTTCTAAACTCCTTTAGGAGTGAGGTAGGCCAACCAAATTTAAATCCTGAATCAAGGGGCCTAATGTCCTCATATCTGCAGACCATAGTATCTGGAAATAACAGATGCTACACATGCATACATTACTCGATTCTTTGAAGCATGAATGCTTTAAAAATTGGAATTTTTGTGCATGCCAAAATAATGAATGTGTTCTAAAATCCTTTAGAAGTGAGGTAGGCTAACCAAATTTAAATCCTGAATCGAGGGACCTTATGCCCACATATTTGCAAGCCAAAATATCAGAAAATAGCAGATTCACACATTTATACATTACTCGATTTCTTGAATCATGAATGTTTTATAAATTGGAATTTTTGTACATGCTAAAACAATGCATAAGTTGTAAAATCCTTTAGGAATGAAGTAGACTAACCAAATTTTAATCATAAATCAAGGGACCTAATACAAACCAAAGTGTCAATAAATAACAGATCTTCAACATTCATACTACATTACTTAATTCTTTGTAAGCATGAAAGTTGTATAAATTGGAATTTTTCTGCATGCCAAAAAAATGAAAGTGTTTTAAAATCTCTTTGAAGAGAGGTAGGCTAGCTAAATTTTGAACTTTTGTTGAGTCACTAAACACTTACAATTCGGTAAATGAAAATTTAAAAAAATTTTACTTCCCTAATTTTCAGAAGCATTCATGGTGTTGGC
The DNA here is from genome assembly GCA_963920525.1 of Dichetophora obliterata. Taxonomy (NCBI): domain Eukaryota; kingdom Metazoa; phylum Arthropoda; class Insecta; order Diptera; family Sciomyzidae; genus Dichetophora; species Dichetophora obliterata. The sequence goes on from OY986436.1 coordinate 190,811,277, forward strand.
ATGAAGCTGACGTTATGTGAATTTGGAAGAAATCGGCCAGCGGGAACTATGTGCAGTAGACAAGTTAAAAACTATATAAGAAAAATTATAGGTCTTTTTTCGTTGGCGCGCTTCCATTTCTTGAACGTTCCATTTGTAATAAGAACAAAAATACCCTAAGACCCAACAAATTTGGCCTCTGGATATTACACAAATCGTTTTAACCCTGGATAACCAATCATATTTCTAATACGTTATAACCAATGTTAGTCGATTCGACTAACATGCTCCAAAACTCGTTATAGAGGAGCTGTCGATACATAAAATACATTAAAAGCTGTTGAAAATGAAAAACCTATGTGTATTTGACTCGAAATCAAAAAACTTTAATATTCGTCTTTGTTTTTTTTTTTATATTTTTTACATATTTTCATAAGCTACTTATTTCATCAGTTCGAGATACATCACATAAGATTATTGAAAAAAAAATAGTAAATAAATATAAAAAACTTGAAAGGCTCTTCTATCATTAAACGAATAAAGCATTATTTATTATTATTATTAAAATTAAAAAGTTGAAATCAATTGTTTATCACAAGAGACACAATTCGTTGCACCACTATAACAAACTTAAAACCAAAACATTTTATTCCTACAACAAAAGAATTAACTTCAACTGTACCGAATTAAAAATACCCCCACATCCGTATTTTAGTGTATACGAAGTTGTCAATGTTGTACAATATTGATGACCCCGCTTATATAGGGCGTGGTTTTAATCCAAATATATAAAATTTGGAACTCAGAGTTTATCCTAATTATTTATTTATTACATTTTATTTTTGCAAAAATTCCAAGTCCATATATTAATTTCTGAATATAAGCATATATTTTTTTATTTCATTACGATAGCTTGCAAATTGTGGCTCTAATAGTGTCGACAGATAGACATACGGACAGACGGACATAGCTAAATCGTCTCAGGAGGTAATGCTGATCAAAAATATATATACTTTTCTATACCTACCACGTCTCCTTATTAGCGTTACGAACGAGTTACAAAGTTAACATACCCCTTACGCAGTGCGAGTGGGGGTATAAAAAGTTACGTTGAGGCCAATGTTAGTCGCTTTGACGTGCACTACATTTATAAAAAGATTCACACCATCCAATTAAAAAGCCAAACATATCCGAACACAACGAGGGCAGCTTAACAACTATATATAGACGAGTTGATCTCGTCTTTTGGCCGGTGACAGTCGTTTGTCTTGTGTTGTTTTTTTTTATTGTAATTTGTGTTATACCAGTGTTTGTTTAATTTCGGTATGTGCTGTATTTTTATTTATTTGTGATTAAAAATTGTTTTTAAGGTTGTTATCAATATAAACCTATAGTGTTTTCATGCTGTGTGGTTGAATTTTTTAATGTTTTATTGTAGTACATACATGTGTTGTTTTAATTGTCGTTTATAGTTTGATAGCTGAGCTGCTGCTTATATACTTTTTTCTTTCTCTTTTTTGCGTTCCTCTTTGTGCGTTGTTTGTTTATTTGCATAAACTAAGCACAGAGAACTGTTGCAGTTGCTTTTAAACTGCAACATATTATATTAACCCATTAGCACTTAGTGGACATTATTTTTGCTCACATAAAATTATTGAACTTTGTTTATTCGCTATGGAATATTTTTCTGTAGAAAATTTTGCTGCTTGTTCTTTAGACGAGCTTTGCAAAAGTCAAAACATTCTGAACCGTATGTTCAGTTGTTCTGGCCCATGTGGGCGTTTGTTCCATACATCATGTGCTGGGATCTCTAAGTCGTGTCTTGATGATTTAATCTCACCACGATCAGGTCTTCGCTGGTATTGTGCTTCGTGTAGGGTTCTTTCACCAGATGAGTTTTTCTCAAAAATTAAGCTTTTCGGTGATAGTCTTAACGCTTTAAATAACAATTTTAAAGAAATTGTTACATTTTTTAATGAAGTAAGCACCTCACCCAGTAATTGCATTTATGATGAAAAGTCTTCATCGGTAAATATTTCGACCGCATTGTCTCAGACTCTTCCAGCCTTTTCTTCTGAGACTCAAATAGTTTTATCTAAAAAAGACCTAAATAATTCGAAGAAAAAGAGAAATAATTCCAAAAATAAAAGTAATAAGCGGCGCATGACGCTTCCAGCCACTTTAGAAACGAAGCAGATCTCGGCTAAACCAGTGTTTACGCCAGTGAGAATAGATAATATAGTTATTACTCCATCTTCTCCATCTGTTTCTCCCCCGGCTAGAAATGACATGACTAATGAGCGCAATAGTTCATTAAATTTAAGAGCTTTGTCGAGAAAAAAAAAGATTTTCATTTCACGTCTTCAGCCCGACACAACAAGTGAAAATGTATTGACGTTTGTTAAACACAACCAATTAGTAAGTCAGGCTGCTTTCTGCTCATGCAAGAAAATTGGCAATAAACCGTCCCACGCATCATTTATTCTCACAGTAGCTGCTGAAGAGTTTGCAACTGTTTTGAGCTCTAATCTGTGGGCTGATAATATCTTTGTTTCTGAGTTTAAGCCTAAACACAGGTCTAGAAGGACGAATAATATCACCAGTCAGACCCAAAAAAACTAAATAGGCTTTCCCTTTACTATCAAAATGTAAGGGGATTGCGTTCAAAGACGCGCGACATTTTTTTGTCAACTCAGAATTTTTCTGAAGATATTATCGCGTTAACTGAAACTTGGTTGAACGGAGGAATTACTGACTTAGAACTGTTTGACAATAGTTTTCAAGTATATAGGAAGGACAGACACGCTGACAACAATTCTGCAGTTGGTGGTGGTGTCCTATTAGCTGTAAGGAGCTCCTGTGTTAGTTCCTTTATTGATATTCCCTGCTCTGCTAATATCGAACTTATATGCGTTAAGGTTGTACATTGCAATTCTAATGTATATGTTATTAATGCATACGTTCCTCCAAAGAGCAGTGTAGAGGTCTATGCAAGCCTTGCGGATTGCATAGAATTTATATTAAATTTACTTGACGTTAATGACGACATTTTATTGTTGGGCGATTTTAATTTGCCTGACTTAAAATGGCATTCTTCTGACGATGAAACACATTTTTGTGCATCTAATTCGAAGACACGCCAAGAACATATATTTGTTGACAATATATGTTCTGACTTACAACAAGTTAGTTGTATTTATAATAGTCTGGAAAGGCTGCTTGACCTAGTCTTAACTACAGACAGTAACAATGTCATTGTTCAGAAGGCACTTCATGCTTTGACTACTATTGATAATTACCATCCACCTTTGAGTATTTGGTATAAATCCGATAGGGAGAATATGGTAAATTCAAGCTCTGTTGACACAGTTTATGAATTCAATTTCAAAAAAGCTGACTTTTTGGGGTTGAATCATTTACTTTATAGTAAATTAAATATAATTACAGAATACATAAATAATAATAATCTTAACAGTTCAATAAATTATTTCTATACGGAGCTCTTTGCCATGTTTTCTCAGTCTGTACCATATAGTCTCAAATTTGTGAAAAATTCTGCGTACCCTTGGTACACAAAGGATTTAAAGACTCTTCGCAACAATAGGAATAGGGCATGGAAGAAATATGTTTGTAGTTTTGACTCAAATGACCTAGAAACATACAAACGTTTGTTTCTGGAATTTGAGAATTGCTCAGCTGCATTATATAATGAGTATTTGGATAATATGAAGCTGAGTATTTTGTCTGATCCAAGAAAATTTTGGGGATTTATTAATGTTAAGAAGAAGACTGATGGATTTCCTTCTTCTTTCAAATTTCAGGATGGATTTACTGACAATTCCACCATTATTTGTGGCTTATTTGCCAATCTTTTTAAAGAATCATTCTGTTCAGATTCTTTTAATCCTGATTTAGCGTATTTTGATTATATGAACAACGCATCCAGAGTTTCTTTGGGGCATATATCTTTTACCTCAGAGGATATTTTTAAGTATATTGAATCAATCGATGAGGATTTTAGCGCTGGACCAGATGGAATTCCTGCCGCAGTGTTAAAACAATGCGGCTCCGTTTTGTGTCAGCCTCTCTCGTTACTTTTTAATAAATCAATTAATGAAAGTAATTTTCCTCTTTTTTGGAAAAAATCTTATATCAGTCCTATTTACAAAAAAGGTTGCAGGAACGACGTCACTAATTATAGGCCTATCGCTAAATTGTCTTCGATTCCTAAACTTTTTGAGCGAATAGTGTACGATCGAGTGAAAATTTACTGTGGGCAAGTCATGACAACTCGTCAGCATGGTTTTGTTACTGGCAGATCCACTGTGTCTAATCTCCTTGATTTCACTACATTCTGCTTAAAATCTATTGATTCTGGTAGCCAGGTCGATTGTATTTACACTGATTTTAGCAAAGCTTTTGATAAATTACCACATAATCTAATTTTATTTAAACTTAAATTAATGGGATTTCCACAATATTTTGTAAACTGGATCAAATCGTATTTGATGGAACGATCTTATCAAATACGGTTCCGAGGCGTGTTGTCTTCTGAATTTGTTGCAGAATCGGGTGTTCCTCAAGGAAGCCACCTGGGCCCACTTCTGTTTATTTTGGCAATTAATGATGTTACCCACGTCATTAAACACTCTCATTTGCTTATTTATGCAGATGATATGAAAATATACAGAACAATTGATTCTAATGACAATTCAGACCTGCTCCAGTCAGACTTGAACTCCTTTGAGGTTTGGTGTTCTAAAAATTACATGTTTTTAAATCCAGATAAATGCCAAACTATGACCTTTTCGCGTAAAAGGAACAATTTTATTTTTGATTACAAAATTAAAGATACTGCTTTAAGTCGTGTAACTACCGTCAAAGACCTTGGTATATGCATGGATTCTAAATTGTCGTTTAACATGCATATTGATACAATTTGTAAAAAAGCGTCTTCTATGCTTGGTTTTATAAAACGGTGGGCCAAAGAGTTTGATAGCTTAATAACAACTACAACTCTGTATTATTCAATCGTGCGTCCTCACTTGGAGTACGCAAGTCAAGTATGGTCCCCACATTACAATGTGCATGTTGATCGTATAGAAAGAATTCAAAAACGTTTTGTTCGGTTTGCTCTAAGAGGCTTGAGTGGAACTGACACATTTAACCTTCCTCCATATGAGGATCGTTTGAAATTATTAAAAATGCAATCTTTAAGTGAGAGAAGAAAATCTGCTGATATCGTCTACTTACACCAACTCATTACTGGTGTATTCGACTCTCCAGAGCTTCTTTCTCTTATAAATTTTAACACTAACCGTAGAAGCAGTAGAAACTCTAACAACTTGATTTATTTACCATTTAGTAGAACAAATTATATGTTAACTGCTCCATTAAATCGCATGAGTACCTTTGTTAACAACTGTAACGTGTTTGATGTTAACTTGTCGAAAGGTCAACTCAAAAGTAGATTGAAAACTAATGTATGATTAGATCTATGTAAACGCATGGTTAGTTGTTATGTCTTGTGTTGTCCCTGAGCCCAACCCATATTATGGTGGGTAAATTTTTCTCCCTTTTGTTTTTTTATTGGACCACTTTTATCGATATCTTTGAGTTATTTCAATGATATTGGATTGGTTCTTAAAATGATCTATTGCGGAGAAAGTGTGAAAAAGCTGTAGTAGCTGAACTCTATTGTTATTGCATGTTGATTGTGATTACTACAATATATGTAGAAAGAGAACACGATCAGATGAGAGAAAGAAAAGTTGTAAGCAAAAATATGAGCAGTGTTAGTCGAAACGACTAACATTGGTTATCCAGGGTTAAAGTCATTTTGGAGTTATGTACGAATCGAACCGTTTTGAATAATGTGTTGCCCGAACCGAAACACATATAGAATATATTTTGATGAAATATCATTTATAATAATTCGAAGCTTTTTAAAAAAAATTTAATATTTTTGAAATTTGCATCCCATATTTTTGGCGGAGTTTTAAAAATTAAATTTGACTCGTAAGCCAAAATTATAAACTTTGCAAGAAATCATATTTAAAAAAAAATAAGTGTAAAGAAAATTAAATGTTAGTAGTGCTTTTATTTTTTTTTACGTGCTATGGTCCAAAAAGGTGTCGTATGTTATATCGTAAAAAAAGTTTAAGCTTTGTCCAAAAATACAAAATCACAAACATAATGTCGCTTGAACAAAAAAAGAAAAAAATTTTATGTGGAAAAACGATAATATTTCGGATGCAAATTTGAAAAATATAAAAAACATTTATAAAATCTTAGATTATTATAAATAATATATCATCAAAATATATTCTATTAGTGTTTCGGTTTGGGCAACACATTATTCAAAATGGTTTAATTCGTAAATAATTCCAAAATAACCTTAAAACGATTTACGCAATATCTAGAGGTCAAATTTTTTGGGTCTTAAGGTATTTTTTTTCTAGTTCATAGCTTATGCTATGGAACTTTCAAAAAATGGGAGCACACCGAAGTATATTAAAATTTTTAAATAGTGAACTGGTCTAATGTGTAGACTGGAATGGGTTAAAGGCGTCCCCACAAAACACGTATACATTTTTCAAAGAAATAGTTTGGAATCTAAGACACTTCGATCAATGGCTAAAAGGCTATTCTTAAAAGCAGCACATAGAGAAAAAAAATTACGAAAAGAGTTCATGATATTTATTTTTCATTTCCACTTTTTAACCACTGTGCGTTGTGCATTGCGGATTTGTGACAATAGTGTGCATAAAAGTAGATGTAAGCATATCTAAGCGCACCTTATCAAGACTAAATAAACAACTCAACAAAAGCAGTAGTAAAAATATTCAATTCGAATGCCGTCTAAAAATGCACATACACACACTCTTACAGCTCGCCTTTCAGCCAGTCAAACGCTGATATTGCTAAATTCAGTAAGTTACGATTTAGTTTTGCTTTTCTATGAAATGCATTCAGTTTTGTTTGTCTGCACATAACTAACGCCATTGAGTACAAATGAAGCTAAAATACTGGCACTTCCGTTTCCGTTTCTTCACCATTTTGAATGCTGTTGATTTTTGGTATTCAAAAATATACAAAATTCAAAACCAAAAGGAAGAAATCAAATAAATATAAATAAAAGAATTTGAAAAATGCACACAAATTTTAAATGCATTCGCTTGGAATATCTATTGCGGCTGTATGCGAGTTTCCGCATGTGTGTGTGGGTATGTGTGCGTCCGTATGACTAAAACTCAGTTAGTTTATGTATAAGTTCTTGTGTTTATTGCTGATTCAAGCTGAAGCTATGCACAACATAAAAAATATTTAACGAAATAAATTCGTGGCAAGGCAAACAAATAAATAAACAAATCAAGTTGTAGCAAACGCAATGCCTAGGCCACAACCACAAAAATACCAGCAACAACAATGCTAAGAACATGCATAATAATAACAACAAAGACCGTAAAAATAGCTAACAAAACTGCAAGCTGAATGCTTTTGCAACTGTTTGCATTTTATTATCTGTTGTCATAACACACAATGAACAAGCAACAATCACACACACACACATACACATATACACAGCCAATGTTACAAATCAGACCCACACACTCAACCCAACTGTCACACTTACTAAAGCTAACTGAAACAGTCAGCCTGTCATAAAGTTTCGACTGCACACTTTCGATGAAGTTCCATTAAAAGTATTTGTTAATTTTTAATAGTTGTTTTAGTTGTTGTTTGATAGAGTTGAAAAATGTTTGTTAAAAAAAAATGTTTCAAAATATTAAGCAAGAATTTATTTTTAATTTGTTTGCAATTGTACAGTTTATTGAAAATTTCTAAGCATACAAAATGTTTCCAACAAAGGGCAGATTCTCATCAAAGTGAATAAAAACTAGTATGGAATTCTTTTCGACTGGACCGATGTTAAAATACCCCCACTGCCGTATTTGAAATTTTTTGAAGTCTTGAATGTTGTAATATTTTGATGATGTCTCTTTTATTGGTAGCGGTTTTTATCCAAACATTTCACTTTTGAAACTTACAGTCCTTTTTATTTATTAAAGCTTTTGTGTACAACCTCAAGTAAACACATTTTTTTTTTTAATTTAAAAAGATTTTACTACTTATTATGATTTCGTCATTTTTATAGAAGGTGGGTTAAATTTCCATTAGTATTTTTTTTTTCTAAATTTCAAACATCGAGTGGATGGCTAATATTTAATTTAATTTGAAAAATTTTAAGCCATTGTAGTAAATTTTGTGTAATTTAAGGGGATTTTAGTCACTTCTTATGGGAGGTAGCCGTGGTTTTTATTCGATTTTTTCAAATTTATTACATAAAGTGCTTATTAGTTCTTAAAGCTTAGGTGCAAAATTTGAAGTCACTAGATTAATTTTGCGGAATTGAAAGAGACTTTACCGTTTTGGTAAACTCACTTTGCTTGGGAGGTAGACGTGATCTTATTCGACTGTTACAAATTTCATACGTGCAAAATTTGAAGTCACTAGATTAATTTTAGTGATATTTAAAGAGATTTTACCGCTTTGGTAAACTCACTTTTTATGGGAGTAGACGTTGTTTTTATTCGAATTTTACAAATTTAGTGCTCAGAGTGCAAATTAAAGGTTAAATATTATGTGCAACATTTGAAGTCATTTTTGTGGAATTAAAACAGATTTAACCGTTTTGGTTAAGTAACTTTGTATGGGAGGTAGGCGTGGGTTTCATCCGATTTTTAAAAATTTCATACACAAAGTTTATATAAATGGTTAAAGCTAATGTGAAGTTATTAGAATAATTTTTGTAGATTTTAAAAGGATTTAATCGTTTTGGTTGAGTCACTTAGTAGTTCTCATCTGATTTGGCTCATTTTTTAACTTGACCTCCATTTTTTAATAAACAGCTTATATATTAAATTTCGGCCGCCCACGCGATAAAGCTTGGCATCACCACGGATGACAGCTGCAGGAAGTGTAAGGAACCGGGCACAGTGGAGACCGAAGCACCTACCGAAGCACCTACCATGCACATGCCCCGCCCTACTTAGATCGAGACTAAAATACCTAGGCTCATCGACATTCCCGTCGCTTAAAGATGTAGCCAGGGTGTCTCTGGAATCCCTCCTAAGGTTTGCGAACTCAACGCAAATCTTTAAAGACTTTTAAATAAACACAAAGGTTCTTTTTGTTCGCTACCGGTACCACTAAGGACCTGAATTGGTCTATGTGAGCCTTCACGAAGGCATCCGGTTTTACCTAACCTAACCTATATATTAAATTTTGATACAAATCAAATTACGGCTGTTACCATGATCATAGACAGACAGGCGGACAGACGGACATGGCTAATTCGACTTAGCAGGTTACGCTGATCAAGAATATATATACTTTTCTGTGATGTCCCAGGAAAAAATTTTGTGTGGGGACTTTGTAAAAAATACTTCAGGGGTATTACATAGTAAAACATAAAAAAAAATATATAGGGTAAATTTTCGAGAAAAGACTACTTCTATAAAAAAAAATTTTCTTAAATTTAAAAAATTTTGAATTTTCCGTGCCATATCAAATAATGCCATAATGCAACCCCTAGTCAAATCGATGTTTTTATACTTTCTGATGAGTCCATTCTTCTACTTTTTGACCAAATTTCTTTTATCTCTGACCATGATCTAATTTTTTGTGCAATGTTAATTGTAATGCTTGTCGTAATAGTGATAATGATTGTATGGATGATAAATTATATATTCTTGTTTCTCATGTCTGCTGTGCTCTTGAAAATTTCGTTCCTCTTTGTACTTCAGTAATCAAAAATAAGTCTTTGTTAGTTTAGCTATAAAAAAAGGAATACATTTTATAATAAATGGAAAAACACCGTAATGCTGAAAATTGGAAGCATTTCAAACGTGCCCGCAATGAAGTTGTTTCAGCAATCAGATATTCTAAGAAAATATTGAATGACTGCTACCTGTATGACTCTGTGGACGAAAAACTAAGAGTTTTCATGAACGAATTAAATGTTGTCTTCGACCTTAATGTTCCTTTACGTAGAGTTGAAGTTAATAATTCCTGTTGTCCCTGGTTCACTAATCGTGTTATGTGTGCCATTAAATTAAGAAATAAGCTTCATTCTAAGTGGAAAACTAACCGTTCGAATGAAAACTGGGAAAATTACAAAAGAGCACGTATTGATGCCACTCTAATAGTTAATTTGGAGAAGAAAAAAATTCTTCAGTGCTAAGCTTAATCCAAACCTTAACTCTAAACAGCTTTGGCAAAATATTAAAAAACTTAGAGTATTTAGCAATGAACAGAAAGACTGCAACTTGGACCCCAATCTGCTTAATGAGTTTTTTTTTGACCAGTGGAAGTTCAAGTTCAAATACATTTACTAACGATTTTGAAGCACCTACAATATCTGATAACACTGACTTTCCCTCATTTGAATTTGTGTGTGTTAATGAAGATCGTGTGGCTAAATGTTTAATGCAGTTAAGTTCTAACGCAATAGGAATCGATGGAATGCCTCTTAGGTTTGTTAAACTTGTCCTTCCTTATATATTAGGTCCTTTAACCCATATCATAAACCAGTCACTTACCCGTTCCCGATTTCCTGAGTTGCGGAAAGTAGCAACGGTAATCCCAGTAGCTAAAACTGCATCCGCATCAGATCCCAAGGACTACAGGCCCATTAGTATATTACCTGCCCTGGGCAAGGTTCTAGAAAGAATTATGACTGATCAAATCGCTGAATTTTTATTTGATAATAAGCTTTTATCGCCATTGCAGTCTGGCTTTAGAGCTGGGCACAGCTGTTCCACGGCAGTATTAAAGATAGTTGATGATATTAGGATAGCGTATGACCAAAACTTTATAACTCTTCTCCTTACTGCCTTATTGATTTTTCTAAAGCTTTTGATTCTATTTGTCATACTTTACTTTGTAATAAGCTTCAACATTATTTTTACTTTAGTAATAATGCAGTTAAATTAGTTTCTCATTACCTTGAAGGCAGAAAGCAACGAGTAAAAGTTGATGACACATTTTCAAACCTTAAAACAATAAAAACAGGAGTTCCTCAAGGATCGATTTTAGGCCCCCTTCTATTTTCTATCTTTATTAATGATGTTTTCTCTATTTGTAAACATTCTTTAATACATGCGTACGCCGATGACATTCAAATTTACATTTCTATGCCAGCTTGTCTTTTATAAGACTTGAGCTATAGATTAAACTTGGATTTACTCTCGCTAAACAGGTGTGCTACCGCAAACTTGCTTCTTATAAATCCCCTAAAGTCAAAAGTTTTGCCGATTGCGAGGACTGACTCAGGCTTTGTAGATATTCCGCCATTGTTCATTGGGTCTAATCAGTTGGAATTTGTAAGCAAAGTAAAAAATCTTGGCTTTGTATTGAATTCTAAACTAACATGTACTGATCACATTAATAGTGTCGTTGGGAAAATATACGGAACATTACGATATTTACGTACTTCTTCTAGCTTTACCCCTCTAGAAACACGTCGCAGACTTGTGGTTCAAATGATTATGCCTCATATATCTTTCTCAGACGTTCTGTATAGCCAGCTTGACTCACAGTCGCAACATAAACTTCTTGTTGCGTTTAATAACGCTGCTAGATATGTTTATGATGTTAATAGATTTGATCATATTTCTGTCCGAAGTAGGGGCATTTTAGGTTGCGGTTTAATGAATTACTTGAACGTTCGAAACATTATATTTTTACATAAACTTATTTACTGTCAAAGCCCTGAATATTTATATGAAAAACTTCAATTCTTACAATCTTCTCGATCCTCAAATTTAATCGTTCCTAGGCACAACTTTTTTAACAGCAGTATATTCTTTTTCATAAGCACCATTAGACTTTGGAGTTCACTACCAAATTATTTAAAACAAATAGTATAAAGAACCAGCTTTAAACGTGCAATATATAATCATTTTGATATACAATTTAATCTATAATTTTAATCTATTTTATCTATCGTTTTCTTTTCTTTTTCTATACATCTCTTATAAACTTATCCCTAAACTATATTCAATTCTTGCTGTTGTTTATCTTTTTCTTCTACTAGTTAAATAAGTTACTTAGGATATTTCGTTGCTGATGTTTCATACATAATATTTTTGCTAATAAATAATAGTTAATTTTGTCTACTTTTGAAATTTTTTCTGATTTGTATAATTGTAGTTTTAATCTAGCAAGTTAAGTTATGATTCTTAATGTACTTTATTTCAATTGATGTACTATAAAAGACCCAGTCCATACAATATTATAAACATTAAACAATAATTAAAAAAAAAAATATATATATATATTTTTCCAACGCAAATTGAATTGTAACCTGCCATCCAAGGAATTATGGAAAAATATACGTAATCTCGGCGTGTTCGGTAACTCTGATCGGAAGTGTGATATCAATGCTAATTAGTTAAGTAATTTCTTTCTTTCGAATATCATAGCCTCGAATGATAATTATCAATGCATTGATCATCAATTTCGTGATGAAGACAAGTTTTCTTTTGAGCATGCTACTGAAAATGATGTTCTTAATTCTTTAATGTAAATAAAATCAAACACTAATGGAGATGATGGTATTTTATTAAAATTAATTAAAATCATATCACCCTTTATTATAAAACCTTTGACGCACATAATAAATCACTGCTTTACTACCTCTTGTTTTCCATTGTCGTGGAAACTATCCACAGTTTTACCAATTCCTAAAGTAACACACGCATCAACAGATATGAAGGATTATAGACCCATTAGTATTCTGTCTGCTCTTTCCAAAATCTGTGAATCAAATATGGCTGAACATAGCTGTGCAACAGCAACGCTTAAAGTTCTTGATGATATTCGTTCATCTTACGATGCAGGTCGTGTTACTTTGTTATGTCTTTTGTTATGTCTTCTAAAGCATTTGACTCTGTGAACCATTTTGTTTTACTTAAAAAAATGTAAAAAAAGTGTATGTTTGATATTACTAGTAGAGCTTTTAACTTTATTGCCAACTATCTTGTTGGAAGAAAGCAAAGAGTAAAGATTGTCAACCGTTTTTCCGATTTATAACGAAGTTACAATGGGTGTGCCCCAAGGCTCAATTCTTGGGGCTTTCCTCTTTAGTATTTTTATTAATGATATTTTTAAAGTGTGCAATAACGTAAGAATGCATGGCTATGCTAATGATATTCAGTTATTTACATCCAATCGCATCGGACTTGTTAAGGACTTATGTTATAGACTAACTGCAATGGCAAAGTGGACATCAGATAATGATCTATACCTTAATGCCAAAAAATCATATGTTCTTCCTATCTCCAAGGATAAACTTGACCACCAACAAATACCACCTATCTTTTTAAGTAATAATTGTCTACTAATGGTTGATAAAGTTAAAAGTTTAGGTTTTTATATTAACTGTAGACTTTCATCCTCTGATCATGTTAAAAATATTGTTCAACGAGTTTACTACACTCTTCGATGCTTACGAATGTCTACTAAATTTACTCCGATTGAGACAAAAAGAGGCTTGTTGTACAATTAATACTTTCAATCATATCTTACTCAGAACTAATATACAGCAATCTTAACTCGCACTCTTCGCATAAAATTCAGGTTGCCTTTAATGATGCTCCAAGATACGTGTTTGGCCTGAGACGCTTTGAACATGTATCTGAAGAGGGTAAAAGCATTTTAGGTTATAGTATTATAAGCTACTTAAATGCGAGAAATTGTTTATTTTTGCATAAATTAATTTCCTGTAAAACTCCCGCATACCTCTATGAGGAGTTACGCTTCAATGTTTCTACTCGAACACACAACCTCATAATACCTAAATTCAATTTCTTACATACTAAGTGACTTTTCTTCATCAAAGCCATCAATCTCTGGAATTCTTTACCTTCTAGTTTAAAATCTATTGTCAGCACGAATAAATTTAAGTCTTATGTAATGTAATACTTTTCAAACATCTAACTATCTATTACTTCTTTTTCTAATTATTTATTTTGTCTTCTTACTATGTTTCATCTTTGTTTTTATTTTTATAGGACTGTCTTTTTATTAAAATCATAAATAATAATCATAAACAATACATCTAGTATTTTAAGTTATTTAAGGTTGTCAAATTTTAAGTTAACAGTTGATTATGCATATAAATTTTATGCATTATTAAATAATAATTATGTATTTTATTTATATATTTTTTATTATTCAAAGTATTCAAATTTTAAGTTAACTGTTGATTATGCATATAATTTTATTTTACTGATAAAAGATCTCTTGTATCTTATTGTACTAATTAATATCAAATAAATATGAAAATATATGAAATATATCTACACACCCTGACTGTAGAGTGCCATCCAACTGTTATGGCATCCAAACAAAGCCTGATTAATATCCTATCCAACAACCATATCAGGGTTATTGTAGGTTTGATACTTTGGAGGCTATAGTATTATCTTTGGTAGCACCTACTTTACCGACCTCGTTTTTTCAAACAACCTGTTTATCAGTAGATGTTGAAAGTAGACCTTCCCATAAAATTTTTTGCTTAAAATAAGCCAATGAATTACCCTTTAGCGGATCAGCATCTCAAGTCTGAACACCCTATGTGTTAAAAGTTCAATAAATTTAATTATATAATTTGTTTACCTGTTTAATTATATAATTTGTTTAAGCATTTTTATCATTATTTTAAGAACTTTTATTAACATTTTCCATTTAATCCCTTTGAAAGGAGCTTCAAAAGAGGCTAAGCGTACACAAAGAATGTGCTCCAAATATCAAATGCATTTGCACCTGGAAACATCTTTTGCCGACTACAACAAGTGGGAGGACACTCATAATTTAGAAAAACATAATAAATTAGGTTAGGTAAATAGGGTTTTGCACCGTTACCGGCGCTTCCGCGGGGCCATTGCGAATCCCTTTTTATTTTCATCGTAGTACCATAATAACCATAATTATTTCGATTATTTCTCAATCCAGCCTGTGCTTTTTATGAACCTCCAGATGTCTAGCAATGGTGTGTTTGCTAAATCTTCCAGGTCTTTGAAAAATCTGTTCCCCATATATCGGAGTCGACGATTCTGTAGACTTGGACATTCGCATGGAAGGTGAGTTATTGTTTCTTTCGGATCCTTGTAGCTCCGACAAAAGTCCGGGGCTATTATGTTCATTCTATTGGGGCTTTTCTAATGGGGCAATGACCTGTTAGAACTCCCACAAGAATCCGTATTTCTCGTTTGGCCAAAAGCAGAAGGCTTTCGGTTTTCTTCTCATTTAGCTCCAGCCAGAGTCTTCGAGATATGTTGCAGTCACCTCTGGAGGCCCAGTTAGTGTTAGCATTATCTCTGGTTTTAAGGTCTATACTCCTTTTGACGACGCCTATTGGAATGTGCACATCTTATTAGCTCTGATTGTACTTGCGGTTACTCCACGCCTAGCCAGTTCATCCACTGCGTCATTCCCTTCAATATTGCTACGTACGGGAACCCAGCAGAGAGTGACGTTGTGGGCATTGCAGATACTGTTCAGTGCCAGTTAACAGTTTTGTACCGTTCGAGCCTTCGTCGTTTTACTATTCAGCGCTTTGATGGCCGCTTGGCTATCCACAAAAATTACTATATTTGTGGGGGTAAGATTTTTCCTGTGAATGGCCTGTGCAGCTTTTTCAATAGCGTATATTTCTGCTTGAAATACGCTACAGTATTCAGACAGTTTGTAGGACTCTTTGATTTGTAGCGTTTCGCAATATACACCTGATCCAGTTCCGTTTTCCATTTTGAAACCATCAGTATATAATTGGAGATTGCCATTGAATTCTATGGCCGTTTCTTCCCATTCTTGTCTGTTGGGGATGGATGTGGTGTATTTTGTACCGAATCTCACACTGGGTATGATATAGTCGGTTGCTCTTTTTGATTCTTTGGTTCCAAAGAGATTCAGAATAGATGCATGTCCGAAAATGTTGTTTCTCCAAGCTTGTGATTGATTGAGGCGAATCGCGCTTCTATTGGGAGAAGACTTAGCATCATTTCTTAACCAGCCTGTGGCGTTGATCTCATGGCTCCAGTTATTCCTATAGGGAGCTAAGGTAGCGCTTTTTGTGCGCTATCGTCCATCATACAAGAGAGCCGTAGGTAAGAATAGGTCTCACGATTGCTGTATACATTCAGTGGATTATGTACGGTCGCAGACCCCATTTCCTGCCAAAGACTCTCTGACATGCGTTAAGAGCGCGTAGTGCTTTTATCGTTCTTTCTTCTGTATTGCGTTTCCAGCTCAGCTTGTTATCAAGGATAATTCCAAGCTTCCCTGAAAAGCTTCAGAGTTACTGCGTTTAGTTTCGGTAATGTGAAACTTTTTATTTTCCTTCTTCTTGTGAACAGAACGAGTTCAGTATTTGTTGGGTTTACACCCAGTCCATTCGATTCTGCCCACCGCGATAGCTCACTCAATGCCCCAGTCATTAGTTCGCTAGCTGTTTTCAGGTATTTCCCGCATATTAGTATGGCGACGTCATCGGCATAGGCTACCACTTTTGTTCCACCAGTTTTGAGTGTAGTGAGAATTATGTCAACGACAATCAGCCACAGCAGGGGGATATGACTCCAACCTGTGGTGTGCCTCTTTTGACCTCTTCCCTCACCACGCTCATTCCCATTTGTGAGCTTATACGTCTGTTTTTGAGCATTTTAAAAATCCACTGGGTTATTTTACTGTTGACTCCTTTGTCTACTAGAGCATTCTTTATGGAATCTGTATTCACATCTTTGTATGCGCCTTCGATGTTCAAAAAAGTAGTTAAAGTAAATTCTTTGTGATGAAGGGTTCTTTCTATGACTGAAACCACCACATGCAGTGCCGTTTCCACTGATTTACCTTTAAGGTAGGCGTGTTGCATACTGCAAAGATTGGTATCATTCAAGGATTCTCTTATATGGAGACCTATTATTCTCTCTAGCGTTTTTATCATCAACGATGAGAGCCTAATAGGCCTGTAATCCTTTGGCGCTGACTGTATCGGTTTCCCAGCTTTAGGAATGAAGACAACTTGCACTTCTCTGAACATATCCTGTCTTGAGACAACCGGTGTAGATTGCTATAAGCCCGGGCATGATTCTGGGAAGGGCATGTTGCATCATGGCCGGCAGGATTCCATCAGGCCCTGCAGATTTGTAGGGCTTGAAGGACTCAATCGACCATTCTTCATTTGACCTTGTTATAATGTTGGGAGTTCCTGCAAGGTATTGTCATTTCCAGGTTGCTGTTAGTTTCGTTTTGCTCCGATTCTTTACAACCTGGGAAATGAGTTTCCATGATTAGCAAAAGCGTTTCTTGACTGAATTCTGTCCAAGACCTCTTAATGTATCCCGGGACCGATGGAGCTTTGGATAGCGTCTTTCGAAGTCTGGCAGCTTCACTGGTATCCTCAATGGAATCGCAGAAATTTGTCCAAGATGTTCGGTTAGATATTCTTACTTCCCTTGTATAGGCATTTAACATGGATCGGTACGTTGTCCAGTCTTGCTCAAGCATGCTTAACATTGCTTTCCGATGAAGTTTTCTGACCTCTGATCGCCTCTTTTTGAGGTCGCTGGTTCACTAACTCGCAGTTGTAGCTTTGCGACCTCGAGACTTTGGGCAGAACTTCTTGAAAGCCTGGTTCATTTTTCCCGTTATGAACTCGACTGCATTATCAATGTATGCGTCGTTTGGGAGATATTCTGTGTCTAGGTCTGCAATATTTCTGCTTATCCAGACTGAATACCTATCCCAGTTTGTTTTTAATGGGACCCTAAATCGTTTCCTTATGTGAGGATTGTAGTTGATGGTAAAGAGGATCCTAAAGTGGTCGGAAAACGACTCCTTTCGTGAAATCTCCCAGTTATCGACTATAGCCTGTTCTGAATTGCTCGCTAAAGTAAGATCAATTATATCTTCCCTGACTCTATTCTGAAAATTTGGCCTATTGTCCCTATTACATAGAATAAGGTCAGTGGTAATGATAAATTCAAAAATAGACTCACCCCTTTTGTTGATGTCCGTGCTGCGCCATTGCGAGTGATGGGCGTTTGCATCACAACCGGTGACCAGGAATGTTTTGCTTGTGTTAGCATGTTCTGTCAACTCGCGGACTGTTTGCGCTGGTGAGTTCGCCTCTTCATAGGGCATATGCGCGGAACAGAGTATCAGTTGTGCTGATCTGGTTTCCACGCTGGTTGCCACTACGTCTCCGCTGCTGAATCTAGGGAGAAAAAACATGTTAATGGAATTTTTCGCAAGTATACAGTTTCTTATCTTACCTTCATTTGTAGAGTGAAACAGGTTGTACTGTTTGGATCCCAGGCCTTGGATCTTGTTGTTGTAGATCCAGGGTTACTAGATGAGGGCCACAACTACATTCTCCTCGGACATACACAGCATCAAGTCGTCGAAAAAAAAACATAATTAGACAACTAATAAGAAATTTTAATAACAAAACAATAGCGTTTTTATTGAATATTCGAAAATATTTTGTCGATACCCCTGCAAAAGGCACAATTTTTTTGCTCACTTCCTGCAAGACTGTCACAACTCAAAGTTAAGAGCTTAAAAGTTGAACTTTAACAAAAGCTGTTTCTAAGAATTACCGATGCAATATATAAAATCGAAGTTATAAATTATATAACTGCATTATTATCCTTTTTTTTTTATTATTTATATTCCCTCAATTTTCTCTTATGATTCGAGGCATGAACTGTATGAAATGGCTTTCGCCAAAAACTGACATTTTAAGTTGTGACAGTCTTGCACGAAATAAGCGATATGTTTTGAATTGCGATTAACCGAACTGATTAGTCAAACAGTCTCACCTCACGAAACTATCATAGGTAGAAAAATTTTGATCACGGATTCGAGTTTACTGAGTGATAATTACCATAGAAAAGCAACTTTTACGTATAGATTCAAAAACTTTTACAGCGCGGTAGAAACTAGGTTAGTGGTTTATAAAATTTGCATGCAACCGATCGGAAATTTCTTCATTTATCTTAAATAGCATGTAAAATAAGAAAATGCTCAATAAATCACAACAGTTTTAAAAACTCTCTTCTAAGTACAAAATATAGACTTTCTTGCACTAAGGTCATATTTATTTTTGCTATTTTCTTCGCATAATGACACAATATTTTTTGCAGGAATCTGCAAATACAAACATTTATTTAAATTCTAATTTGACAGAAATGTAAACATTATGTTGCATTATTTGTCCCTTTTCGCAATGTGTACACATCGTGACATAGTTTATTACGCATGCAATGCAAACAACACGTAAAACAGGAGGAAACCCCAAACTCAACATGCAATTCGCACTTCGAGCGACAGAATAAATGTTGGAGCAGTTGGAAGGAAAAACACTAAGAATGCAGAAAGAAAATATATGGCGACACATGGCAAAATAATATCGCTCAATAAGCAGCGATGCGCAAGAAATCTTCGATGGAATGTGCTGTAATAAATATATAGCAATGAGATGTAAGCAACAACAATGACAACAGAAACTAGCTGGTAACATGAACGAAATGATGCAACAGTATAGCAAGTAGCAGCTGCAAGTGACGCAGTCGAATTGCATATCAACGGTGACAACGTGACTGCTGCCAGATATCAGGATATCTAAGAAAGAAAAAAATTGAATGGATTGAAATACAAGAACAACAGCAAGATCTACAACAACAACAACTAGTGACATTTTATCCTTTCCGCAGCTCACTGCCAACCAATAGCTGCATGCAGGACAGTCAGTCGTTCGAGTAAACAGTGCTGAGTGCTGCTCGCAAGGATATCAGCAACAAACATTGCATCTTGTACATACTTTGAATCCGCAGTATAAGAAAACAACAAAAACAGAAAAGCTGCATAAAACTAGTTAAGGCTGAAGATAAAGAGCCGCTGCTGCTTAAGCTGTGATGCGTTTCGCTTTATAAAATATTCAAAATGTCGAAAAATTGACTACATTTCGCAGCGAGTTGTTGTTGTTTGTTGCCGATGCGGCATTTTTGAATTTGATAGCTATTGGTTTTTTTTTATTTCTTGCTGTGTGTCAAATACAGCGCATCGCGGATATCCTTTAATACTATTATTTTTCTTCTTTTTTATTCCAATTCACCAAAAGATACAAGCACACACACTCGACATCGCTTGTAACTCGCTTCAATGGCTCCTCCACTCTTCCTTTTGAATTATTTATTCAACATTTTTTTATTAATGTTATTTCTGACTGTAAGTCCTTAACTAAGAGGGGTTTTTGAGGTTCAAGCACCTAACCCATAGGGTTCTAAGGTATAAACTAAATCAATACAAATAAAATAAATAGAGAAAATAATAAAAATTGTTTGGGAAGCATCTTTCTAGTAACAAATCAACTAATAAATCTAACAAATAAATTTTTCAGGTAGCATTTCCAATTAAATAATTTTAAAAAAATTGGTTAGACTTGATCTTATATGATATGCATTCGAATTTTGACACAAAAGTTGACTTAACTTGATATTTACCTAATACTATGTTCATACCAGGGTAATGAATAAATAATTATGAATAAATTTCCAGTAATGAATAAATAATTATGATTAAGAAATTTATTAGTAATCAGGCTTAACCAATCGTTGACTGCAGATTTCTTTAACTAATATATCGTTTTATAACTGTTTTATACATATATGTGATTCAAATGTGCTCGTAGTTAAACTGAGACAAGCATAAAATAGAAAAAGTTTCTGAGCACTATTGTTACACCAATCTAACAAAAACTTACAGAACTTTTATAGCTGCTGCAGAAAATATTGTATGTATGGTAAACCATTATGGTAAATAGCAATTACTGAAATAATAAAAATCCAGAAAAATTTTTTGTCTAAAAAGAAGTAATATGTAATCACTGAAAGCTGGGTCTGATTACTTGACTTATTAAAAAAAATTATGTAATTACTTGTTACAATCGTAAATTTGATTTTTTTAAAAATCATGTTATTATGTTATCACATGTTATCATTAAAATCATGTTATCACATTTCATGATTACTTAATTTTTTATAACCTCATGGAATTACTTATCATGATAACTTAATTGAAAGTATTTTTATTTGGTTTCTTATGTGATTTTTCTTAATATTTAAAAAAATTTAGTAACCTGTGGAATCTGAATACATGTTATCATAATCAGTAATCGTCATATGTAATTATGACCATCGCTGGTTCACACTAAGGCCGAAAAGCCGTTTTTGGGACATTAATCTCTTTTCTGCTGAAAATATGCATGATATTAAATTGTTTGTTGCTGCTAATTGTTTTCTTTTCAGCGAAAAACCCTAAAAAGCTAAAAAATAACCCTGTAGTGGGATTCTGTAACTTTTTCGCAACTTGCGATCGGAATCGTAATTTGCGACTTTTTTCGGTTGTCATACCGAAAACGGTATTCACTAACTTGTACTTTTCGACAAAATTCGGTCGAAAAAAGTTTACGAATTTAAGTGAAAAAAGTGGCAACACTACTTATATATCGGTGATAAATGTCAAATTTATTCAGCTTAAATTTAAATTTAAAATTGTTTGAACGATGTCAAAAGAGCAGCTAAACAATGGCAAATAGTATGTTATGATCAATTATATATTGTTTGCATGTTTATTGATAATTATATTTACCTTGCAGTTCTGGCGCTGCTGGTAATGTGCAATTATTTTAAGCGTTAAAAAGGGACCAAAAATATGTGGTTTTTCATCAATTTCCTTTTTCTTTTTGTGAGTAGCATTTGAATGGATGCTTCTGAAGAAACTGACAAAAATGCAGATTTTCGTCAAGACCCTCAGCGGTAAGACCGTCACTCTTGAGATTGAGCAATCGAAAATGTCAAGGCCAAGATCCAAGACAAAGAAGGAATTCTCCAAATTCAGCAACGTTTGATATTTGCTGCTCAGTAGCCCTTTATCTGACTACAATATTCAGAAGGAATCCACACTTCATTTGGTGCTCCGTCTGCGTGGTGGTATCAATGAACCCTCATTGCATATCTTGGCACAAAAGTATAACTGCGACAAGATGATTTGCCGCAGGTTCTATGCTTGTCTGCACCCAAAAGAGCCACCAATTGCCGCAAGCAGAAGTGCGGACACTCCTGAGAAAAAGTTGAAGTAGACTACTGGAATCTGTCCAGTGATGTCTGCTGTGGCCACTATGGAGAAATATAGAGCCCCGTTTTTTTCTCTTTTTCTATGCGTACATTTGCGTACACATGCTTGCTGTCGAACTTGCATTTTTTCGTTATCAATAAGAAATTTTCAAGTTAAAATGTAAACGTTTTCCAAATAAAAAAGAAGTATGCAAATTTTTGTAACAAATAAAAAAAAAACGATTTTTTCAAATTTATTTGCTCAGCAAAATTGTTTGCTTGAATAATAGAACAAATTTTTTTTAAGAATCCAAAATTAAAATCATAATGGTTCAAGAGTTATCAATATAAAAATTAGTGTATATCTTGAGCAATTTTTTATTCTGAGCTATAAATCTCTAAAAAAATTTTGCTCTACAGTATTCGGTAAAGTGGCAAAACTAATGTCACCACGAGATTCCTCATAACAAAATTAAGCGAAAAACGTTGAAATAATCATAAACACATTTTTGTCCCGCTCAGTGTTATTATTTATTATACGTTACTTCTGTGAATAAATAAATTTAGTACAAAATTTTGAAAAATAAACAAGTTGATCAACAAGATTCTGTGTGGTATGGGTAATATTAATTTAATATTACTTTTGATATTCAACATTTGTTCATAAAAGTTTTTTAAGTAAACGATTCTGAAATAATGCCTTTTAGAATGCATATTGCTAAAGCTGAAGGCTTTCTCCAATTTCTTGTAATCGTTTAATCTGCAAGGCACTGTTAGTATTTGATTGAAATGAGTTTTCTGGTTCCTCTAATATAACTGTTCTTAAGAGTATGTTGTGCAGAGCAGTGCATGCATTAACAATCCTCCCTGCAAAACCAGATTCGTACATACGCACCCTTTATTGAGATAGACACCTCCATGTTACTTTAAGAACGCCAAAAAGCCTTTCTACGCAGTTTCTATTTATCAAGGGCTTCAATATATCAAAACCTTGGCGAATTTTTAGGCTGGTTCGGGAGATGAGCCATAAGTCAAGGTTCTAGAGGCTAACCAGAATCCTCTGGAAATTTATAATATGGTTTATCGTTACACAAAACTTAATTTTATAGTTCAAACCTATTACTAAAGTTCGATGATCCCCATTTTCAAATGACCGTTTAATTACATTGCGAATAACAGAAGATCAACAAATAAACAAGTCTGTAAGAAGATATTATATATAGTAATAGCACCCTGTTTGATTACCCATCAAACAACATTTATAACTGCACCTTCTGTCTTTATATTTAAGTTACTATATAAATGTCAATATATAATGTTAGATGTTAAGATCATGGTCAAACTCAGGTAGGTAGTGAATAAAATTACTTAAACTTAACAACTTGTCTCGTTAATATCTTACAATGTCTCGCATCATGGCAAAGCAGAATCAAAACATGAGCTTCAGTCGCTTGGGTCGTAGCAACTATTTCCAAATACCTAAAAGCCATTTAGAGCTAACAAACAAAAAAATAGAGATTAAAATTTGTTCGATTAAGTTTAATTAAAATAATTTGAATTTCAAAAATCTTTCGGTTCACTTTTCGTCAACAAAATATTCGTTGCAAGTTATGCGATATGTCGTTTGCGACAAACTTCCGATAACTTCACCGACAAAATCGGAAAAAAGTATTTACTGAATACCACTTTCCGAAAATGATCGCAAACAGAACTTTGCGACACCGAATATCGGTCGAAATGTGTAACAGAATTCTACTACTGATTCTGGTTGTTGAGCAGACTGTTCGTTGAGGCAAAGTCAATTCTATTAACAAAATCCAAAATGTCACTGGTATTTGTCATTTCATCTGTCTCTTGATATTGACTGCATTCAGCGGAGTCAACAGTTGGCAACTTTTGTGTTAAGACTATGGGAGCACTCATTAAATCTGATCAAGTAGCGGGCACCATTAAATCGAGCGAAAAATTCTATGCTACATGAACAAAAACGTTGAGCGTTCAACTGTCAGAAGCTGCTACTGACGCTGTTAAATTTATAAACGCAGAAAAAACGCAGCAAATTATAGTGAAAAACCTTTGCAATTAAATTATTTACATAATGAAGTAATTATAAAAATTAAATAATTGTGAGGACTCAAATTGTTGCACAATTTGGGCCTCACAAATTATATAAATGAATTGTTAACTGAATTTAAAATATGGAAAATGTAAACTACACATTTAAAGATTTATTATATATTATGAATAAAATGTATAGAAATTATTATATTATATTATATCTTATTAGGTAAAATATATAATATTAATGTTATAAATATTCTATTGGGGAAATAATAATGTATTGAATAACAAATAAGTAAACAAATAATAAATGCACACATACAAACATGCAGAGCCATGCACACAGTCACATATACACAGGCAGGGAAAACAAAACAAGTGAACACGGAACAGAAAGGCAACGGGAGAATATAAAGCAGTCGCGTTTGCTTAGCACAGGCAGTCTTGTTGCAGGCGCAGTAGCATGCACATGCTTTGAGACTGAGTAGTTAGTTCAATCGTAGTTATCTTAAGCGAAGGTGTCCTCACCCTTCGAACGTTGTTTACTCTAAGTCAGGCGTAGTTATCTTAAGCGAAGGTGTACTCACCCTTCGAACGTTGTGTACTCTAAGTCAGGCGTAGTTATCTTAAGCGAAGGTGTACTCACCCTTCGAACGTTGCTAACTCTAAGTTCAAAACGTAGTTATTTTAAGCGAATGTGTACTCACCCTTCGAACGTTGTTTACTCTAAGTCAGGCGTAGTTATCTTAAGCGAAGGTGTACTCACCCTTCGAACGTTGCTTACTCTAAGTTAAAAACGTAGTTATCTTAAGCGAAGGTGTCCTCACCCTTCGAACGTTGTTTACTCTAAGTCAGGCGTAGTTATCTTAAGCGAAGGTGTACTCACCCTTCGAACGTTGCTTACTCTAAGTTCAAAACGTAGTTATCGTAAGCGAAGGTGTACTCACCCTTCGAACATAGTGTTTAATCTAAGTCAGGCGTAGTTATCTTAAGCGAAGGTGTCCTCACTCTTCGAACGTTGCTTACTTTAAGTTCAAAACGTAGTTATCTTAAGCGAAGGTGTACTCACCCTTCGAACGTTGCTTACTCTAAGTTCAAAACGTAGTTATCTTAAGCGAAGGTGTCCTCACTCTTCGAACGTTGTTTACTCTAAGTCAGGCGTAGTTATCATAAGCGAAGGTGTACTCACCCTTCGAACATAGTTTTACTCTAAGCTCAGGCGTAGTTATCGTAAGCGAAGGTGTACTCACCCTTCGAACTTTGTTTACTATAAGTTCAAAACGTAGTTATCTTAAGCGAAGGTGTACTCACCCTTCGAACTTTGTTTACTATAAGTTCAAAACGTAGTTATTTTAAGCGAAGGTGTACTCACCCTTCGAACATAGTTTTACTCTAAGCTCAGGCGTAGTTATCGTGAGCGAAGGTGTACTCACCCTTCGAACTTTGTTTACTATAAGTTCAAAACGTAGTTATCTTAAGCGAAGGTGTACTCACCCTTCGATCATAGTTTTACTCTAAGCTCAGGCGTAGTTATCTTAAGCGAGGGTACACTCACCCTTCGATCGTTGTTTACTCTAAGACAGGCGTAGTTATCGTAAGCGAAGGTGTCCTCACCCTTCGAACGTTGTTTACTCTAAAATCAAAACGTAGTTATCTTAAGCGAAGGTACCTCCACCCTTCGAACATAGTTTTAATCTGAGTTCTATCATAGTCACTCACAGCGAGAGGGATCATAGCAAATAACGGAATAAATATGAATAAGCAAGGATTAATTAAATCACTTTAATTTATATAATGCTTAATAATTAATAATAACTAAGTAACGTACTCATTAAGCAATAAATAAAACAAATGAAAATAATAAAGAATTACACTACAGTTTAAAACTAAAACGCTGGCTTTCTTATTTAAAACAACGGGATCATTGGTAAATAAATTATTTTGTAAGAACCCCTGGTTTACTCACTGAGCCTACCTCAGCAAAAATCAGTAACGAGCAAAAGGGTTCGTTACATAATTTACAACTTTTCTGATGCTCAGGAGTAGCAGCACATCCAAAGAAAAACATCGCTAACTAAGGTATCGCTACCGTAACAGTTGACTCCGCTGATTGCGACAATTTTGCATTTACAAGTTGAATGTCAAATGAAAAGCGACTTTTTAAGTGAGAACACCTTTTTTTAAAAGCAGTTTTTCAGCTAAAAATTCGGCCCGTGTGCAAACATAATATAAAGCACAAGTTTTTAAAAGTTTGAAGTGCTCCCAAACCATTCCTCAATCTTTACTGCTGAAGCCGAAGGTATTCTATATGCAACGCAATATGCAAAAAAGTCGAACTGCAATTACATAATCTCCACTGATTCACTTTCTACCCTTAAGGCCGTAACAAACTGCAACTACAAAGATGCTACAGTTTCAGCAATAAGAGACGTAGTTATAAACAACAACAAAATTAAACTTTGTTGGATCCCAAGCCACATAGGTATAAGTGGAAATGCCGCTGCCGACCATTTCGCTGACCTTGCTACAAGATCACCATTATGTTCACAACGCACAAATAACTTTATGGACATAAAACTATCCATAAACAACTCATGCTTCGAAACCAAAACTGGAGTACTTACGAACACCACTATAAGCACTTTAAGAGAGACTACATCACACCACAATTCCCAACTACACCCACGAGAAAACAAGCATTAAACTACATCTGTTTCCGGGCACACCAGACTCACACACCAGCATATATTCTCCAGAGGTTTAACTCCGATCTGTTGATTCTGCAGTGTGGAAGAACTAAACTTAATGCATATCCTCGAACCTTGACCAGCAATTGCAGAGAAATTGAGACAAAATAGTTTTAACCACAATGTTGTTAACTTACTTACATACGTAACTGAAGAAAATATTATTATGTTCCATAAATTTTTAAATATTCTAGGTATATTTAATGAAATTTGGTATAAAGAAGTGGAAGGCCTTAGTCGCTAATGCTTAGTTAAGGTACTTTTACTTTAAGAAATGTTAAATAAAAAAAATAAAAAAAAAATATAAAAAAGTTTTTATGCTACATTTGTCAAACAAAATAAGCCGAATCGAGATGTGACGGGCAACAAATTTATCATTCCGAATCATTTGAAAAGCATGGCAGAATAACCAGGTAGATGCAATTCGGAGAGCAAAAAACGAGAGAACAAAACATTGGCGTAGCTATAATGTCACTATTGACAATTTATTTTTATTCGTTCAGCCATATGGATGTATAATTTACTCGTAACCGTATAAACAAGCAAGTACCCAGATTTTTTGTGTGAAAATATAAAAAAATTTTATTAAAATCATTACAAATTTAATAAAATGAGCTGTGTTTATAGTTATAATACAGAATTAATCGTATTTTGGCTGTAAACAAAGCAAATAAAAATTAACTTTTAATAAAATTTTCATTTGACTACTAGTTAGAATGTTCAGTAACCAATTTGTTTGTGTCGCTATGTACGGCTGCTTTGAATTGACAAAATATATTTTGACATTATAGCTACGCATTTGTTATTGTTTTATTTGTCGTAGAGAGCATGTTTCCAGTGAGCCTACCTGGTTATTCTGCCATGTTGAAAAGTTAAGGAAGTTCTTCGATTTATACAATTTTTCAAATTGAAGCAAAATTATCGGACCGATGTTCTAATTTTTCTGATAATATTTTTTGGTAAGAAAATGTATTTTAAATTTAATAATTAATTTCGATCTATTCTTTGAATTTTTACATGAATTTAATAATTGTGAGCTTTTCAGATCAAGATACAGAGTTGTTGTTGTTGTTGTTGTTGTTGCCTTCTTCAAAATTACTTGATCTAAAAAGCTCACAACTATTAAGTTCAAGGAAAATGTATTTGTGTTTGCAATTTTTTATTTTGCACAGAATATGTGCTCAAATTTTCAAAAAAGCTAAAGATTTCATGGTGTTGGATGATATTAACCTATTTTGGACTTACTGTACTCTCTTGGGTACAAGAAATTACAAAGTTTCTGACAAAGAATTTGAAATTAACAAATGAAAATAAAGAAACGTTAGCCTGTACCAAAAATCTGAACCATCAATATTTATTTTTTAGGGTGAAGTGGGGTGGTATGTAACACGTTTCCATTTACTCTAATAAAAGTGTTAAGAAATTAATTTTGGATTGGTTTAAAGGCCTTTTCCTTGCAGAAGAACCAATTTGAAGTGAGTGTTTTCATAGCTGTTGAATTTTTAGAACAAAAAAGTAGAACAAAAATAGCAAACCTGGCGTTTTTAGACTTTCTCAAATCGGTGTGGTGGTGTGTAACACCAACAAAATGTTGGTTTAAAGATCAGAAACTTAAATTTTTGTTATATTTTATCTTTTTATATGTAATAAATGTACGGTGAGCTTCACCAAAACCTCAATGTGGTTCAACTCGGACTGAAGGCCAAGTGTGCAGCGGTATCACAATTGACTCTACGTGAGTCGAGGTATGTGCGGTTTGGCTTACACACTTACACAAGTGCAGCAGCTGCCGCCTCAACCGAACCTAACCTAATGAAATTACTGCACGTACCGACTTTTTTCCATTTTTTACTAGTTTAATGACACTCAACAATTTCTTTTAATCGGCTACTTTGATAAGCCGTGATACTTCACGTATTTTCGTGGCAAAGTTATGTCTTAAAAACAATAAAAATCCGAAACGCTACTTTTTGTAAATTAAAAAAAAAAATTTTACAAAAATTGTTTATGCTTTTTAAGAACTTTAAGGAAATTATGTCTGCATATTTCCAACACTAAGTAAAAACAAGATGCTGTCAAGAAAAACAAATAAAATTTATTCATTTACTCATATGTCTACATTTGTCATGAGAAATCGCCGTGTTACTCATCACCCCGGGGTACACATTACCCCAGCTCACCCAATATAATCACGGATATTGCCATTTAATAATACAAATGTAAGATGGATTTTCATTAATTTGGTGCTATTACTGAAGGTACAGACATATTTCGTTGTTTATATTTTTCTCAATTTTGACCAAAACTCCTCACAAATTTCAAGAGAAAACTGACCTTTGGAAATGTGATGGAATTTAAATGTGAATTTAAATGTGATAAATTTTGAAGAAACTAGTGTCATATCCTTACTTTTATTATTATATTAGTCCTAATAAATGTCTGTTGTCAGAGCCGCCCCCTACGGAAAATTTTGACTACGGTACTTACTGTCCTGCTGTTTGCCATCATGTTGATTATGATGATCAAATTGCTGTTGCTGCTGCTCTCGTGTTGTTACTGATTCTGTTGCAGGCATTTTATTGGCTATAAGAATTTGTTGCTTCTTTTTTTTTTTCTCATTTTTAATGTCAGAGTGGTTGAAGTTGCTGTTGTTGTTTTTTTATTTTATTTTATATACCACCATCCCATATGTGGTGTCGCATGTTGCTTGACTTTTATTTGCTGCGACAGCACATTTGTTGTCAACATATTAAGCGTCGCTTACTTATTAATTTGTTGGCATTTTATTGTGCCCATCATCGTAATAATGGTATTTGGTATTGTCGTTGTGTTACACACACACAAACACACACAAATACACACAAACACACACATACACACAGAGACACACTTCACTTAGTAATTTTTACCATAACAAATATTGAAATTTCGTACATGTTATTAAATTTTTATTATGATGTGATGAAATATTATTAATTCACTGCCACAACAAGTGGTTTTATATTGTTGTTTTGCCCATTCCCAGTAAAAAATATGCGATCGCTCCCATGAGAAGCAACAAGAAAGCGCTCTTTTGCTGTTTTATTGTATCCAAAAGTGAGTATGTGTGCCCTTGTGCTCCTGTTTTATAAGATCAATAGGCTAGCAATTAATGAAAAAAACAACATAAAGTAGAGCATGTGCTTTTTAGGAAACTCTATCAATATTTTCTGTGAAAAAAATATTTTAAATGTTCCTTTCATTCGATTCGCGTCATTTCAACACCGAGGCCGTGAAGTGCGACCAGCCAATGCAAATTGCGTTTTATCCATCCGCTGATGAGACTGACGCAATAAAAGTACAGTTTTTAAATAGAATTAAGAACGTAACTTGGGATGGCGTTATAAATCTCACGAGTTGACCAAATAATTCAATCGCCTCCTTAGGGCCTTGAGCAGTCTACCTGAGCTAGGGAAGCCTAGCTTTCGGAGTAAACCTAAATAAAAAAAAAAATGTTCCTTTGTTGATCCATTTGGATCATTTATTGATCGCTCCTTTTGAGCTCCTCTGGGATGTTAAAGGGAGCGCTACCTTTCCTAGGACATGCAAAGTTAAAAGAGAACACAAAATGCACCTACCTTGGATCACTAAGGAGCACTCCACTGCTCCTCAGGGAGCACTCCCAGATCGCTCATAGGATGATCCACTTTTTTTCTGTGTTGCGACAAATAAGGAATAATATTACGTCGTTTATTATTTTTTTAGAAATCCACATAATTCAAAATGTAATGTATTTCACTTTTTAAATTGGAATGAGTAAGTTTATAGGGTAAGTTTATAGGTAAGATAGGGCAATCTCAAAAAATAAAAGAAAACTCCTTCATGTTTTTTCTATATAGTTCTTAACACTTATTTCAAAAAGTAGACCGATTACAGTATATAAAATCGATGCATTTTATCTAATTACAGACGAAGAAGACAGACAGTTTCTTCTTAAGCAACAAGAGTCAGGCCGTGTTGGGAGTATGATTGGCATTGATATGAATCTCGCATTGAAAGAACAACGAAAAATGAAGCGAATGGCTTGTTAAAAACAACGGAAAGAAAAGCAATTGACTCAAGAAGCAGGTATTACTCAATGCAGAGAATTACATACAAATGAATTGGTGCTTTGAATTTGTGAGTTCGCATTTTAATTCCAATTATAAATTTTGTCATTCTATAGAGCGATCATCTACATCTCATATCGCCGAAAAGTTAGATTTTGACCATAGCAAGGAAATGAATTTGTCGAAGAGGCAATGGAGTGTAGTGGAAATGATGACGATAACGCACTCGCACATGTACACGAACTTGAATCTGCAGACCAACGAATGCGTGGGAAAAATCATTTCATCGATAACAGAATGCTCGCATGCATGGATTTCGAAAATATGTCAACTTCAGGTGTGATTCGCTTGATTAATGCAACGGCGGCTGCATTGAGACATGATATAAGCAAACTTGTTTTAAATCGTACATCTGTTACGTATGCGCACAACTTTTCGTGCCAGACAAGCATAAGATATATTGTAAAACTACGACGTAATTCAAACTTAATTTTAACTTAATTTATTTACAAAATAATGTAGTGTAGGTGTACTAGATAGTAATAGTAGTTGTTTATTTCTGCAATTTACCTTTAACTTGATTCCTCAAACATTCGTTATACATTGGGATTCCAAACTTTTGCCAGAATTTACTGGTAGAGGAAAGCATGACAGGTTGACTGTTGTTCTCACTTCCGATAGAAGTGATAAATTATTGGGAATAAAAATAAATAAAAATAAACTGGCCATTTCAGCCCTTGGAAGGACTTTGACCTAGCTTCTATTGATCAATTGTGTTGTGCGTGTTATTAAATGTTTGATCAAAAATGACCGAGAACTGGACCTACGTATTTTATGCCGACTCCGAACGGCTTATGTTCTCAAGAAGCTTTACATGGCAATTTTTACTCTCTGAGGTTTGCCATTGTCTGCAGAGAGGTGACGACCGAACAGAAAAATTAATTCAATTGAAAAAACTTTCTGTCTTAGCTGGAATTGAACCCGGGCCTCCGCAGTTCTTGAGCTTAGGAGCCATGCACTCTACCCACTAGTCGACGGCCGCCACATTATTGGGAATACCTACAATTAAAGACGGTTCTGGAAAATTAATTGCAGAGGATGTGTTCAGGCTTTTGGACAAATAGAAGATTGTACTTCTAACTACAATGGTTTGTTTTGACACAACCTCTTCCAACACTGGCCGCTTAAATATAGCGGTAGTACGTCTTGAAGAATTGCTTGGTAACTCCTTGTTGAAGTTTTCACGCCGAAGACATGTAAGCTAACTTTTGCTTCGAGCAATTTTTGAAGCTTTTTTCGCAATATCATCTGCGAATGAGGTAACGGCGTTTGATTGTTTTGGCAAACAATGGAAAAATATAGATGTTACCAAGTAGGAGTCAGGAATGAGCGATGAAATTATTAAGAGAAGTATCAGTCTTGAGGAGTGCGAAGAAAGCTTTCTGTCGTTTACATCTACGGGATAAGCAATCGCAAGGCGACTACAAAGAACTCTTGGAACTGGTAGTTCTTTTCCTAGGCAGTGGTGATTACAAGCTTCGTATTCCTGGAGCAATTTCGCATTCTCGCTTTATGGCCAAGGTCATTTACTCATTTAAAATGTTCCTGTTTCGGAATCAATTCCACATGGTAAGAAAAGAATTGGATGGCTTGCATGAAATATGCATAATTTTGGTCCGCATTTATATACAATACTGATTTCGATGTGACAAAGCGATTAAAGCCCCGATGCAAAACTTAACTCTCATAAAAGAAATAGTTAATTACCCAAATCCAAAAGTTTCTGCTGCTTTGATTTGTCATTTCTATCAGAAGAGCCGGCTGCATTTGCATTCTTTGATCAACAAGTTCCATTTGAAATGAAGAAGAAAATATTAGCAACTTTGCACGTTGATGACAAAGATTACAGAGATTGTCGCACAAGAAATATTGTTTCTGTTGAAGAATTCAAGTCATTTGCTGAAAAAGATTTAAGTGATTTCATAACAACCAGTTTGGAAATATAAATAGATTTTTTAAAATGCGATCCCTCAACATCGAGTGAACATGAAGACTTTGCCACAGGATTACAAATTTGCGAGAGTATTCATGTTGTTAATCATCCCGTTGAAAGAGCGGTTTAATTAATCACCGAGTACAATCACACGTTAACCCAAGACGAGAAAGAGAGGCAGTATTTGGCAGAAGTAATGGAATTTTATAAAGATAATTGGCCATTTCACAAAAAATCTGATCTTCAGAAGTAAAAATGAAACCCAAAGAGATAACGTTCTATAAAAGGAATTCATGCATATTAGAGTAGAGGGTGGTAATGTCGTGCACTCAACTTTAAAGTGCTCGTAAAGCCGTACATGACAAGCGAATACAACGAGTAAGCATCCGATCGAAAGATAATTTGGTTGGTAACATTTATGTGTAACAATATTCGTGTAGCATGAAATCGTGCTAGTAGAAATTTAAAAATAAAAATGTGCACGACATTACCCCCCTCAAAATTTGTGGGGTAATGTCGTGCATTGTATTGTAAAGGTATGAGAATGTGTGAAAAGCGATAGGTAGTGGTTCGATTCAAGAAGATATAGCATTATTGTATATTTATTTATTATTGTTAATTATAAGGCAATATACACAAGTCCGAAATATGATCAAAAAATACAATTTTATGAAAAGAAAAGTGAAAATAGGCAATTTGCTATATGAAACACGGAAAGAAAAACAGTATTTTGTAAAAAAGGGCTTGACATTGAGAAAAAATTTTTTAAAATTTTATTTTGATTGTAGCGTTTTGTTATGGCTTCACGACTCCCTTGGTACACTAAGGCGACCGCGTTTCCTTCCCTTTTCTTTTCTGTGTAGTGCATGACATTGCCCCACATCAAATGCACGACATTGCCCCAAAGGTCGTTTTCAAGGTTGACTTCGACAAATCGGTAAAGAACAAACAATTTTTCGATCACAATACATCTTTTTTTTCGGCGGAAAATTTGCTTTAAGAAAACACTTACCTGGTATATTTTCCTACGAGACAAATAATTTTTCTGATACGATAAAAAAACACTTTCGTCGTCCCGAGAACGTGCGATTTTTAAAAAACATCGCACATATTGCCCTTACACATGGATATTGCTAGTATTGTATGCATGAGCTCTGTAGGTCAGTAGGCCCATACCTTACCGACGGCTGGTATATCATTCAATTTTTTATGCTAAAAAAGCCAGTGCACGACATTACCCCCTGCACGACATTACCCCCTTCTACTCTATAGTTTTCTTTTATTAGTTTAGTTATCATAGTTTTCATTTATGTTGTAAAGAGTGTTTTTTATAGAGTGATACAACTTTGAGTTGGCATCACTGCTTTATTTGGCCACCCATTTAACAGCTGATAGTTGTTTTTTGTTAAATTTGCTTTGACATTTTATTATGCATCGACTTACACCAGAGCAACGTGTGCAAATTGTGGAAATTTTTAATCAAAATAATGGTTCTGTTCGTCCAACTTATCGTGCAATTCGTCCATTTTATGGCGTACATAATCGTCCTTCAGAGCTGCTAATTCGAAGAACAAAAGATCATTTTCGGACCACATTTACTGTTACTGATAATGTGCATCCCGTGAGACGCCGAACAGTGCGTACTGAAGAATCTGTAGCCGCTGTACATGAAAGCATTGAAGATGATCCTAATCAATCATTTCGTCGCCATTCTTAGCAACTGAGGTTGTGTCCTTTCATTTTATGGAAGATTTTACGAAAAGATCTTGGCTTAAAACGTTTCAATATTTAACTTGTGCAGGAATTGAAGCCAAACGACCATCCTATGCGACGCCAATTCGGCACAAATTGATATTGATTTTGAATTTCCATGGAAAAATTTATTTTCCGATGAAGCCCATTTTTGGTTGAATGGGTACGTAAATAAACAGAATTGTCGTATTTGGAGTGAGGAGTATCAACAAGCTTTTGTCGGAAGAACATTACATCCACAGAAAATTAGTGATTGGTGCGCTTTATGGGCTGGCGGAGTCATCGGCCCATATGTCTTCAAAAACGATGATGGTCAGAATGTTACTGTCAATGGTGAACGGTATAGGAACATGATTCGAAGTTTTTTCGTACCTCAATTAGCTGACATTAATCTTGCTGATATGTGGTTCCAACAGGATGGAGCCGCATGCCACACAGCGGGCGCTACAATTGATTTACTCAAGGAAACTTTTGACGAAAAAATAATATCACGAACTGGCCCAATTAATTGGCCCCCAAGATCGTGTGATTTGACCCCATTGGATTATTTTCTTCAGGGTTATGTAAAGTCACTTGTCTACGTCAATAAACCACAATCAATTGAACACCTGAAAATCAACATTCGAAGAGTTATCGGCGAGATACGGCCGCAAATGCTGCGAAAAGTTTGTGAAAATTAGTGTTTCAGATTGCACCTTGTACGCGCCAGGCGTGGTAGTCCCATGGCCAAAGTTATATTTAAGCATTAATGTCATATAATTTTATATTCAATAAAGCTCGTGCTATTGATATTTAAAATATGTTAGTATGTCCTATTATGATTTAAGCTTGTATCACTCTATAAAAAACACCCTTTATATCATTCTGAATTAATAAATAAAAATTAATGGATTTTGGTGTTATTTTACTCATATCGAAAATTTTAATATTCTGAAGGAACCTCAAATCTTGACCGATTTTGAATTTATTTTGCTTGTTGGAAAGGTTATTATGTGTACTTTACGATTAAAGTATTTTCAATACACTAAATGGATGCCTAGTGTTAAAAAACTACTAAAAACTATAAATTTGTGAAATTTTGGACTATTTTCCCATTATCTCAACTTTTTGCCTAACTAGGCAGGGAAACGCACTACGCGATCAGCATGAACATTTTGTAGACTCGATCTGAAGCCAAATGCCACGTTTTTCCGAGCAGTATAAATTAAGTTTCGAAAAAACAATTTTTTAGGACAGCTCTAATATCCATGTTACTCAACCTTTTGAATTTACCCCTGTAAGTGAGCTTAATATTGGAAAATTTATTATGCAGATAAAATCACACGCAATAAGTGAAGATGATATTATTATTAAATTTATTAAAATAATACTACCACTCTCCATTAACGCATATAATTAATCACTGCCATTGGCATTGCAAGCGGGAGGACGAGGGGGCAGTTACCCCCGCTTTTTTAGCTAGATAAACAATTTAAAAAGAAAACTTCAAAAGTTATTAAAAATATCAGTTTTTTTACAGCGATAATATTTTTGTATTATATATTTTGCTTTTCTTTCTCTCTTCTTCATAAGCATGCTTTCGGATAACCATTTTCTTTCTCTGTGTTTGCAAAAAGATAGAACAAAGTGTAGAGTTTCTACTGCAATTCCAATTTGAAAAAAATTCGGATACACTGAAAAAACTATTTCTCGTAAGGACAGAAAGAAACATTTTGGAATAATTTAAATTGATATAACTTTTTGTACCTTATTGCATTTAAACCATGTAAAGATATACCTAGTCTTGCTTTATAAAAGCAACAATTATTTCTTATATTTTCATATTACCATATGAAAGATCCTTTAAAAAATTATCTCTAATATCGAAATTGGAAACACGGTTGCCACTTTGGTACGATTGTACCAAAATATGTACATTTATTTTAACTTTGTACCTTGGTACATTATTTTCCGAGTAGGTACATTTTGTAAAAGATTTACAATTTAACAACTTGTTACAAAAAGCAAAATTTGGCAGTACTGGAGAAATGTTCAGACTTATGTTTAGTAGAACTTTCATTGCATTAAGTTATAAAAGTTGAAAGCTTACATGGTTTTCTTGTCATATATATTAAAAATCACATTTCTTGAGACATTTTTTGAGACTTGAGGATTTTTTTGTGAGAATTTCCACTAAAGCAGGGGTCGAATTACAGCATCCGTGATCGAACAAAATTACGAAGGGCACGACGAGACAAGTGCCTATCAATCTTGTACAATTTTGTTCGATCACGGATGCTGTAATTCGGCCCCAGAAAAATATCTCCAATCAGAAAATTTTTCTCTTATTACCAAAGATATTCTAAAACAAATGAAAGACAAGTTCGATTTAGGTAAAGAAGATCTAAATGTTTTGAATATAATAACATCTTCACAAGTCATGTCAGAAAACAAAATTTCTTTATTGCGATAATTCAATAATTCATATTAATATATCATCTCATAGAATGCTGCCCTGACGTTATTGTGACTCAGAGGAATCTTGTTCAGGTTTCAAATATTAGTTTTTAAAAATGTAATGGCGTTGGGAAAAAATTTGGGTATTTTGAGAAAAAGTCTGGGTGCCTTCCTCACAGCTCAGCAGCTGCTGAACCAATATTTTTTTTATTTTAGCCTGATTAAAACTAAGCTTTGAAATAAATTGGAATATAAAACACTTCACAACATAAAGCTCTCTAAAAAATTGTATGTCGAACGCAATGAATCTAATTATATTTAACCAGCAAAAGAACTATTTTGATGTATTTATTATATTTGTAATAGCGTATAACATAACATAATATTTTTGTTATGTTTGATTATATTAAAAAAAATTGGTACAGTTTTTCCTATTTGGTACAATTTTTCGGAGAGTTTGGTACAACAAAAAATAAGCAAGTGGCAACCGTGATTGGAAAAACTTTTAAAAATAATGAAATTTTAATTTTTTTTATTTAGTTTTATATTGAAACTAAAATAAAAAATTTGTTTATCCATATTCATGTTTCTTTTAAGAAATTTTGGTGATTTTTTTTGTGCCCCCCATTTCTCCCCCCCCAGATAAAATTAGCTTCCGACGCGCTTGATCACTGCCTTATATCTTCTTCATTCCCGGCAATTTGGAAACCTGAAATTGTTTCACCTGTGGCTAAAAAGTCTAACCCTTCTGGGCCTAAAGATTTTAAGCCAATAAGCATAATTTCCTCTATCGAAAGTCTGTGAAAAACTACTGAGCCAACAAATCAATCATTTCCTAAAAGATAATAAACTTTTGTCTCCATTTCAATCTGGTTTTCGAGTTTGGCATGGGTGTGCTTCTGCGGTAGTTAAAGTTATGGATGACCTACGACCCGCATTTGATACCGGTAATGTGTCTTCACTCTGTCTATTAGATTTTTCGAAAGCATTTGTCAAAGTAAGTCATCAATGCTTGTGCCTGAAACTCAGCCTTCTCTTTGGGTTTAGTAAAAGTGCAGTGAATTTAATAGCAAGTAAATTGTCATTAAATTGCAAAGGATTCAAGTTTGACTTGCGTTCTCTAACCATTTATCCGTGTTAAGAGGTGTACCACAAGGTGTAATTCTTGGCCCTCTTCTATTCTCTTTTTTTTTTATAAATGAAGTAACTATTTGCTGTTTGCAAACATTCTTCTTTACTTGCTTATGCGAACGATATTCAAATCCATCTATCAAGTAGTACTGAACTTCTAGATAGCCTTTGTCACAGACTTAATAAGGACTTAAGAAGCATTCTTCAATGCGCTATTAGTAATGGACTCCAATTAAATGATGCCAAATCATATGTACTACCTTTTTGTAAAAACAAACATCAACTAGATAAAATTCCTGACCTCTTCATTGGTACAAATAAGATTAGTATCGTGTCGACAATCGTAAATCTAGGTTTCTGTATGAATTGATCATGTGAATAGTATTGTCCGTAAAGTTTATGATATCCTTCGAAATTTAAGAATGTCTGCTCATCTTTGTACTCTTGACTTCAAGCGAAAGGATCTAGTTTTACCAGTTATTAGGTACTTCTTCGGAAGTAGTTTACAGTAGACTCGACTCGTCTTCTCAACTAAAACTAAATATTACTTATAACTATGCCACGCCTTTTTGTATTTGGCTTAAAAAAGTTTGACCACCTCTAAACTTTCAGAAATGCAATACTTGGGTGCAACTTGATTGACTATCTTAAAACTGGAAACTGTATCTTCCTTCACAGAATCATATATAAAAGACACCACAATTGTGGTATTCAATGAACGCTGTATTGTCGATGTAAACAGCGTATGTTCGGTAAGTTTACAGCAGCGCAATTTGCAATAAAAAAATTGTAAGGGATTAAACATATGCAGCTTACGGTACAAAAACGTAATGTATAAAGAACGTATAATGCGTATTAAGCGACCGTGGTTTAATGTTAGTTTTGACAAGAAGTGTTACAATTAAATTTAACTAATTCAAAAAATTAAAAATGCACTTACCGTTAATGAATCTAAAATTTTTTAAAGTTTAAAATAATTTTGTGATGTTATTTTTCTTTTTTATAGGTTTGTGGAAACACTTAGCGTAAACTTATAGCTATACGCTTTCAGTATATTCATCGTCGTTCATTGAATACCATTATTATCTTTATGAAAAACTGCAGTTAACCCGCTAGTGCGCAATACCGCCTTTTGACGGGCTTCAGATGAGTCGCGCTCCCACTTGCTTGAGTAATTTTCTGGCGTAGTTACTTAATTTCGCCAATTGTAAAATGGCTTCACATATGTTCCACTCACCGCCAACTTCAGTTCAAAGCCAATATTGACCGCGAAAAGTCGTAATTAATTATTTTTTAACAAACACGATTTTCGCACGCTCAAAAATAATAGTAGTTCTGGTCAGATCAATTTGAAAAAGGATTAATAAGTTGTCAAACCTGTGTTTTATCGAATAATAAAAAAGTTTTTGTGATTTGAATCAATTTTAATAACATAGATTTGATTCTACCGTGTCAAAAGGCGGGCAAGTGCAGTTCAGCGTAAATTTATTCTATTGCGGAAGCGCTGTTTTTGTGTTTATGCCGTGTATTTTTCGCCGATAATCGCAATTTTCATCTTATTGATCTCTTTTTTATCAGCCAAGGCGAAACGCAAGAATTATGCGATGTAAACTAAGGTGAATGTAAACGAAGTAATTTACCGCGGGATGAATAAGATCCAAAAGCACTGTCAAAACCATTAGAATTTTTCAAACATTTCGTGACTGATAAGTTCCTGCAGGACATGGCTAAAAAATGAATCTATACGCTCGACAGTACAATATTAAAGCTCAGTTTGCCACTAATGCGGTAGAATGCAACTTGAATCTCTGCAAGACATCCTCCAAATCTTTTTCTATTTTGTTCCATACACGTCGATAATCTTCTTATATGATGAATTTCATGTAAAAATCGAGATGCATTGAACCCGACCCCCTTAGATATCGATGAAATTTTGTTCATAGCTAAATTTGATTAATACAAACAAACTCTCATTTTTAGAAATGACTGTTTTGCGATTTTTTGGGCGTGGTACAGTGGGAAAGTTTTCGAAAAAACGCGAAAATGGTCAAAACGAGCTCCATTTAAACTACAATAACTCAGAATCGGCTAAACCGATTTCCATGATCTTGGTATCAGTAATAAGATATTTTAACAGGCTTTATGACACGTTTTATGACAGAAAAAAAATTACACTGTAAAAAATTTATAAAAAAAAGAAAATTTTAACTAACGAAAAATCCAAAAAGATCAAGGGTTTTTTTACAGTGTATTACTTTTTTAGAAAGGTTTATCCTTCACCTATACCATATCAAAAAATAAAAATGGGTTCTTTTTTGTTTTTTTTATATAATTTTTTAAGTAGTGTCACTTCTAGTAATTGCCCTTATATTTTATATTTACAGGTTAAATAAATAAACATAGTCCTAGGAAAATTATGAATATGTTTTAACCCCAATTTTTTAAGTAGTGTCACTTCTAGTAATACGTACCGAAAGTTTTCGAAAAAATTCGAATAACAGCGAAATTATCAGGTCACATTCTTACACATTTACAAAATAGTTCAACAATTATAACATTTTTTAAATGTTTACAAATAAAAAACCATCAACAATTGTTTATATTATTTGCCATGTTTTTATTAATTTGTGTTTTATTTTATTTACATTTTTTTTAAGTTAATTATTTGTAAGAAATTTTGCGCTGCTCAAATTTGGCACAGTCAGAATATCTGCGCACATGTACAAAAGTTTCATTTATCGGAATGAATGAATGAAAGCCTTGAGTTCCTGTTATAGTTTGAGCTTCTTTATATCTTGAAAATAGCTTTTCTTTAACGTTGTTGTATTCGTCAGCATCTGCGTAAGCAACTTGTATGGTAGTCTTATATGTTTCTGATGCCCAGTGATAGAGTTGCCTCGTTGTCTGGATTTCATTTTTATTTGCAATACTATAATTTCGAGCACCTCTCTTCAATGTTACTCCGATTCCATCACATGCAGATTTTCCGTGACTGGTAGCATAAAAGTGCCATTCAGCGTCAATACCAAAATCAGATTTGTGATGGCATAAATTAATGAAGTTATATTTATTTTTATATTGTGCTCCCGCACCATCTGATACGTAAATGATTTTATTAATATTGTTGGTTATATTGGCCTTCACGAACTGTATCATTTTTGAAATATATAGATGAACTGCTATACTATCATGGGTATTGCAATCAGATATTATGGCGAAGCTTTTATGAGTTAATTTATCGTTATCTGAAAATAAACAAACAAAGGAAAAAAACAAATAAATAAAAAATATTAAATATTTTGATGAGTGTGGATGGATGTGTTTACTAATACCAAAATATTAAAATAATTACCTTTGTAATAAATAACGAACGGATGTATTGTAGCCTGATCATTATTCCAATGGTATCCTTGCACGGCATCTTGTACA
Organism: Dichetophora obliterata; assembly: GCA_963920525.1. Classification (NCBI taxonomy): domain Eukaryota; kingdom Metazoa; phylum Arthropoda; class Insecta; order Diptera; family Sciomyzidae; genus Dichetophora; species Dichetophora obliterata. The sequence goes on from OY986436.1 coordinate 190,853,077, forward strand.
AGAAATGCATAATTTTCAGAAAAGTCCATTTGAATTAACATTTTTCCTGATAACAGCGCCACTCTTTTATTGCTGATAAATTCAGATTGTCGCTTTGCTATGAAATGATGCGGAATCAGAACTTTGATGTGTTTAGTAAAATCGCTGACAAATGATTCTGGGTTGGTGGTTAACGTTTCCAGAACACACCTAATCGTTGTATTCCACTTTTTGTATATTATTTCTTCAGTTTGGTTATTTTCAAAATGTTTTAGCATATGCGTTTTTAGATTATTTAAATTTTTGAAGTAGTGACCACACATTGAAACGCAACACTCGCTTTTTTCTATGTCACCATTACAAACAACGAATTTGAGAACACCTTTGTAGCCGGGAAATGTGCATTCTCTTTCAATACAAATTGATTTTAAGCCACTTTTTTCAAACATCAATTTCATATTCTGATGCAATGTGCATACACAGATATTTTGCTGGTTTCCAACTCCAAGTTTCATACAATTTTTTGGCCTTAACATTGTAAATTTTGTAAAACCCACTTTGGCCAAGGGATGTTTTTTTTAAATTCGTAGTAAGATTCGCGTAGTGAAGATAACATCAGTCTTTTTTGAACTTTTTCACGTAAGTTTCCTTGTTTAACAGTAATTGAATCTTGCGATCCTGGCATCATTCGGCTAATTTCAACATCTTCATAAAATAACTTGACTGTGCTTAGAGTTTCGGTTGGTAAACTACGTGTGCTCATTTTTAAAAGATTGATATCTGCAAATTTCGTTTTATTCCTTTGGATATCTTTACTTTTTTTGATACAATCGTGAGATATATCATCCCCAAAACGATCTTTAATTTCTGCGTGACTCATATTGATTGATAAGAGAGATAAAAGTTTTTGCTTTTCCAAAAGATTTGAGCTGTTCTCTATTTGACATTTGATGTTTTGTAAAATTTTTTCGTAAATGGCTTTGACGTTTTCAAGTTGCGCTGACAAATCAGACAATGGATCAGCTCCAAGTGAATCTGCTACATTTTCCAAAATTTGCAGTGATTTTCTATTTCTGTATGCATCTCGTTTGATATATTTCCTCTTAAGAGGCGACATTTGGTTTGGTAGATGAGGAATAATATGATCATTTATATTTTCAAAGAGTTCGTTGCTTTCGATTCGATTACGGCTGGTACAAGTTGGAAATTCATTCAATTCTTCCCTAATTTCATCGCTGGGCGTTGTTGGTAAATAATTTGAGACTTCATTCTGCTCCACGTTGGATTCATTACGACTGCGCGCTTTTCTCAGTGTATTCCGGCAAGTTTCGCAAATACGGCTACAATGAATGCTGGCGACAGCTGGAAAATATTCAATTATATTTGCAGCCTCGTTTTCACTTATTTTACGAAGCGAAGCGAAGCGCAACACTTATTAGATATATGCATCTGTACTTAATGTTTGAATTCATATTCACTCAAATTTTTAAAATATACGCGTAAAAATTGTAATGGGATATCTTGGCTTCACGAAACTCTTTATAATTATGAATTTCGGTACGTTCATCAGGTGCATTTATATAGCAATTTTTAAGGCAAGCAAGAACTTTTTGGGGTTAAAACATATTCATAATTTTCCTGGGGCAATGTTTATTTACACAGTACAACATTTTTCAGTTCATTGATTGCCAACTCAATTCTGAGAACTGTATGTAAAATTAGACCCAAAAAGAAGAATTTCTGCATCATTCGTTTTGTCTTCTTACCTGCCAAAATATTTTTAATATCGATTTGAAGTTAGTAACTATCGTATAGGGGAATTTTTCACGTTTTATGCACAACAATATTTGGAGAAAACATTGACACCTTTTTTATGATTCTGAGAATTATAAAAAAGGAATAAACAAAATAATAAATAAACCCACATTTAAGGGTGCTGATTATTTGGAAAGTTTTGCACAATTTGAAACGTACAAGTGCTGAATCAGGTATATAGCCAGCCACCCTTAAAATATGCGCCCATTTATAAGTACCTGGCCGTAAGGTATTGAAAAATACGTAGTATTTATAGGTGTGCATTGATCGATTTTTGTAATTCAGGCAGTGCCGACGAACGCGAACAGTGAAAGTGATTTTTCTCCAGTTTTTTAAAAGTGAATAACAACAAAACATGAAATATATCAATATGGAAAACAACAAGTGCCCAAATTTGGATGAATTTTGTTACGTTTGCGGTCATATCGTCCGAAAAATACAAAAAAAAGATCGAAAAAATTTGTTTGATGAGCAATTCAAAATTTTTTTATTTTAAGGGTGGTGGCTATAACTGATTTTTGAAATTCATACCTTTACTCAATTGCGAAACTCGTGCATCGATTTTCATGATCTTTGTCTCATTTTGCTCATAGGCTATGTGACTTTGCGAAAAAGTAACTAGACTTGAAACTTATTTCCGTTTTGTATTTTTTATAAATTTAAAAAAAACAAAATATTTTTTTTCTTCATGCGCTTATTTTTAACTTGGAAACTGTGGCTTTTATAGGAAAACAATCTATGAACAGATTAAGGAAATTGTAACTTTTAAATTGTAAATTTAATTTTTTAAAATTTATTTCAACTAAATCGGTTTAGTGGTTGTCGAGCTATGTCAAACAACAGGGCCTAAAACGTGATAAATTCCCCAATACGATAGTACTAACTTCAAATTGATATTAAAAATATTTTGGCAGGTAAGATGACAAAACGAATGATGCAGAAATTCTTCTTTTTGGGTCTAATTTCACATACAGTTCTCAGAATTGAGTTGGCAAATCATGTGTTGTACTGTGTTATTTTACCTGTAAATATAAAATATAAGGGCAATTACTAGAAGTGACACTACTTAAAAAATTATATAAAAAAACTAAAAAAGAACCCATTTTTATTTTTTGATATAGTATAGGTGAAGGATAAACCTTTCTAAAAAAGTAATACACTGTAAAAAAATCCTTGATCTTTTTGGATTTTTCGTTAGTTAAAATTTTCTTTTTTTTATAAATTTTTTACAGTGTAATTTTTTTTTGTGTCATAAAACGTGTCATAAAGCCTGTTAAAATATCTTTTTAATGATACCAAGATCATGGAAATCGGTTCAGCGGATTCTGAGTTATTGTAGTTTAAGTGGAGCTCTTTTTGACCATTTTCGCGTTTTTTCGAAAACTTTCCCACTGTGCCACGCCCAAAAAATCGCAAAACAGTCATTTCTAAAAATGAGAGTTTGTTTGTATTGATCAAATTTAGCTATGAACAAAATTTCATCGATATCTGAGGTGGTCGGGTTCAAAATTTCAGTTTTATCTCGATTTTTAAATGAAATTCATCACATATAAAAAGAAGTGTACATTTTGATGTCGCCACTAACTGAAAAAACGGGTGGACCGATTTAAAGCAAAAGCAAAGGGTACGTTACGTATTGCTTGTAGTTGGTTGGTGTGAAGTTTGCACGAAATCTGCATAGTGGTTTCAGAGTTATGGCATTTTAAAAATTTTCCCATATACTCCTATACAAATCGTTCGTGAAGGTTGGTGTCCGTTAAGATTTCAGGAACGGTAACACCCAAGGGCATTTAAAAAATTTGTTGTCAAGGTCCATATCTAAAATAATAAATAAATAAAAATTGCCACACCCTCTATTACCGCCCACAAATTAATAGAAACGTTATATGTATGTCAGATAAATTAGGTTGTATTAAACTAAAATTTCGTAATTCAGTTTGTATGGTTACTCTCGGCAACTCAACAAAAAATGGGCGTTTTCGAATTATAACTTTACCCACTTTTCAGAATCGATTACAATTTACGAGTTGTGCATCTATACTATTATATAAAAGCCTTAGTGGAGCGAACGGCTGTTCAGCAATCACAATAGAACCACTGAAACGCTTTAGACAATAATGGTACAAAACGATTTTTTGTTTTAACTGAATCGTGCTATGCTATTTCATATTTGCCACGCCTACTTTTCACCTCCACTTTATGCAAAAATTCTATATTTAAGACGGTTTTTGTCGTATTAGACTAAGATTTGGTAATTAAGTTTTTATTGTTGTAGTACGACAACTGTACTAAAAATGGGTTTCCACGCCCCCTTTTACAATCAACAAATGAATGGCAATGCTATATTTCAGACAGTTTTGGTCGTATAAGGCTAAAATTGATTAGTTCAGTTTGTATGGTTACTTTCGGAATCTGTACTAAAAATAAGCGTGGTCGCACTATGTTTACGACCCTATTTTATGGGATGAGCATGGAGTGAAGCAAAGTGCACCAGGTATAAACTTAATTAATCTGAAAATTTGGCAGTCGATTTGTTTCGAGGATGAGATCGTTTAGGTAGAAAAAAATTTGCCACACCCCCTTTCACCGCCCACAAATCAATAAAAGTGCAGTCAAAATCTCTTACAAAACATCAAAAACTACCGCTCCTATGATTAGAACGAAAATTTGTATTTAGGGATTTCCAGGTACAATTAATCTTTAAGCTCTATCTATTTTGATCTAACCTTAACGGCAGAGGGCACTGTAGTACAAATATGAACTTAGTGCAAATATAAACGGCTCGACAGACTTCCCTCAAGCTTCGTTCACATATTGTATGCATCATAGATTTGATTTTTACATTTTGTTTTGACCTCGCCTTTTACGCCTTTTTTCAACTAACGTAAGTTTAGTTATTTAAATACGTTTTACTGTAAAAATATTGTTTAATTTAATTTTAGAAAAATTTCTATAATTTTGACACCAAAAACATTCACATTTCTTGAAAATTAGAGAAATTTTTAGTGCAACAACTTTTTCATAAAACATCGTTACCAAAGAATAAGAAAAAAAACGACATGAAAATCAAAGTTCGGTTTTTTGATGCAAATATCTCCGCTGTTCATAAATATATTTCATTCAAATTTTTTTTGTTCAAAAGTTTAATAAAACACTTCATAAAAATAGTTTGAACTGTACCGTTAGGTTAGTGTATATTATAATTTTTTCAAAAAAGGTCCCATATACTGACTTTAACTCAAAAAATGACTTAAAAAATTTTTTTTTTCTGATAATAAAATCATGTCATCTACCTTTCATATGACATATCATTTATTTGCAAAAATTTTTCCAGTTAAGAACAAAAATTATTTTACTGTTTCTGTTATCAAAGCAACAAGGGTACTTGTGTTTTGCTTTTTTTTTTGGCGAAATTAATTTTTTTCAAAATGTTTTTTTATGTTTTCATGTTTTAAGTCTCAAAAATAATGTATGTAAAAAAAGTACCCCAATATCTCTTTTCAATCAAAAGTTATGGCTTTTATGATTAAGTTACTTTTTTGATTTATCAAATAGCTTTGACGTTGTAGGTCTCACAGCCACGGAATTAAGTATTTGACCTCAATTTACACATGCAGTTTCACTGGTAAAATTTTAGGGAGTTTCATACTAAACGAACCGGATTTCAGCAAAGGAAAGGTCCAGCTGGAAACTTAAGGGGAAGGGGTGGGCGTAAGGGTTTGTACTTCTGAAAAATCGATTTATTTTCGTCTTTTCTTATAGCTAAACATCTGAAGAATATAGTCTGAAGAATATTAAAAGTCAATCAGAGCAAAACTGCTTACTAATTAGTAAAAGCTCCACCTCTCCTTTAAAAGCTCCGACAGAGGCAATTTTAAACGCATTTTTCTCAAAGCCAGTTTATTAAAAGTCCGTGTTCACAGTCATTTAAAAACTACATAAGTTATTTATTTCAAAGTTGGTACACACTTTCTATATATAAAACTTTTTCCTCTAATAGTAAGTTTCAGATTATTTTTTTAAATTAAGGGTGCTTTCCATTTACGAAATAGCGGAATTTTTTGTGAAAAATAGGAATTTTCACTTCAAATAACCACCAACATTTTTAAAAGTAAATAAATAATTATCAGAGAACGTTGGGGAGACTTTAATTAGGTATATTTCGACTAAATAAATGATTTTTTTATTTATATATAATAGTGGAAGTGTGTATGTTGGTATGTTTGTATATCAAAAAGTATAGACTCAAAAACCGCTGAACCGATCTTTATGAAATTTTCAGGGAAATTGAAGCCACGTCTTAAGAGTGTTCCTGTGATGTTTGGTTTCGATTGGACAATAAGGCCCACAACCCAATAAAAGGGGTATATATCAGACGGTTTTGATCGTAAGAAACTAAAATGTATTTATTTTGTTCAGATGGTTACTGTAGGCAACCGTACAAGAAATGGGCTTGGACGAAATATATCTGAATACTAAAATTTTGTAATTTAGTTTATATTTCTACTCTCGACATCTTTCCAAAAAATGGGTGTAGTCTCACTATATCTGCGCCCACTTTTATCGCCCACAAATCAGTAAAAATGCTATATATCAGACGGTTTTACCCGTAAAAGACCGAAATTTGGTAATTTAGCTTATATGCCTCTACCGATTTTCATGAAACCTTAGAAAGTTATTAAATACATACCAGGAAGATTTTTGTATTGGAAAATGAGGCGTGACACCTGCAATACAGAGCCAATGTGCAATATAGATTAGCTTTGAAATTAGAGGTCGCACAGCTTCCGAATTCGGTATTCGAGCAAAATTTGCACGTGCTGTTTCACTGATTTATGGGTATTGGGCAAGGGGGCGTGTAACCTCCAATATAACACAAATTTGAGAAATAGAATAGCTTTTGAGTTAAAGATCGCACAGTCACGGAATTCAGTATTCGACCACAATTTACACAAGCAGTTTGACTGATTATAGTTGATGGGCGTTTGGAAATGAGGGCTTGGCATTAAAGCGCCGGTTTTCAGCTAGTAAAAATATAATTGTCTCCCTTTTTTTCATTCAATAAACATTTTGTTCTCGTATAGCGTCTGTTTTTTTTTATCTCATCTTAACGCACAAAACCGCCAAAAGGCGGATTCCATATTTTTACCTATTTCAGGTGTAAGCTTCACCAAATCGAAAAACAGAATTCAAATTCGTGTTCAGCTGGCCAAATTTAATCTAGACTGAATTATTCATCAAAATCGCTTTCAAGAGCACTAGAGGGTTACGTTGTTCTAGAAGATGTAACGCCCTTATAGTTCCTAGGCATAGCTCTCTTAAACTTCCAATCTTTTCTTCATTAATGCTGTAAGAATATGGAATGCTTTACCACGTAGCGTAAGAGAAAGAACTCGTTTGGAAAAATTTAGGCAATCTATTATAGCTCACTTTACTGCACCTTAAATTCTGTCTCTTTCCTTGCTTTCTTCTTCACTATTTTAGTTTTAATATATTAAGGTTTTTTTATTATCTAATTAACTTAATCAATTTAAGTATTCGAAAAAGTTATTTAATTTTGTTTAATTGTAATGTTTATTAACTTGTTATATCCAAATTCACATATAAAAATAATTTTGTTCAATGCAATCATTCTACGGATAATAAAATAAAAAATGGAAACAAATGCATATTAAGTATTTCATAAAGGTTTTATAAAACGCTTTTATGATCATTGGGAGCACACTAGAAGAAGCAGAAGCTATATTGCAATGAAAAATTTAAAAGAGTGAGTAATACAATCCACCGACATATTAGACTTCTTTGCTTACAGCTAGAACAACAAAATTGATAATTTTCATATACATTTAACTTTTCTCTATTAAATCCATCTTTTTTTCTATTATTATTAATATTTGCATTTACAATTTTTTAATTGCTGCAATTTCATAAAACATAAAAATTTCACTTTGTTTAGTAAATTTTTATTAAAAAATCTGAAAAAAATGTAGCTAGACTCACTTTTTTAGAAAATAAATGATATGTATTTTTAAATTAGATTAGATTAGATTAGATTAGATTAGATAAGATAAGATAAGATTAGATTAGATTAGATTAGATTAGATTAGATTAGATTAGATTAGATTAGATTAGATTAGATTAGATTAGATTAGATTAGATTAGATTAGATTAGATTAGATTAGATTAGATTAGATTAGATTAGATTAGATTAGATTAGATTAGATTAGATTAGATAAGATTAGATTAGATTAGATTAGATTAGATTAGATTAGATTAGATTAGATTAGATTAGATTAGATTAGATTAGATTAGATTAGATTAGATTAGATTAGATTAGATTAGATTAGATTAGATTAGATTAGATTAGATTAGATTAGATTAGATTAGATTAGATTAGATTAGATTAGATTAGATTAGATTAGATTAGATTAGATTAGATTAGATTAGATTAGATTAGATTAGATTAGATTAGATTAGATTAGATTAGATTAGATTAGATTAGATTAGATTAGATTGGATTAGATTAGATTAGATTAGATTAGATTAGATTAGATTAGATTAGATTAGATTAGATTAGATTAGATAAGATTAGATTAGATTAGATTAGATTAGATTAGATTAGATTAGATTAGATAAGATTAGATTAGATTAGATTAGATTAGATTAGATTAGATTAGATTAGATTAGATTAGATCAGATGCAATTAGATTGCGTGAACTAAAATTTGTTAAACAAATTTGACTTGATACATAAAATAAATCTAATTTTTTTAAAAACTTTGACAAAAACATTGTTATTTGTAATTTAATTTTTATCAATTTGATAAAGTTTCATAAAATAAACAGAATTAAGCACAATTTTATAATACTTTCGTTTTTTTCAAATTGATAAATCTTTTGTATACAAATTGATATATCAAGTAACAAACGGTTTTATAAAATCAACAAGCTGAATCGAGGCTTTTGATAATATTGACAAAAAATTTTGTTGAGCGTTTATTGATATTGTTTATATGAAATTAACCTGGTTTTTTATCAATTTCACACATGTTTAATTTTGAGTGTAGTTACTTAATTTGTTACTTAATTTTTTTATCAATTTCACACATGTTTAATTTTGAGTGTAGTTACTTAATTTGTCTGAGATAAGGCAATAGCATTTGCCTCATATTCAATATCGCACATTTTTACCGCTTGTCGCTACACTTAGCAACATCCTAACTTCAGTTGCACGTGACTACTTCCTCTTCTTCTTCCAATCTCTAAGTGGTATTACTACGGATTTATCATCTGGTGTAAGTGTGCCGATCCAGAGAACAGCCGCCATCTTAATCTTACCTAATGTATTACAGAATGAATAAATAAAAGTTAATATACATTTGTTCAAATGTATATAATAAAAATTATGAGATTTAGAGGGGATGTAAAAATTTGCGCCAGCAAAAATTCGAATTTTTAACTAAAGTTATGCAAACCTTTTTTTTTTTAATAGACAAATATATTTTTACATATTTATCAGCAATTTTCAAACAAAATATTTCTTGCTTATTATGTTTAATTTTTTTTTTCAAACCTTAACTGTTTTGTTTATAGCCACGTTTTTTACCCAACACAAATGCGGCAACTGCTGAAGCGTGTTTACAGGCTGCTTCGGCATTTGTTATTCATGGATACGCTTAACTCACCTTTTGTGCTTTTGTCGTAAATAAACTTTATTTCAATTTTAATATTTGTTGTTATTTTGTTTGTGTTTTTATTGTTGCTTTAACTTGCTTTCAACTGCCTATGCATTAATTTCATTTGCATGGCAAAAGTTTTGCAACGGAATTACAACAACAACAACAACAGGAATGAGAATATAAACAACAACATTAATAAGAACCCGCTTTTTATGGTTGCCGCGAAAAGCGCAATCAAAGGAGTTGCAACTACTTCAAAATTAACAACAACAACAATAGAGAACCAAACTTTACCTTTGCAACAAATACACATGCAATACAATACCTATCACGCACCTAGAAACTACCCAGATGAAAAACAAATCAGCCCTGCCGATGAAAGTAATGTGGCAGGTTATAATCTAAGTTAAGAAGCTTATTTTTTAAATTTTAAAAACTTCCTCTTTACTTCTAAGTGAGGTGCATTAGCAAAAGTATTATGTTTGCTAATGCAAAATTCTGGTAAATTTTACGGGACAACAACTTCAATATTGTCATGATTGTTGTAATTCGCCGGCACTTTGCGTTTTCGCCGAAGCACTTGTGATAGCTTGTGATGTTCTATGGTGAAGCTTAGCAACGAAACAAACACTTCATAACTTAAAATAATTTTCACTACAGTAATAACAGCACTTATGTTATGTTGTGAAACAGAATATCAAAACATAATGCGACAATACAGCAAAGAAACGGGAAATCATAGCATGCACAGCGAGTGCTTGCTTCAGTGTCGATCAGCTAGAAGCAATCTTATGCATTCTTTGTTGATGCGCTGGTAGCTTAATTCGAATCAGCGACCCATTTGTACCCATTTTAATATTGTTTGTCCCAGCTTCAAAATCGGAAAAATAAAAATTTTTAAGGTGGCAACCCTATTGTCAAATATATTTAGGAATATGTAACCATATTTACCTAGTGTTTGCCCCAGCTTCGAAATAGCAAAAATAAAGGTGGCAGCCCTATTGTCATATAAGTTTTGGAGTTTGTAAATTCTGATAAAAACAAATAAAAAAAAGCAATCATATTTTATACCTGTAAGTAGTTCAGTGTCAATGCATTAGATTCTTATTCAGTTTTGTTCTACTTCAGTTTGGTTCTATTGTTGTAAGGATTGAAGTTCTACGGGCTATTTCTGCAGTATTTGTTTATATATCAAAAACTCTCTTCACTGCAGTGCTTATTTTGAAATTTCAGAAGACCGGAAGTATTTGAAAGCAGAGCTTATGGCTTGAAAGTCATTTGTAAAGTGCATGTGCAGCTCTTTATTATGTACATATATTATTTCAACAAAATCACAACAGTGCGAATGGCTCACTCGGCTGGGGCTATAGTTTTCATTCATGTTTTTTGGAATCTTGAGTAGCGAGTTCAATCCTATCAGAGACCATGATTCAATTACTATAGGTTGTCCATTCATTTGACGTTTACTCACAAGAATGAAGATATACACCCGTAAAATTGAAGAGGAGAGCAAAAGAGTAATTTTTTAATACCATCAAAGTAATCAGTTGCAGGAATATCATACTTTTTCTCAGTACTAAATACCCTAGGATACGTTTCACTGCTGCTTTTTTTACTACGTTCTGCACTGCTTATTTGTTTTGATAGAAAATTTAAGTGAGTTTTTAAAAAACTGATTTCAATATTTTGTTGTGCAAATCTATTCACACCGCTGACGGCTTATTGGATCTACTGGCACATTATATTTTTGAATTTCATCACCAAAATAAACTGTTTTGCCAATACTGTACGTTGAAGTTTATTTTAATAATAAATATTAGCGATTTATGTATGTATTAATTGAAAAAACTGCTCGCAACAAAATTTAAAAATAAATTTCAATAAAAATTATCAAAGAATAATTATTATAAACGCAATGCACACTATTTTTTTCCTGCTAACAGCAAAATATAGAATAACTACTTTTTAAAGAAAATACACAGCAAAACACTGAATCATAACATTTTACATAGAAGACCACAAAACCCTGGTTGTCATTTATATTTGAGAGAGAATATATTTTTGTTTACATATTTACGGGTGTTGTCAAATGATGGACAACCTATAATAATTGAATCATGATCAGAGACATAATTTGTTATTTTTTTTTAATGTCTCTTAGTTTTGTTTTTGTTTTTTTTTTAGTTTGTTCTGTTTCTTTTTTGTGATTTCGTTCTGATTTTTTGCATTAATTGCTTATAATAACAAAGCAAACGCTTTAATTTTCTTACTCTGTGCTCGTGCGTTTATTCTAAATGCAGCAAATTAAGCAACGATTAGTTAACAGCTGCGGTGGTTGAATTGATAAGCAGATATACTCACACTCACGTGGCCGAGGTTCAAGTCTCCGTATAATAGCAATTTTTCAATTGCTAGCAACATGGGTTGGAAATTCAGCATACATGCTCGCTTCCATACCCACTTACATAAATTTTTTTTATAGGCTTGTCCTAGGACGGCATGTCTGTCAAATGAACTGCCGTAGCAGCAATGCAGCATGCATTTTATGGTATGAATGCAGAATTAATACCGTGAGATTCATGCAGCATTGCTGCTATGGCAGTTAATTTGGCAGACATGCTGGCCTAGGATATGCCTATAGAAAAAAGATATAAGCTGGCATGAAGGCGAGCATGTCTCCTGACCTTCCGAGGCTTGTTGCCGGTAGACATACAGCAGGGTTCCTTTTCCAACTGGGTAGTTACACGCACACACACAAATACGAAAAAGTTTTCACGCATTTCCTTGCTTGCACACTAAGAACTTAAAAAATTTGCAAAGCAGTCAAAACTGTTTTCTTTACAACAATTCCGAACGAATACAAAAGAGCAAAACAATAGGATAAAAAACAAATATATAAACAATTTTTTCTAGTGATTCACACAAAAACTACATAAACAATTTTAAGAAAAGCGACACCAAAAATTGATACAAAAAAAATAGTTGAAGCCATTAATTTTCCAAAACTGTTAGTATTGCTCCCACAAACTTGCCGCTTCTTGGGACATTCCTTCTAAGCTTTGAATAAATTGAACGCTTTTCTCGGAATCTGTTTTTACCCGAAAGAAAAAACCGCATATCAGTGTTGTTTTCATAAAATTTCATTTTGTACCTGATGTTCATTTCCGTATTTTGCTTTGAGAGAACAATAAAGTGCGGTCATTTCAAACAATGCTTTTGTATTGAAATCTTGTGTCAACAACTTGCTTTCATTGTGCTTCATTGTTTTTAAATCCGTTCGTAGAGTAACTTTTTGATTCAATTTGGCTATTTATCGTTCTTAATTTAAAAAAGCTTCTTACTGCTTTTCTTAATAAAATAAAGTGAATGCTTACAAATTTCCAATCAAATTCAATCTCGTTATTTACTTTAGCATTTGGCTTTAAAGTTACTTGTTCTTAAGGGAGATTTTAGGCAAAAGCGATTGAAATTAAGGCATATTTTAGGAGATGTTTTCTAAAAAGTATATTATGTAGACAAAAAATTTAAATTGTATGTTAATTTTACATCATCAGTTTAAATACAAAAAATTTTTTTTTGTAGCATATGGTTCTTACATATAAAGATTGCGCTGAAAATGATGTGCTTTAAACTAGGTGAAAATCGGGCCACATCATATCTAGGCTCCAGATCGTCTTTAAAAAAACCAGATGCGTCATTGGACTCACGAGAGAAGTGAAGCTTTTTCACAGCTTTATAGATTTGATAGTTTAATGGTTTTTTTATAATACAATAATAAAATAATTTTTAAATTCAAAAATTTAAAATAACATAAAGTTAATTAGTTATTCACACCAGACATTAGTTATATTCACACCAGAAATTTTTTTACATATCTTTATTATTTTATTATAGGTTACATTCATTTTTAATTTTTTTTGTAAATGTGTTCAATTATTATTATGAAATTTTATTGATGAAATTATGGGTTTATGATAGCTGAAATAGCGAACGTATGTTATAGATGTTATGTCGTTATTATATTTAGCAAGTACTGCATCACTAGTTGCCCTCGTGTTGCACAAATATTTGAACCGCTTATTATTTGCAAATTAAATATATCAAAAAGAAATTGTTTAAGAGCCTGTGAACATTCTTGCCTTAAATGCAATTTATATCTCCACCTAATGCAATTGGCATTAAATGATCATTTTCACCCATTTCAATGAAACTTTGCTACTTTGTTGGTTGGATAGCTAATGAACAATCCTTTTGATCGATTATTAAGATCTGCGCAATCCTTCTAATATATTATTGCCATGTAGTGCAACATAGCTTCAGTTAATACTTAATATTAAATGAACCACTTAGGTTAGGTTAGGTTAGTGTGGCTGTCTCAAACGAGACACACTTAGGCCAATGATGTCCACTGTACTACCAAGGGTTAATTCCCATTCTCCATTTAAAGATAAAAATTCGAAGATTTCGTCGAGTTCATTGAAGAACCAGTTGCCTAAGTGGAGGAAGCGTTTTTGAGCCAGCGCTGGGCAAGTGCAGAGGAAATTAACTGTAGATTCTTCCTCCTCCTCATCTCTACAGCTTCTGCAAAAGTCGTTGTGGGGTATGTTTAATCTTTGAGCGTGTCTGCTTAAGGGCGTGTCCTGTAAGGATCTCTACCATGGTGCTAATATGGTCTCTACTGAGAGAAATGAGTTCTTTTGAACGCTTAAGATTGAGTTTAGGCCAGATTTGCCGTGTTATATTACACGTGTATTGTTGGTTTTAATGCAGAATAACTCATGTGTAAAGAGTTTACATGTGGTTAGAGGAATACCTTGTCTCAAGATAGTTGTTTGGTAGTACCTGTACGAGCGAGTTCATCTGCTTTGCAGTTGCCTAGAAAATCCTTACGTCCAGGAATCCAGCAAAGAAGGATTTTAAGCTGCTCTGCCATCTCGTTTAGAGATCTGAGGCAGTTGATAACTGTTTCAGATGTTATTTCAACAGTTCCTTATTCTTTCAAAGCGGCTTGACTGTCAGAAAGTATGCAAATATCCATGGAAGATATTTCATTTACCTGAAGCCAAGTTAAAGATTTATGTACAGCAGCGATTTCAGCTTGAAGTACACTGCAATGGTCAGGGAGCCTGAAGGCTAAACTAATGCTTAATGCTTCTGAGTAGACTCCTCCACCTACTTTGCCATCTAGTTTTGAGCCATCAGTAAAGATCTCAATGACATTGTGAAGTGAACGGTTTCCTATTTCCTACTCTTTTCAAGAGGGAATGGATACATCGAACCTCAAAGTCCTTCCAAGGGCTGAAATGGCCAGTTAATTTTTTTTTTAATGTCCTAGTGTACCTTCTTTCCACTGGGAGGTGGCTTCTAGGCGGATGGCTGTATTAATGGCTGTCAAGTGGTGTAATATGGAGTATTATGTCTAATGCGTCTGTCGGAGTGGTTCTTAGGGCTCCACTGATGCACATTTCCGCTGATCTTTGAACTTAACGGAGAAGGTTTAGGTGAGTCTGTTTTTCGAGTGTTTGCCACCAGACAATAGCACCATATAGCAAGATTGGCCTTCCAACTGCTGTATATAGCCAGTGAGTAACACTTTGTCGTAAACCCCATTTGCTACCCTCCGCCTTTTTGCAGGAGTACAGGGGAATATTCGCTTTTTTGGCTCTCTCGAGCATATTGGGCGTTCAGTTTAGTTTCCTATACAGTATAAGCCCCAGGTATCTTGGTTGATCTGAGAAGCTAAGTCTTGTGTTTCCCAGTTTTGGCGGACTAATAATAGGTAAATTGTGTTTTTTGGTGAAAACCACTAACTCAGTTTTGTTTGGGTTAACGCTAAGCCCTCAGCTGATAGTCCAGTTGACTAAAGTATTTTGTCAATTTTGTATAATATCTCGAAGGTTAGATATGTATTTTACAGATGGACCAGTCATCGGCATAAGCTATCACCCTGCACTCCTCTAGTTCCAGTCTTACTGCTAAATTCCAGAGTAAAGGCGAAAGAACCCTTTAATGAGGGGTTCCCTTTGGTTCAAATCTTAACGTGGATGCCGCATCAAATCTTGCACTAATAATCTTGTCAACTAGCATTCGATTTATCAGTGCTATCAGCGCGGCATCCACCTCAAACTCCGTTAGCATATTAGTGATAGCTTTTGCTTCGACGTTATTAAAGGCCCCTTTTATATCAATAAAAGCTATCATAGTATATTCCTTCTGATGGAGGGATTTTTTAATAATATAAACTATGGAGTGGAGACCTGTTTCCTTTGGTGTAATGATGAATTACTTAACTTAAAAAGTTGTTCGGATTAGATGGTAGCGTGCTGAACTATTAATCGAAAGGGTTCGGGTTCGATTCTCACTGCTTTCGTAGAAATATTTTTAATTTATTATTCTCTTGTTATATATTCTCTCGACGCAAGCAAAAACAACAGCAATTCTAAGAAAATGGTAAATAGAAACAAGTGTCTATTTTGAGATTTCACTTCAAGCAAATCACAAAACGAGGCGTAAAAAGTTTCGCTTCAAATCTATGCTACGCTTAAAATTATCTCTTATGTAATCAGTCACCTTAAAACGCTTACGTTCATTATATTCAACCTTAAATTTTGTTTAAATTCATCTCTACTTTGGGATGAATACAAATCAATGCGACATACTGAATAAGCATGATTTAAACACTGAGTAAAAGGTTAATTTATGCAATAATTAGCCCTATGATACGGTGTATAAAATAAATTCCGAGATCTTAAGTAACGACTGGGTGAACGACAGACCAATTTTGGACGGCAAAAAAGGGAAGCTTATATGATATTTAATTATGTCTCTAATTAACATTATAAAAAAATATTTCCGACGTGTTTCCAGATCTTGCATACCAAGAAGCATACCAAGAAGCATACATCTAGTATGATAAGATGGTATATCTATCTCCCAATGTAAAAGCCGAATCGCAGATCTAGTATAACACTTTTGAATTATTTTTTTTTTTTGATGCGCTGGGAATGCACCGAATGAATTGGATCCCACACAACAAAACAGTAGTCCAACACAGACCGCACAAGCGCAAAGTACGAAGACCTGAAAGTAAAGGGATCCGACAACTCTCTAAAAATTTTTCAGAATAAATCCTAGCATTGAACTTGACTTGGAAACTAAGAAGTCTAAATGTTTGGTGAAGCAAATTTTGGGATCAAATACAACTCCTAGATCCTTTTTTACATAAATTCTTTATATATTTATTTTTATGTATTTATAATATTTTTTTATATATATTTTAATATTAAAGTGTAAACTTGCGGCGTTGTAATTTAAAAAATTTTTTAACATATTGTTTGACAACAAAATTTATTTAACATAAAAACCATTATTTTCATTTTTCGGCTTTTGTCCCCCTAATTTGTTCTAAATCAAATACTGTGCATTCGTGCAAAGCGTTTCATGATTTATCGCCTTAAAAAGTTAAATTTTACGCTAAAATCCTCACAGCTAGAGTTCTTCATTATATCATACATGGCTTTTTGGTACACTTCACTACACTTATTATAATTGAAGAAAATGAAATGAAAATTTTTAAAAACACTTTTTCACAAAAGAAAACAAAAACACAAAAATGGTGTTTCCAATATATCTGAGCAAGTAGGCTTCATTTAGTTTTATATTAAACTTTGACTTTAAATCAGTGTCGACTATTTCTGAAGTAATGTGAGTCAAAAAGAGCTATAAAACTGTTTGCTTTATTGTCAGACATACACTGACTGAGCTTGCTTGCAATAATCAGCAGAGTACGTGTGATAAGTGTTGCCGAAGTAAATTTTTTTTTTAACCAGAACTCAAAATAAAAATAGCCAAAATATTAAACAATTAACAAAAATATTTATTCATCGTATTATAATAAAGAAACAAAAGAGACTTACATACCTATTTGTACTAACTAGTTGCAAATAAATTTATAAAATACAGTAGAGCACCGTTTATCCGACGGGCATGGGACCAATCCTATGGGACCGCCGGTTAAACGATATCACCTGTAAGTAGTCTAAATAAAATACACATTCGCATCTTCATTCACAATACACCAGTTTATTGAGGTCATGTTTAAATAATTCAATTGCTTTTATTAAAAAACGCTGTTAGAAATGATTGTCTAAGAGTAGTTTCGGAATTATTTTGAGCCAAGAAAGTACGTAAGCGGCGGAGACGAGGAATCCATCGTAAGAAATATTCTACATAATACAATTTTTGGTATTTACTGATTTGGTGCGCCTTATAATTGAGGTGCCGGTTAGTTGAGTGCCGAATAAACGAGGTTCCACTGTAGTTGCAAATATATTCTTACTTTTGCATGCTGATTCTTAACTTTTTAAATTTCTCACAATTTACTTTCTGCTTTGTTGCATACTCTTTAGTGGCACGTGATTTGAGTTGCCACATGAAAACTTATTAGGGGTATTCACGCACTTGCCAGTGCAGTTGGGGACTTGTGTACTTCACAAAAACAAAATACACGTACATCAAAAATCTGCACAAGTGCTTTTCTACTGTAGCTTCAAACTTGAGGACTTGAGCAATTGTGCACTTGTGTGCATTGAAAAATTTGACAACTTTGAAATAGTGATGGATGTCTGTTCACGAAAACCTAACTGCACAACCGCACAAGCTCTCAACTGTACTGGCAAGTGTACTGAATAGTGAATGCCCCAATTGTATATTTTTGGTAGGTCGTGCTTACATGTATAGAAAATTTACCCTCGTGAACAAATTTTAAATAATTTAGATGTAAAATAAAAAATTAATTTTCGTCAGAATAAAATAAACATAGCCAAATAAACATAGCCGAATAAAAAAACAGCCAAATGAAAAATAAAATCGCCAAATAGCCAAAAACTTGCCGCGACAAAAAATAGCCACTTATGGCTATAAATAGCCAAAACGGAAACTACGTGTGATTTACCGATCATGTCTGTGTTAAGACCGGAAGTGTCGCTTCCCTCGTAAAGGTGCTACGTGGTCGACACTGCTTTAAATATAAAAAAAAACAACTGAAAAGTCAAGAAAAATAATTTTATCACAGCGAGCACGGAAAAAGAAAAAACCTCAATTCTCAAACGCATTGCGGTTAAACGGTACAATACTTCACTTAGTGATGTACAACTTTAGTTTCTTTAATCGGGCACCAAATATCAGTGTATACATTAGGGTGTCCCAAAAAGATTTTTTTTTTTATTTTGACAGATGTTCGCGGCCTTAGTACTTTAACTTGACCTTAGAAACACTTTCTGTGAATCGCATCTCAATTGGTAAAGGTTTAAAGGTAGCAAATTCATTTCCTTTTTTTCCCATACTAATTGTATGGGGGAAAATCAGTTTTGCTGGTAAATTGAATTTAGAGCCACTATCTTTTAAGCAAAATGGTTAAAAAAACACGTGTTCATTTAAATTCTAAAATTATGCTTTTATATAATCATATACTAGATTATTGGTAGTTAAACGAGCTATAGGTCAGATTTTTTTCTTAATTTATTTAATATAAATTTAAATTCCAATATTTCGTTTTTCGTTGAAAAACATCATCAGGGAAAACACTAAAAAATATACAATAATTACAAATTACAATATAATCACATAACATAATATTTAAAATACATGAACTTACAAAAATTAAATAAATATACTGAATTTACATTGATTTTTTTAAAAAAACATTTGAGAAACGATATGACAAAAAACATAAGAACATCTAGCATGAATAAACAACGACGACGGACTTTGATGACTAATTATTGTTAGTTTTGTCTTATAATGTTTTGTTTATTTGTTTGCTCTTTATTTATTAGGTGTCTGTAGATGTGAGCGCAGTTGTCCGTGTCAGTCTTAAAATTCAATCTCAGTTGTTTAGGGACGTTAATAATGTGTAGCATTTCAAGCATGTATCGTCTCCTATAATTTTTCTCTTGTTGCAGAACTTTTGTTTTGTCAAAATCAGGAGCGTGTCCAGACTTCGTACAATGGGCTGCTAATGCTGTTTTTTGTTCTAAAGGTTTGTCCAGTGCTTTAAAGTCTGACTTATGTCCTGCTATTCTCGTCCGTAATTTAGTTTTTGTTGTTCCAACATATACCTTTTCGCATAAATTGGATCCGTCACCTTTGCACGGAATTTGATATATCAAATTCGATTTGTCCTGCTTGTCAAGTTTACATTTAGTGTTCGTGTAAAGTGTTTGTAAAGTGTTTGATGTTTTAAAGCTATTCTAAGCTGGTCCTTATTAAAAATGTTGGACATTTTAAACTTCTCTGAAAAACCGGGAATATATGTCATGCTTTTATAAGTTTTAGGGGGGTCGTTTGTCGTCACTTTTTCGTTTACTGTTCTTTCTTTATGTTTAACAATTTTTTTAATTAAATATTCCGGAAAGCAGTTTTTCTTTAAAATATCTTTAATTTTAATCGCATTGTCCTTATGTAATTTTTTGTCACTTATTTCGAAAACCCGGTTTGTAAAATTTTTAGCTGTATTAATTATTATATTTTTTGGATGTTTTGAGCTAGATGTTCTTATGTTTTTTGTCATATCGTTTCTCAAATGTTTTTTTAAAAAAATCAATGTAAATTCAGTATATTTATTTAATTTTTGTAAGTTCATGTATTTTAAATATTATGTTATGTGATTATATTGTAATTTGTAATTATTGTATATTTTTTAGTGTTTTCCCTGATGATGTTTTTCAACGAAAAACGAAATATTGGAATTTAAATTTATATTAAATAAATTAAGAAAAAAATCTGACCTATAGCTCGTTTAACTACCAATAATCTAATATAAAAAAGGTCAAAAATTTAATAAATTAATAATCATATACTTTTATATAAATTTGGATATGTCATAACAGATAAAATTTGAGAGAAAACGTGTTTTTTTAACCATTTTCCTTAAAAGATAATGGCTCTAAATTCAATTTACCAGCAAAACTGATTTTTCCCCATACAAATCGTATGGGAAAATTAGAAAATGAATTCGCGACCTCTAAACCTTTACCAGATGCGCTTCACGAGATGCGCTTCACAGATGGTGTTTCTTAGGTAAAATGGAAGTGGAAAAGCAGCTGACATCAAACACGATTTTTTTTTGGGACACCCTAGTGTACATGAAATTCATTTTTTGAATAAATCATCAGTTTCGTTTCAAAGCACTCCACTCGTTGCATTCGTTTAAGTTAAATTGACTTAAATCATCATGTAATGTATTTTTTATTTTGCCTAAACCGAGTTGAAAAGTCCAATTTTAATGAGTTAACCTCGGTTTAATTTGACTATACTTTAACTCGTACTGAAAAACTGGCCCTAAATGTCTTCAAACCGTCTATTACTTTCCTCTGGCTTGATTCTGTGTTTGGAAATCTTATGAGATGTTTTTGTTTACCAATAATTTGAAGACAAGAGATAATGACATTAAAACATACACCTATTCCAAGATTTAAGCGATCGCAAACTTCACGAAAGATATATTGATTGGCAAGTTTCCGAATTGTATTAATCAAAGAATCCTTTAATTTAAGGCAAGGACGACCAGTGATTAAGGCCCCTATTATGTACGTATTATGTATGCGATGGTATGCGATGTTGACTCGCTTCAACTACATTTTTTCCATATAACATTTGCATATATTTTAATTGAACCATGTAGTTTGCTACCATCTATTAAGAATTTTCAAACGACGTAGTTCAATTGAAATGTATGTAATAAGTTATACGAAAAAAAATTAGTTGAATCTAGTCAACTTAAGTTGAGTTGTAATACATAATAGGGGCCTAAATATGTTTGATGAAATGAGTACGTGCAGAAAATTCGGAAGCGGCGGTGAAAAAGATCGACAGGCATTTTGTCGATTTGTCGATTTGTTTGTAAAAACCCTTCCGTTTTTTTATTTTTTTTTTAATATTCGCGTTGTTTCCTGCAAAACGTTTTTTGTTTTCTCTTTATTATTACAGAAAATTGGGAGCTTGAGCTTCCTTGAGCGCACAAATCAAAGAAACTAAAGTTAACCATACGTCTATCAGACGTTTCATTGTTTTCGTGGCTTAATGTTATGTTAATAGCAATTAAACAATTTTTTTTGTACTTACATGGCTTTATTATAGTTTTGCTTTATTTAAAAATGAAAATAAAAACTTACAGTAAAAGCATTTGACGCGGGAGAAGGCAAACAATTTAGAAAGAATACGTCTCACAGACGTAGGTTATCAAAGCAGGGTTGAATCTTATTTTGTTGAATATAGATTTTGTATAATTACTTAACACCTCGAAAGTATCAGTATTACTTTTTACTAAAAGCAATGCGTTTAATTAAAGAAAAAAATATCAGCAACAAATGACTCATGAACTAACTGTTGAGAAGCAACACATGTACATTTTTTATAATTCACTTGAAATTGTGTCTAATCACCTTACAACTTTGACAGTGATGACTTAATTTGTTACAATTTCCACAAATCCACAAATGGTGTTTGAGTTTATTACTGTTCAATGCACATAAAGTCAATATACATTTGCCTTCTTACAGTCTAACACCTCAGTAGTGAATCATTCTTCAGTAAATTTTGAACAAAATGATTACAAAAATGAAACCTGCTGAAACCTATGGATATTATATTAAAGTGCTCACAGCAATTGCGGAAATAATTGGAATCAATGTCTTAAGTCCAAAATTTAAAAATAATTTTAGAGTAAACGTGGTTTATTTCTTCCTTATTATGTTCTTCTTATTTTCGCTGAATACTTTTCGTACTATGCAGAGCGGTGATTTGACAGTTTTGATTGGATGCATTTGTACCTTGGGCCCTGGAGTATCTGGATCTACTAAGTTATTTTCCGCCGTAACTCAAGCTAAACAATACTATTTAATGTCTGAAACAATGCATGATATTTTCAAAAAATATCAAGAGATTGATGGACGTTATGAGGCAGTACTGGCGAATGGTTGCAAGCGTTTACTAACTGCTTTTCGTCTTGTTGGCGCTGTTTATTTACAAATGGTTATATTTGCTATAGCGTTGCCACTCTTTGTTATGCTTTATAATGGCCAACGCTATACTATAATATTTTGTCAATTACCTGGCTTTGACTTGGATACCGATTTTGGCTACTGGGCAACATTTTTTTTTCACACAATATGTGTTATTATAGCTGGATGTGGTCTATTTGCGGGCGATCTTTTCGTTATTATATGTCTTACAAATTCGTTACTCTATAATGATATCATTAGACTAAAAGTAGAGGATATCAATGAAGTAATTGATGCGAAAACTGAAAGAAATAATAATGATAAAAAAATCACCGAAAAGCTGCATGACATAGTAGCTTGGCATCAATCATATTTCGAGTAAGTAGTCAGAAAGTCAGTTTTAAGATTAAATACAATAGTAAAATTAATTAATTGTAATTTTTTGTACAGATTTACCGACAAATGCAACGATATCTTTTTCTGGACGATTACTGTGCAGATCAGTTGCTCATGCATTTCTATAGTTCTCACGCTTTATATCATTATGGCACTTAGTTGGCCAGGAGCCTATGCTTACATTATATATGGGTTTAATTCTCTTTATGAATACTTCATAATGGGAACAAGTGTTGATATTTGTGTAAGTATTTAACAGTTTGAATGTGATCGATCTTGCATAAAGTTAGTTAAAAGAAGGAAACGAATTAAACCTGCTTATGATTTCAAACTTTATGTCAAACTTTATGTGAAAAGTTTTGATAAATGTTTTTAATTCAAAGAATGACGAGCTCTGTGTTGAAATCTACAATATTCATTGGTATCGCCTCAACCTGTCACAACAGAAAACCGTACGTCTGATGTTGATGCGATCTCAGTCGCCGCGCACCATCAATGTGGCTGGAGTGATGCCAATGACTGTCAGTACGGCTTTATCGGTAAAGATGTTCGATTGCTTAGGGTAAAAACTAAAAAGTATTTGATGTATGGAATGTATCTTTTTTCGTTTTGCTTAATACTTTTAGTTGTTATCAACATTAATTCTAATCAAAAAATTATAGTTTTTGCAAAACCTCCCTAGTGCATTTTTTATGATTAATAATTTTTTTTAAAATTTGTATCTTGTAGATAACACGCACAATTTATAGCAGCTTCATGATGTTGTTGCAGTTCCAATAAATCCCACAAGTAAAATTTTATCAAATTACTGTGTCCTTTCCTGTACTAACCGCATTGAGTTTAATTTGGTTAAAAAGTCCTTGTATACAAAGTTTGGATGAATGGCGTTGTTGGACTTGTTGGAGAATTCATATTAGCTCCAACGATATTATTAATTATAGTCAAATAGTATTAAAATACACCTGTAATAATAATTTTTGATTGGAAAGATTTATTGTAATAGCTTTTCACTTAATTATTTTAATGTTTGACTTTTTTTTTAAATGAATATATAAAAACAACAGAAAACATTTTCAGACTTTTTATGTTTTGTAACATTTAGTTATTTGAAAGAGTGTAAAAAAATGTAAATTTATGACAGCATTATATATGAGTGACTTTTTAGACGACTGTTTCAATACTTTGCAACGCTAATGAAGTTTAGGAACATTTGCATCATAACATAGCAATATATTCAACAGGATAAGATTTAACCCTGCTTTGATAACCTACGTCTGTGAGACGTATGCTTTCTAAATTGTTTGCCTTCTCCCGCGTCAAATGTTTTTACTGTAAGTTTTTATTTTCATTTTTAAATAAAGCAAAACTATAAAAAAGCCATGTAAGTACAAAAAAAATTGTTTAATTGCTATTAACATAACATTAAGCCACGAAAACAATGAAACGTCTGATAGACGTATGGTTAACTTTAGTTTCTTTGATTTGTGCGCTCAAGGAAGCTCAAGCTCCCAATTTTCTGTAATAATAAAGAGAAAACCAAAAAAAAAACATGCCGTTTTGCAGGAAACAACGCGAATATTAAAAAAAAATTAAAAAAACAGAAGGGTTTTTACAAACCATCGACAAAATGCCTGTCGATATTTTTCACCGCCGCTTCCGAATTTTCTGCACGTACTATTTTCATCAAACATATTTAATCACTGGTCGTCCTTGTCTTAAATTAAAGGATTCTTTAATTAATACAATTCGGAAACTTGCCAATCAATATATCTTTCGTGAAGTTTGCGATCACTTCAATCTTGGAATAGGTGTATGTTTTAATATCATTGTCTCTTGTCTTCAAATTATTGGTAAACAAAAACATCTCATAAGATTTCTAAACACAGAATCAAGCCAGAGGAAAGTAATAGACGGTTTTAAGACATTTAGGGCCAGTTTTTCAGTACGAGTTAAAGTATAGTCAAATTAAACCGAGGTTAACTCATTAAAATTGGACGTTTCAACTCGGTTTAGGCAAAATAAAAAATACATTACATGATGATTTAAGTCAATTTAATTTTAACGAATGCAACGAGTGAAGTACTTGGAAACGAAACTGATGATTAATTCAAAAAATTAATTTCATGTACACTAGGGTGTCCCAAAAAAATCGTGTTTTATGTCCGCTGCTTTTCCACTTCCATTTAACCTAAGAAACACCCTCTGTGAAGTGCATCTCAATTGGTAAATGTTTAGAGGTCGCGAATTCATTTTCTAATTTTCCCATACGATTTGTATGGGGAGAAATCAGTTTTGCTGGTAAATTGAATTTAGAGCCTTTATCTTTTAAGGAAAATGGTTAAAAAACACGTTTTCTCTCAAATTTTATCTGTTATGACATATCCAAATTTCATTTTCATCTGATTATTATTCTCACTTCTTAGAGCTACCTATTTAAAAGAATACTTTACTTAGGATTATTTCATTAAAAATCAATATCTTCTAAAGTACTCCATTTTCATTATCGTTATTGGTTATTTTATTTTTATTTTTTAATCGTTTTAGTCAACCACCAAATAACAATCCGATGTTACGAAATGTGGATATGTCATAACAGACAGAATTTGAATGAACACGTGTGTTTTTTTTAAACCATTTTGCTTAATTGACTGATTTTCCCCCATACAATACGTATGGGAAAATTAGAAAATAAAATCGCGACCTCTAAACCTTTACCAATTGAGATGTGCTTCACAGACGGTGTTTCTATGGTCAAGTTGAAGTATTAAAGCAGCGAACATCTGTCAAAATAAAAAAAAATCTTTTTGGGACAACCTAATGTATACACTGATATTTGGTGCCCGATTAAAGAAACTAAAGTTGTACATCACTAAGTGAAGTATTGTACCGTTTAACCGCAATGCGCTTGAGAATTGAGGTTTTTTCTATTTGCATGCTCGCTGTGATAAAAATTATTTTTCTTGACTTTTCAGTTGTTTTTTTTTTATATTTCAAGCAGTGTCGACCACGTAGCACCTTCACGAGGGAAGCGACATTTCGGGTCTTAGCACAAACATGATCGGTGAATCACACGCAGTTGCCGTTTTGGCTATTTATAGCCATAAGTGGCTATTTTTTGTCGCGGCAAGTTTTTGGCTATTTGGCGATTTTATTTTTCATTTGGCTGTTTTTTTATTCGGCTTTGTTTATTTTATTCTGACGAAAATTAATTTTTTATTTTACATCTAAACTATTTAAAATTTGTTCACGAGGGTACATTTTCTATACATGTAAGCACAACCTACCAAGAACATACAATTGGGGCATTCACTATTCAGTACACTTGCCAGTACAGTTGAGAGCTTGTGCGGTTGTGCAGTTAGGTTTTCGTGAACAGACATCCATCACTATTTCAAAGTTGTCAAATTTTTCAATGCACACAAGTGCACAATTGCTCAAGTCCTCAAGTTTGAAGCTACAGTAGAAAAGCACTTGTGCAGATTTTTGATGTACGTGTATTTTGTTTTTGTGAAGTACACAAGTCCCCAACTGCACTGGCAAGTGCGTGAATACCCCTAATAATTTTTCATGTGGCAACTCAAATCACGTGTCACTAAAGAGTATGCAACAAAGCAGAAAGTAAATTGTAAGAAATTTACAAAGTTAAGAATCAGCATGCAAAAGTAAGAATATATTTGCAACTACAGTGGAACCTCGTTTATTCGGCACTCAACTAACCGGCACCTCAATTATAAGGCGCACCAAATCAGTAAATACCAAAAATTGTATTATGTAGAATATTTCTTACGATGGATTCCTCGTCTCCGCCGCTTACGTACTTTCTTGGCTCAAAATAATTCCGAAACTACTCTTAGACAATCATTTCTAACAGCGTTTTTTAATAAAAGCAATTGAATTATTTAAACATGACCTCAATAAACTGGTGTATTGTGAATGAAGATGCGAATGTGTATTTTATTTAGACTACTTACAGGTGATATCGTTTAACCGGCGGTCCCATAGGATTGGTCCCATGCCCGTCGGATAAACGGTGCTCTACTGTATTTTATAAATTTATTTGCAACTAGTTAGTACAAATAGGTATGTAAGTCTCTTTTGTTTCTTTATTATAATACGATGAATAAATATTTTTGTTAATTGTTTAATATTTTGGCTATTTTTATTTTGAGTTCTGGTTAAAAAAAAAATTTACTTCGGCAACACTTATCACACGTACTCTGCTGATTATTGCAAGCAAGCTCAGTCAGTGTATGTCTGACAATAAAGCAAACAGTTTTATAGCTCTTTTTGACTCACATTACTTCAGAAATAGTCGACACTGATTTAAAGTCAAAGTTTAATATAAAACTAAATGAAGCCTACTTGCTCAGATATATTGGAAACACCATTTTTGTGTTTTTGTTTTCTTTTGTGAAAAAGTGTTTTTAAAAATTTTCATTTCATTTTCTTCAATTATAATAAGTGTAGTGAAGTGTACCAAAAAGCCATGTATGATATAATGAAGAACTCTAGCTGTGAGGATTTTAGCGTAAAATTTAACTTTTTAAGGCGATAAATCATGAAACGCTTTGCACGAATGCACAGTATTTGATTTAGAACAAATTAGGGGGACAAAAGCCGAAAAATGAAAATAATGGTTTTTATGTTAAATAAATTTTGTTGTCAAACAATATGTTAAAAAATTTTTTAAATTACAACGCCGCAAGTTTACACTTTAATATTAAAATATATATAAAAAAATATTATAAATACATAAAAATAAATATATAAAGAATTTATGTAAAAAAGGATCTAGGAGTTGTATTTGATCCCAAAATTTGCTTCACCAAACATTTAGACTTCTTAGTTTCCAAGTCAAGTTCAATGCTAGGATTTATTCTGAAAAATTTTTAGAGAGTTGTCGGATCCCTTTACTTTCAGGTCTTCGTACTTTGCGCTTGTGCGGTCTGTGTTGGACTACTGTTTTGTTGTGTGGGATCCAATTCATTCGGTGCATTCCCAGCGCATCAAAAAAAAAAAATAATTCAAAAGTGTTATACTAGATCTGCGATTCGGCTTTTACATTGGGAGATAGATATACCATCTTATCATACTAGATGTATGCTTCTTGGTATGCTTCTTGGTATGCAAGATCTGGAAACACGTCGGAAATATTTTTTTATAATGTTAATTAGAGACATAATTAAATATCATATAAGCTTCCCTTTTTTGCCGTCCAAAATTGGTCTGTCGTTCACCCAGTCGTTACTTAAGATCTCGGAATTTATTTTATACACCGTATCATAGGGCTAATTATTGCATAAATTAACCTTTTACTCAGTGTTTAAATCATGCTTATTCAGTATGTCGCATTGATTTGTATTCATCCCAAAGTAGAGATGAATTTAAACAAAATTTAAGGTTGAATATAATGAACGTAAGCGTTTTAAGGTGACTGATTACATAAGAGATAATTTTAAGCGTAGCATAGATTTGAAGCGAAACTTTTTACGCCTCGTTTTGTGATTTGCTTGAAGTGAAATCTCAAAATAGACACTTGTTTCTATTTACCATTTTCTTAGAATTGCTGTTGTTTTTGCTTGCGTCAAGAGAATATATAACAAGAGAATATAAAATTAAAAATATTTCTACGAAAGCAGTGAGAATCGAACCCGTACCCTTTCGATTAATAGTTCAGCACGCTACCATCTAATCCAAACAACTTTTTAAGTTAAGTAATTCATCATTACACCAAAGGAAACAGGTCTCCACTCCATAGTTTCTATTATTAAAAAATCAGAAGGAATATACTATGATAGCTTTTATTGATATAAAAGGGGCCTTTAATAACGTCGAAGCAAAAGCTATCACTAATATGCTAACGGAGCTTGAGGTGGATGCCGCGCTGATAGCACTGATAAATCGAATGCTAGTTGACAAGATTATTAGTGCAAGATTTGATGCGGCATCCACGTTAAGATTTGAACCAAAGGGAACCCCTCATTAAAGGGTTCTTTCGCCTTTACTCTGGAATTTAGCAGTAAGACTGGAACTAGAGGAGTGCAGGGTGATAGCTTATGCCGATGACTGGTCCATCTGTAAAATACATATCTAACCTTCGAGATATTATACAAAATTGACAAAATACTTTAGTCAACTGGACTATCAGCTGAGGGCTTAGCGTTAACCCAAACAAAACTGAGTTAGTGGTTTTCACCAAAAAACACAATTTACCTATTATTAGTCCGCCAAAACTGGGAAACACAAGACTTAGCTTCTCAGATCAACCAAGATACCTGGGGCTTATACTGTATAGGAAACTAAACTGAACGCCCAATATGCTCGAGAGAGCCAAAAAAGCGAATATTCCCCTGTACTCCTGCAAAAAGGCGGAGGGTAGCAAATGGGGTTTACGACAAAGTGTTACTCACTGGCTATATACAGCAGTTGGAAGGCCAATCTTGCTATATGGTGCTATTGTCTGGTGGCAAACACTCGAAAAACAGACTCACCTAAACCTTCTCCGTTAAGTTCAAAGATCAGCGGAAATGTGCATCAGTGGAGCCCTAAGAACCACTCCGACAGACGCATTAGACATAATACTCCATATTACACCACTTGACAGCCATTAATACAGCCATCCGCCTAGAAGCCACCTCCCAGTGGAAAGAAGGTACACTAGGACATTAAAAAAAAAAATTAACTGGCCATTTCAGCCCTTGGAAGGACTTTGAGGTTCGATGTATCCATTACCTCTTGAAAAGAGTAGGAAATAGGAAACCGTTCACTTGACAATGTCATTGAGATCTTTACTGATGGCTCAAAACTAGATGGCAAAGTAGGTGGAGGAGTCTACTCAGAAGCATTAAGCATTAGTTTAGCCTTCAGGCTCCCTGACCATTGCAGTGTACTTCAAGCTGAAATCGCTGCTGTACATAAAGCTTTAACTTGGCTTCAGGTAAATGAAATATCTTCCATGGATATTTGCATACTTTCTGACAGTCAAGCCGCTTTGAAAGAATAAGGAACTGTTGAAATAACATCTGAAACAGTTCTCAACTGCCTCAGATCTCTAAACGAGATGGCAGAGCAGCTTAAAATCCTTCTTTGCTGGATTCCTGGACGTAAGGATTTTCTAGGCAACTGCAAAGCAGATGAACTCGCTCGTACAGGTACTACCAAACAACTATCTTTAGACAAGGTATTCCTCTAACCACATGTAAACTCTTTACACATGAGTTATTCTGCATTAAAACCAACAATACACGTGTAATATAACACGGCAAATCTGGCCTAAACTCAATCTTAAGCGTTCAAAAGAACTCATTTCTCTCAGTAGAGACCATATTAGCACCATGGTAGAGATCCTTACAGGACACGCCCTTAAGCAGACACGCTCAAAGATTAAACATACCCCACAACGACTTTTGCAGAAGCTGTAGAGATGAGGAGGAGGAAGAATCTACAGTGAATTTCCTCTGCACTTGCCCAGCGCTGGCTCAAAAACGCTTCCTCCACTTAGGCAACTGGTTCTTCAATGAACTCGACGAAATCTTCGAATTTTTATCTTTAAATGGAGAATGGGAATTAACCCTTGGTAGTACAGTGGACATCATTGGCCTAAGTGTGTCTCGTTTGAGATAGCCACACTAACCTAACCTAAGTGGTTCATTTAATATTAAGTATTAACTGAAGCTATGATGCACTACATGGCAATAATATATTAGAATGATTGCGCATTAGCTTGCGCAGATCTTAATAATCGATCAAAAGGATTGTTCATTAGCTATCCAACCAACAAAGTAGCAAAGTTTCATTGAAATGGGTGAAAGTGATCACTTAATGCCAATTGCTTTAGGTGGAGATATGTAAATATGTAAACAAAAATATATTCTCTCTCAAATATAAATGACAACCAGGGTTTTGTGGTCTTCTATGAAAAATGTTATGATTCAGTGTTTTGCTGTGTATTTTTTTTAAAAAGTAGTTATTCTATATTTTGCTGTTAGCAGGAAAAAAATAGTGTGCATTGCGTTTATAATAATTATTGCTTTGATAATTATTATTGAAAATTGTTTTTAAATTTTTTTGCGAGCAGTTTTTTTTTCAATTAATACATACATAAATCGCGACTATTTATTATTAAAATAAACTTCAACGTGCGGTATTAGCAAAACAGTTTATTTTGGTGATGAAATTCAAAAATGTATAAAGACCAATATAAAGCGAATTAATAGTAAGTTTTGGTTGCAAACTTCTTATTGCAACCTAACTTAAGTACAAATATACTAACAAACAGATTATATGCATTAATTTCAGGAGTTGCCAAGTGATTTCTTTGTGAGCTTGCGGCTGATTAAGAACAAGAGTGACGATCAGGGTTGATTTTTTTATGCACAAATACATGCAAACATTTTTTGCTGTCTGTATTGATGACGAGTTACTCGGAAAAAGACGATGACGCAAACCAAAGATTTACCCTCTACCAAAACCGTTCTAAAGAAGTCCTAAAGAAGTCCTAAAGAAATTTTCACTTCAAAAACAATTTTAAACCATTCATATCATAGGTACGTTTCCGTACTCAATTACAGGAACTTGCAAGCTGTTAAGCTGATTCCTGTTTGAAAAAGAAATAAGTGGATTGGTGCCAATGTGGTGTGAGAACCGGATAAAAATATCTCTTAATACATGAAAATATCTGAGACACGGTGGGCAAGACTAGCCGATTCCTCAAAGAAAAAAAAAAATATTATAATTGTGAATGCAGACAAGGGAAGCAAAACAGTAGCGATGAATAAAATTGATTATGACAAGAAAATTAGGATTTTATTGAGAGACATTGCTACACATAAGGAAGTAAAAAGGGACCCAATAACGGCTTTACAACAGAAAAACAACAGTTTAATCCACATCCAAAAAAAAATTTCAGATATTTTATTAATCTGCACAAAAGACTCCAGATATTTTAAATATGACAAAAAAATTGATTTGCAACTACGAGGCACGGCTATGGGATCACCTGCGTCGCCAATCGTAGCGGAAGTAGTAATGGATTACTTGTTAGAAAAATGTTTAAGTGAACACTCAGTAAAACCAAAACTAGTCACAGAATATGTGGACGATATATTTGCGATATTTAGATATGACCAAATTCAAATCATGTAAGACGCACTGAACTCTTACCATAGGAGAATAAAGTTTACGTTAGAAAATTAAACTGAAAATAAACTACCATATCTTGACACATTATTAATAGGAAAAAAAATAAAATTGAAATTAACTGGTATCCAAAACCAAAGGCGACAGGACGAATTATTAATTTTAACACTGCGAAAAATTTTACAATCCGGGTCAATGCGATAAAAATAAAAGATATTTTAAAGAAAAGCGGTTTTCCGGAGTACTTAATTCGAGAAATTGTTAAATACAAGAACAGAGCAGTAAATACAGACAAATGACTCTCGAAAAATTTATAAATGAATGACCTTAACCCCCGGGTTTTCAAAAAAATTCAAAAACATTTTTAATAAAGACCAATTAAAAATTGCTTTTTAAACATCAAACATTTTTTAATCACTTAACACCAACACTAAATATAAACTTGACAAGCAGGACAAATCGGATTTGATATATCAAATATCGTGCAAAGGAGACGGATCCAATTTATGCAAAAAGGTATGTGTTGGAATAACAAAAACCAAATTTTGGACGAGAATAGCTGAACATAAATCAGACTTTAAATCCCTTGACAAGCCCATAGAACAAAAAACAGCACTAGCAGCCCATTGTACCAAATCTGGACACGCTCCAGATTTTGACAAAGTAAAAGTTCTACAGCAAGAGAAAAATTGTAGAAGACGATACACACTTGAAATGTTGCTTATTGTTACGGTCCCTAAACACTTAATGCGCACCTTACACGGTCAATTATTTGACGTCAATCAGGTATATGTGTTAGTAAATATATGTTTGGATGCATTACACAGCCACGTTGATGGCTTCCCAAACAGCCAAACTAGCTTGGAATAAGCTTTAAACAAGCTTTGAATCGTAAGCATCAATCTTGGAAAAAGCTTTAGATTACTATTGTATAATGCGTACAAGTAATTGTAGAATAAACGAAAATGATCCCTTGGAAAAATATTCCTTACTATAAGCTTTTTCCAAGTGTTTCTTTTCAATTGGAAATTAGTGTTTCAAATTGCAACTTTTATGTATAAATATATTTACCAAACAATGCACAGCCATCTTAAATTGATAAATAAGAATAAAAACAGAAAATTCGCCGGTCCGGAGAAGCTGTACCATCCTCCTTTCTCACTATCAAACTCGGCCTTGCCTTCAAGAAAACTTGCCTTTATCATTTGAAGCCCTCAGTTTCCCTTTAAATTCAATATTTTCCACAAGTAATTCGTGGATTTCTGTGTTTAGTTTCCATAATTCCTAAATGTAGTAAAGAGCAAAGAAAGTGAAAAGAACCACGACCGAACCCGGACTCGAACCGGGGACGTCTGGGTTGATAGCAGTGATGTGCGGCGTAGACAACTTCATGTCAACAAAACTATTGTCGACGGTGGTGTAGACAATTGCTTTTAACGACGTGTAGATTATTAATGTAAGAGGCTGCATGTTTATTGTGATATTTAATTAAATTGAGTCAAAGTTCGGAGTATTCCTTATTTTTACGCCTTCTGGGCATTGCTTTTGTTTGTTTAATTGTAAAATTTGTTAGTTTGTGTTAATTAAACGACTTTTCAAAAGAATTTAAGAATCAGCATAATCTAAATAGAACTTGCATTTTCGCAGTGTTGAATTTTGTTGACATTGTTTACACAATTCTCGACATTGTCTACATTGTCAACAAATTCCACATTGTCGACACCAAAATGTCGACAATTTAAGACGACGCGTCGAGGAACATCACTGGTTGATAGTCTAGCGCACTCTCCACTAGACTACACAGGCCAACAGTTAACAGCAATTGCAACTTTGAACAGTTGCAAAATTATAACCTTGGCTAACATTTTGCAAGTATGATTGGAAAACACTTACTTAAAGCAAGTCTTTCCAAGTATTATTGTACAACACTTACTTTTTGTTTTTTACGCAATAATTCTACAAAGCAACTTGAAAATTTATTACCTACGCATGTGTTTTGCAAGCGTGTTTGGAAAAGGCTTGGTTTTTGCATTGTATGTAAGCTTAATCCAATCACTATTTCTAAATGGCTGATTGGGTTGATTGATCAAAATCTAAGTTTTTAGATATTTTGCAATGCTGGTCAAGGGGCTGGATGTGTGTAAGGGCTTGATTGATCAATCTTTCGTCATTTCGTTTGCTCTCGTCGTGCAGTAAACATGACTGCAGAAAAAAAAGAACTGTTAATAATAAATTTAAAAGGACAAATACTTTTTGGCAGAGTTGATTGACTCTTTTCCTTTTATTTGTACGCTTTTTAATGCATAGCTAATAATTACTTGATTAGCAAGTAATGCAATGTGCGCGATACATTCGTCCATTTAACTCATCGCACGTCTGTGTTCCATAAAAAATAATGCAGAATGAAAATTTGACGATATGATTAATGTGTGTAAGGGCTAGCATCAATTCACAATCATTCTGGACGTCAAATGATGGACCGTGTAAGGTGAGCATAAGAGTAAATCATAAAACTGACACGGACAATTGCGCTCACATCTACAGACACCTTATAAATAAAGATCATAAAACGAACAAAACATAACAAGAAAGATAAAAGAAAAAAATTTTGTTCACAAAAATTAGTCATTAAAGCTCAGTCGTCAAGTGTTATTCATTTTATGTTTTATGCGCATTGTGTTTTTATTTTTTCAAATGTAAAAAATTTTAATAAGTCATTTATTTTTGTAATTTTTGTAAGTTCCAGCAGTTCGATTTTTATGTTGTGTGATTAAATTGCAAATTATTGATTTTATGTATTTATAAGTTATTCTTTCCCGCATGATATTTTTCTAGAAAAAACGAAATATTGAAAGTATATTTAAATAAAATTTAAATAAAATGACAAAACTGACCTGTAGCTCGTTTTCATCAACAAATTTACACGCAACAATATGGTAAAAAATATCGCAAATTTTTCAACTTTTTTTCTACGCTTCATAATTTTCTTTATTGTAAATGTTTTAACTCCATTTTGGTAAAACGAGTGCATTCCAGGGTCTGTTTTTTAATTCATCTTTTTTTTTCAGACGATCTGGAGTCGAGCTATGTCCTGATTTTCACTTATTTTTAAGCATACTAACTTCGGCGCAATCTTTATATTTAAACAATATGTGTTAAAAACAATTTTTACTTATACTGATAATGTTAAATTAGCATGCAAATGAAATTTTTTGTATTTATAATATACTTTTTTAGAAAACTTCTTAATTTTATATAAAATATGACTTAATTTTAACCGCTTTTGCCTAAAACGTCTCTTAAGACAACTTCGCACATTTATGATGTTATGGAAATGCAAATCGAAGTGTCCAATTTTTTGCAATTCCTTCCAAGGCTATAAACGAAAATTCAATAAAAATTAAACCAAAATGTTTTATTAAAAAATTAATTTGGAAACAAGAATTTTTTTGCTAATGTTAATTTTATTTTTCTAATGTTGTAAGAAGAACATTGTATCAGAAAATTTAATATAAAATCAAATTCCCAGCAAATATTAGATAAAATGTTGAATTCCTCTCAAAAATTATTAAAAATTAGTTGAATTATTAAATTCCTCGTATATTTGAGCCCATTCCCGGATCAATATGAAACTCCCCGCAAATCGGGGAACTCCCCACCAGTTGGCATGCCTGGTTCTCATCTACCGCATGTGTGTGGTGGGCTTGGATTAGGTAGGTGTCGCTATACAATAGCCCATATGAATAAAAAGTAGCATCTTTAGTAATATGTAGTAACTACCAAATAGTAAAGTGCTACAAAAAAGCTTGGGTTCGGTATGAATAAAAATTTTGTTCGAAATTATATGACTACTAACTTTGAAAGTAGATTTAATTTACTTCGATTTACTACAAAAATGTGATATAAGAAGCGACTTATGTACATCCTTACAGTCTTCCATTTTATTTAAATCAGTAGTAACAAATTTTTTTTATAAAGTTTTTATTGGATAAAAATGTTCTGGTTATAAGCACCAAAAAAAAAATCCCCGGCACCACAAAACGTGGCTTTATCCAGGGGGATTTCAATATTCATTGATAAAAATATTATTTATTTAAGCCAAGAAAAAATACTAAAAACATCACAACTGCGTACATGTGCATTATTGTGCAGTATTGATTATTTGTCAATTTTCCAAACAGCACCAAAACATAAGCAATTCATAACGACATTTTGCTTTCAATCTTCCATTCCGAAAGTGCGTTCGGCTAACAATTTTAAGGACAAATATCGCAACTAAAATAATCACTCTTAATAATAAAACCGTCACCGTCATTTCTTTTATTTAGAAAAATGGGGGAAAATAAATAATTAAAATAATATTTCTCTTCACCTATTACTGGGATCGATCTCACTATTTTCTTAAGAACAACTATTTTAAGAAAACTTTTATGTACTTCTAAAAATCGAAAAAAGAAATAATAAAAATACTTGCATTAGATTTTCATACAATTTAAAATTTTTTAGCCTTAGTTTTTTGAAATCATCCTCGCTTTTCACACTACAGTTAGAAACAAAAATTTTTATATTTAATTTTGTAATTGGCTTATTTGTAATTGTAAATATATTAATGTAATTGGCTTATTTCCAATTTTAAAATATAATAAATTTTTTAGTTTTAACAAGTGATTTAAGTGCATTTTAAAATAAATTAAGTGATAAAATTCATTAGATTGTTAAAAGACTGCCACGTACAAGTTTATTGAAACTGCAACAACATCGTGAAAGTGCTGTAAATAGTGCGCGTTATCTGAAAGATATAAAGAAATTTAACGAGAAGAGATGTAGTTTATATATAGGCTATTCTTATATTTGATGCTTTGATTTTTTTTTAGACTCTATCCTTAATACGTTCATAGTAGCCACAAAATGTACCATGAAATTGTACATTAAACACTTTAACTGCCACCATACAAAAAAATATCGGGTCCTCCGGGCCATTTTTTTTACAGATCTATTGTATTTTGGTATCAGAAAATCCGAACAAAATATCAGAAAATGTTTTTTTTATATTTCTGTGAAATTTTGAATTATTTTATTGAAGCACGACTTATGTATCTCGCGGCCTAGTTTACCGTTTTGATAAAGCCACTTTGTATAAGAGGTAGGCGTGGTTTTGTACCGATTTGGCTAATTTTCGAACTTGACCTTTATTTTTTAGATAAAAGCTTAAATATTGAATTTCGTGATGATAGCTTGAAAATTACGGCTGCAATCATGATCACAGACAGACGAACAGATATACGGACGGACAGATGGACATGGCTAAATCAACTCGGGTGATGATGCTAATCAAGAATATATATACTTTTCTATACCTACCATGCTTCTTTATGGGCGTTACAAACGGAGTGACAAAATTAATATACCCTAGTAAAATAGGTTTTTTTTTAATCGTGGGGGTATAGAAATGATGCGCTAAAGATAGGTTTAGATATGCCAGGCCATGCGGAAATGAACTACGTTTACAGATTTGCATTTCGAGGTATTAATTTTTAACCATGCACTATAATAAGTAATCAAATACTGAGGCACATACGCTGTGCCTCAGAGCCTACGTGGACATTTTATTGAGGCACACCGTATGTGCCTCATGGCAGTTAACGTGTTATATGTTAAAAGCTTAGAAAGTTTTAATCTTATGCTAAATTGACACTGCTAAATTCGCATTTAGAGAATTTACTATATATATTTGTCCCTGGTACTCCTACAATGAGTAAAGGGCTGTTCGTAAATGTGCATTTAGATCTCAGTGTGAACATAGCATTATAAAAGATGATATACATATCTCGACCAAAAGGCAAAAAGGCTAAAATTAATTTAATTTTCTAATGCGAAGAAAGCAATTTGAAAATTGTATGTTGTTCGAAGCTTAATACAAAAATTTTCAGGAAATGCTCATAAAGGTAACAGACATGGGCGTCCACAGGAGGGAGCAGAGAGAGGCGCTTTCCCCCCCTAGGCAGTGAATTTTTAAATGTCTTCATATCAAATCAAAAATTCGTAAGCTACAAAAAACAAAATTTACGGGAGAGTCAAAAAACTTTCTTAATTGCATTTTAATTGTATCTTGCGCTCAAACTTAGGAATTTTTTACTAAAAACGTCGTTTTTATTTATAGGAGTTTACAATTTAGCAGGAACATGTATTTTGATGAGGTGCATCAATAATCAATCAAAAAGTCGACTTTGAATTTATTTTAATTTACGGCTTTTTTATTTTATATGACGTTATTTTTATTATAAATGTTAATATATTTTGAAGAGAACTCAAAATACTTTTTTTAAGGTATATTTATAAAGAAAGCTGAGCTAAATCATGCATGCATTTGAAAATAGCATGTTGTACCCGTCTCAGTACAACATACTACTGCACCTAGTTGTCTCAGTGACAAGTTACGATACCATTTCGTTTACGCTTGTTTCACAGGTACTTTTCAATACGTATTTTTACACTCAAAAAAGTTTGTGTGTAAATATTACTAATAAATGTGTCCATTCTATAAATTTTATTCGTTGTTTTAGAATAGGATTCGTAGATTGAACGTAGTTTGGTACATATTATAAATATTTATAATTTAAACAACCATGTAATTGCGTCAATCTTAACAGTCAATCTCGCAACTGAAATTTTGTCAAACCATCCGACTTGTCGAGTGAACCAGCCGACCTTAATCGCAAGACACTTGTATTTCATTTCTCACAGTTGTTCAACGTGATTTTGATTCATTAAAGTGATAAATATAATAATAATAATAATTGACTTTATATGATTTAAATGCAAATTCTAAATGTTTGATAGTTTACATCATACTTGATTTTAAATAAAAATTCTAGTTGTTTGATAGTTTAAAATCGTTTATTGAGCTTAAGGTCAAAGTTAGAACAATTAATTGTTCTAACGAATTTTTCCAATTTCGAATTTGTATTTAAATCATATAAAGTCTACAAAATAAATATAGAGGTCATTTAGAAAAACTTTAATAATAATAATAATAATAATAATAATAATAATAATAATAATAATAATAATAATAATAATAATAATAATAATAATAATAATAATAATAATAATAATAATAATAATAATAATAATAATAATAATAATAATAATAATAATAATAATAATAATAATAATAATAATAATAATAATAATAATAATAATAATAATAATAATAATAATAATAATAATAATAATAATAATAATAATAATAATAATAATAATAATAATAATAATAATAATAATAATAATAATAATAATAATAATAATAATAATAATAATAATAATAATAATAATAATAATAATAATAATAATAATAATAATAATAATAATAATAATAATAATAATAATAATAATAATAATAATAATAATAATAATAATAATAATAATAATAATAATAATAATAATAATAATAATAATAATAATAATAATAATAATAATAATAATAATAATAATAATAATAATAATAATAATAATAATAATAATAATAATAATAATAATAATAATAATAATAATAATAATAATAATAATAATAATAATAATAATAATAATAATAATAATGATAATAATAATAATAATAATAATAATAATAATAATAATAATAATAATAATAATAATAATAATAATAATAATAATAATAATAATAATAATAATAATAATAATAATAATAATAATAATAATAATAATAATAATAATAATAATAATAATAATAATAATAATAATAATAATAATAATAATAATAATAATAATAATAATAATAATAATAATAATAATAATAATAATAATAATAATAATAATAATAATCTATATATATAAAAATGGATGTATGTATGTGGGTATGTGGGTATGTGGGTATGTGGGTATGTGGGTATGTGGGTATGTGGGTATGTGGCTATATCACGTATAGACTCCAAAACCGCTGAACCGGTCTTTATGAAATTTTCAGGGAAAATAAAGCCACATCTTGAGAGTGTTCCTGTGAGGTTTTATAACGATTGGAGAAAGGGGCGTGGTACCTCCCATACAAGCCAAATTTGCTCCATCGATCACAAACAAAAAAAAAAGAAAAATATTTCACGGTTTCAATCGTAAAAGACTAAGATTTGGTGATTTTGTTCAGATAGTTACTGTCGGTAACTGTACAAAAAATGGGCGTGGTCGTTATATAAATACGCCCACTTTTTCGAAATCATGGCAATTCCGGAGTTCTGCACATTTTTACAGTGAAACTTGCTGTTTAGGTACGAACACAATTTATAAATGTTTTCACGCCCACTTTTAACGCCCACAAATCAATATCTATCTATATATATAAAAATGGATGTATGTATGTGGGTATGTGGGTATGTGGGTATGTGGGTATGTGGGTATGTGGGTATGTGGCTATATCACGTATAGACTCCAAAACCGCTGAACCGGTCTTTATGAAATTTTCAGGGAAAATAAAGCCACATCTTGAGAGTGTTCCTGTGAGGTTTTATAACGATTGGAGAAAGGGGCGTGGTACCT